>CAKOAT010502932.1:120669-182722 GCA_932364175.1 Eruca vesicaria subsp. sativa
AACTTTCCTTTTTTATGAAACCATATTATATATATACTTATTTTTCGTTTTTAAATAGTTTTGTAAATTTTAGAAATATTTCCTTTTTGTTTTATATTGTTATTTGGAAGATTTTAAAAAGGAAATAATAATATTTAAATATATTTTTAATTCATTAGGGGTATCATAGTAATCAACCAGCGTGAGAGTTAACGTGAGCACGACACATAAGAAAGTGACTTCTCAAATAATATTATAGAGATTGTTACATATGTCAAAATCAAAAGAATAATTTACTAATTTCCTACCACAAGAAAAAAATAGAAGAGTAATTATCTAAAATATATGGCACAATTTTAAATTGGTTCCAGAGACACCTTACCATTGTACGTAAAATTAATTTATAGAATTATTAACTTATAAAATTTATGTTTCATGTAATCTGTTACATTGATTTGAAATTAATAAAGTTAGATGTTAAAAAAAGAATTATTAACTTATGAAATGTTATCTTTTTTTATTTTATTGTTTTGATAGAGTTTCAAATTTATTAATCATGAACCAAAATAAGCATTTACAAATGGTAAAACTTATCACTAACTAATTGCTAATAAAAGAAAATGAAAATAAAAGCCTATGATGTGTTATGTATAAAAGTTGTATACTTTATAATATATTATTTGTAAAATAAAAATAGTTGATTTTGTTGTATATACATTAATTAAATTTTAGAATATTTTTGATAGAATTTAAATGTGGTTTAGATAAACTTTACAAATATTATCAAAATATATTAAATTGTTAAGAAAAAATAGAGATAATTCTATGGTGAATATGACATAAACAATAAAAATTTTATATATTGTTTGTACTTATATAAAATGTATAAATATAAACTGTTAATTTGTGATTTTAATGAGACTATATATTTACATAATATTATATTGTTGATTTGTATCGTATTTTAGACTAGTTTAATTCGGAGCTAAATAAATTTATCTTATTCTCGTGTTTATTAATTTTCTTGAGTATTAATTTATAGAATTTTTACTATTATGGATTTTAAGATTTTTTTTTTCTACCACAATCAAGTCAAATATTAGTTAGAGATACTATTTATACAAAATAGATACTTATGGATCAAGCTAATTAATGTGTATGTGTGTGCAGAAAAAAGTGATAGAGACAAAAAGTGTGGAATACATGCCGTTTTACTTGTCATTCTTTTCATTTCTGGCTAGCTCCCTTTGGTTGGCCTATGGTTTACTCAGCCATGATCTCTTTCTTGCGGTTCGTTTTTCTAGTTCACTCCCTTTCTTTGGTTTATTTCTTATTTCAACATAGTTAAGCCGGCCCAATATATTTTTTTGTTGATTTATAGAAGTTTCGTTGCTTTGTGGACTGGAAAAAAGTAATAAGTAATGGTGATGATTGGTTCGACAGTAAATGTAAAAATTTAGCTGTAAAAGTTTAGTTGTAAGTAAGTTAATTGTAGATGTAAAGTTGTTACTTGTAGATTTTTTTGCAGAGATTTTTGTTGTGGCTGTAAGTTATAGTCTATAGATATTTTAAAATAAAATATGTAAAATATGTGATTTATATATAAAACAATTATTTTTATCAATTAAAACAATTTATATTAATCTTTTTAAATACTATCAAAATTTATTTAAAATGTAATATAATATTTATGATATTTAATATTTCAATAATTTAAAAACCCCCAAAATAAAATAGAACATTTATGTATGTTTTTATTATGACTATATAATTTATTTGATATTATAGATAGTTTTTTTCATTTGACAGATTCTACCGCTTAAAAAAGAAGGATGTAAAACTTTTACCTAAAATACATTTGAAAAAAAATTTGCTTTAGTTTTTTTTTTTGTAACTTAAAAATAAAGTTAAAGCATGTTTGGTAAAATTTAGTAAAAACATGATGTAGATTTTAACTTTTAAAAATAAAGCTACAACATAATTGGTAAAAATTAGTAATTTTAAAATAAATAAAGAGATAAATCTCAACCAATCATTCCCAATAACTTTAAGAAATTAATAAAAAAGCTTCATTGATGTATTGTTTAAACATTGGTTAACTGCTAAACTTTTTTCCTAAACAAATTGGATATTAAATGAATCACTACTGATTAAACCTTTCAACTTAACTATTAAACCTATCAGTTTAGCGTTCTAGTCAGACTAATTGGTAGTTATCAACATTATGATTAGCAAATGTAAGAACTTTGGTTAGAGCATCTCCAACCTAACTCCATAGTTTACTGCAAAATAGAAAGAAAAATGAAGTAATGAACAAATAAAAAAGTGATTACTCATAGTGTAATAAGATTTTTGCTTCTTCATCACTCAATTTTCCATTTCATTTTGCAGTAAATTATGGAGTGAAGTTAGAAATGCTTTTATAGTCTTCTTTTTGCGGCAATTAACTAGTCTGCGAAATGAAAAACCTGGTGTATATTGATACAAAGAAAGTCCACTACAAATGTTTGTGTGACTATAAAAAAATGCAATAAATTGTTAAGATTTTCATTTGCATGCTCTTGATTGTGTGGTTTTATCTCTAACACATGTGCAGTCACCTAATATGGTGGGGACTCCTTTGGGGATTCTCCAACTTATCATCTACTTTAAATACAAGAACAAGAAGGCACCAATTACAACGATGGTGATGAGTAAATGGGATGATGAGAATAATAAGAGTAAACTTGAGCTTGTTGTTGACGTTGATAATGATGGTGATGCCAATGACAATGAGAAGAAGTTCATGAATGCATGTTAGTTAACTTTCAGCTTTATCAGTTTTAATTTCCTTGGATGTGTTTTCTTCTCCAAAAACTCCGTGTGAATCTATCCAGAGATGTTATGTCAACGTCAAGGTCTCGTGGGTTATGCTTTCATTACATGATGTTACATCTCTGTTGTTGATCTTGTGAAAAGAAACAAGAAGAGTTTTTGTTTTCGACTACAAAAGATTCAATGTGTCGACAAAAAGACAAAAGAAAAAGATCAATCTATAGTCGATGATAGATACAATTCAGAATTATTGCGTAATTTGTAAAACGTATCCAAAGAGTTAAAAAAAAAAAGTATCCAAAGAGTACGTGGAATCACTATCAATATAACAATAACTCACATCCAAAAACTACTTCATAAATGGAAGATTATCACATCACATATACAGTGGCAGATCTATTAAGGGCAATTGTTGGTGTCAAAATCGGTCACGATAGAATCAATGACTAAATGTTTTCGCAAAAATAAAAATATGTTTTATAAAACACAAGGAGTTGTTTTATAAAATTTTAAGGACTTTCCGAACAAAGGAAATCCGCGCAAAATTTGGAAATTGTCATCTCGGAAAAAAGAACAAAACAATTTCCGATTACACGATTGCCCGAGATAAGCAAAAAACTAAAAAAAAACCGCATCCGCCGTAAATCGCGCGCAGGTTCGATCGAACCGGCTCACCGTACGGCGAGCTGGTGGACACGAACCAGCTCGCTGTACGGCGAGCTGAACCAACCTGGTTCGGCTCGCCGTACGTCGAGCTGACCAGTCCGAGCCCTGCTCTCCGCATTCTCGACACAAAGCATACGTCCTTCGGTTCATTCGTGTTCTGAACCATGGTCGAAACGTCTCTTGTTTCATCTCGATCCATCGTATCAATCAAGTTTTACGATAAAAACCGTAAAGTCTTGTTTTCTCGAAAGAATTCGAGTAAATCGTATAAAACGGCAACGGCCAAACGAAACGCCGAACATTGCCCGATTATACGATTAACTCGAGATCTTTTATAAAAAATCGTAAAAAGCACGTTTTTAGTAAAACCTCGAGTAAATCGTAAAAATGCAAACGATTAAACGAAACATCGAACATTGCCAAATTATACGATTAAATCGAGATGCTTACTTAAAAACGGCATCAGATCAGGAAACGATCTCGTCTAAAATCGTAAAACGGTTTTTATCGCAAAACGGCTCGGAAAGTCCTAAAACGCGATAAAAGCCTACTCGCGACATTAAACAAAGTCCAGCCCAAAGATACGATGACGGTTTGACGATTTACTCGCAGAAAGAAGATAAATTTCAAATTTGAATATAAATGTCAAATTTGAAGATAAATGTCAAGTTTGAAGATAAATGGAAGATTTCCGCAAGAAAAATGGAAAGATCGAGATAAATGAAAGATTCTCGATAAACTCGAATATGGACGAAAAGGAAGGACTAAACCGCCTAAATGAGGGAGTACATAAGAAGAAGGCAAAGGACATAAGAAGAGGACGATTTTCACAACTCCTTCAAACTCAGAACTCTCTGCACTTAGAAACTTAGGCTTATTTCTTGACAAGTTCGGTTTCTATGACTGGCACTCAATCACTAGACGAACTCGCCTAGGCAGTTTGATCTCTTGTCCAGCTCTACCAATCGAACTACGTCGGACTTGATCCTCGAAAGGGGTACGTAGGCAGCCTTTCGTAAGGTTCAGTCTGAAATCAATCAAACTCTCTTTTTCTTATCTTTTTCCGTCTTTTGTTATCGAGCTGCGACTCAACTAGGTTTAGGGTTTTATGTTGATAACTCGCTGATGGCCCCTGCGGCCAAAGCCTTTGTAATCTCTTGTAAAAATTGCAACGCTCTTACGCAAATTCGAAATAAGATCAACTTTCTTTATAAAATCGTTTTATCATGTTTTTCATATTTTCCGCATTTGTTTGGTTACTTGTCGTTGGCTCTCACAGAGATCCGGGTCCTCTGGAAAATTAGGGTTTTCCTAAGTTTCCTTATTTTACGGAAATCGACGGTGTGAATTCCGGTTCCCACAGTTTGGCGCTAGAAGGAGGAGGGGGTCGGATTACTCTTACTCATAGACGCAAAACGCTTGATCAAAACGATGTCTGGATATATCAAACACAAAGTCACAACTCACAAAAACGCTGGTAAATAAACTCCAGCAGAGACTACACCTAACCACGACTCTTCACCACGGAAAGAGCACGAAACGATCTCGCGATTTCTCCGTCTAAACAAAAGGGCAACAATAAAACCTATCAAACCCCATAACCAAATCGGAGAAATCTCAACGTGTAAGGGTTTGACCAGAGATCCCAATGGAGAGTTGGACACGACTCTCAGGATCCCAAGGCTGATCCTACTCCAGTCTCGATCATACAGCTTTTGGTTTCGTCTCAGTTGGACTTTCCGTTGAGCATTTACAACGAAAACAAGTCAACTCGACGAATCGAGACTGTCCGCACCAGCTCGCTGTATGGCGAGCTGAGAGGGATCATCCAGCTCTCCGTACGGCAAACTGGACCACTCCTCGAGCTTCTCTCTCCAGTATTGATCGTACAGCTTTTCGTTTCCTCTCAATCGGACTTTCCGTTGAGATTTTATGACGAAAAAAGACAACTCGCCGAATCGAGACTGTCTGCACCAGATCACCGTACAACAAGCTGGTTCACTCAAATCAGCTCGCCATACGGCAAACTGAGAGGGCTCATCCAGCTCGCCGTACGGCGAGCTGGACCACTCCTCAAGTTTGTCTCTCCAGTCTCGATTGTACAGCTTTTTGTTTCGTCTCAATCGGACTTTCCCTTGAGATTTTACGACGAAAACAAGACAACTCGACGAATCGAGACCGTCCGCACCAGCTCGCCATATGGCGAGCTGAGAGGTCTCATCCAGCTCTCCATACGGCAATCTGGACCACTCCTCGAGCTTCTCTCTCCTGTCTCGATCGTACAGCTTTTCGTTTCGTCTCAATCAGATTTTCTGTTAAGATTCTACGACGAAAACAAGTCAGATCGACGAATCGAGACTATCCGCACCAGCTCGCCAGTTGTTGAGCTGAGAGGGTTCGTCCAGCTCGCCCAATGGTGAGCTGGAAAATCTCCTCGAGTTTCTCTCTCAAGTCTCTATCACGCTGATTTTCATTTCGTCTCAATCAGAGGTTCCATTGAGATTTTACGATAAAAACCGCAAAGACTTGTTTTTTTCGTATAAGTTTGAATCAATCATCTAAAATGGCAATGGTCGACTTAACGCCAAAAGTTGCCTAAACTACACGAGAGATTTGAACTCTCTAAACGCAATCCGGTTTTACAAACTTCTGCCAGGTTGAGTCGAAAACATCTAATCATAAACGTCAGATGACTTTTTCAACAATATACAAAGCACACCTAGTAAGTTAATAAAAACAAGTAGTACGAAAAACGAAAACATAAACTCGGATGTTGAAATCCCTTCTTCACTCCGAAACTCTCGTTGGTATTTCGTCAAAATCGATTCCTACGAGAATAAGTCAGAAGACGCGAGAGTAATGAAGAAAAGGCAGCCCCAAATCATCGATGTAACTAAGGTACGTCTGTTTTCAAAATTTTATTAGACTTCTAACTTCTCGTTGGTAAGGAATGAAAACGTCTTGTAAACTGCCATAAAACCTAGAGAACTTAGAATTTAGAGGGATAGTCTACCGTGCTAAGTCTAGGCAATTTTTGTCTATCTCGATCTGTTGTTCTCTAACTATTCAGGCATAACTTGCAAACCTATCCAATCTCTCGTACAACCGAGAAATGATAACGGCACATTCGAGCGTACTCATTTCATTTCCCAAAGAAAGAAGGAACTAAAGACACTGACGTCGTCTTAAAACCGACTCGTTCCTAGAAATTTTCGTAAAACACACATACTCCAAGTCATCACCAATCCACCATGGTCTTTAATCGACCCAAATTATCGATCATCCCAATCCTTCAAAGGAACCTCATTTGTCTTCTTTCATCGAAGATTTTTCCTCGCATCAAGAAAACGCTTTCTATAAAGCAAACTCTCGCAAAAAATAAGTGGAAAAATATTCGGACAAAGCGATGCCTCGTCAAAATCATCCCAAAAGCAAACAACAATCTAAGATTCGTCTAAGCGCTAAGAAATGATCCAAACAAGCGAAATCATGCGGTTAGAAAACCTCTGTGAAACTTCAGAAGGAAACTCGATGATTTTCCGACGTCATAAAGATCTTTTCCAACTTGATAAAACAAGTTTCGTATAAGAATCGAAAAATTATACGAGAAATCTTTAGGCGTCAAAGCACGTTTTTAGTAAAACCTCGAGTAAATCGTAAAAACGCCAACGATTAGACGAAACATCGAACATTGCCAAACTATATGTTTAACTCGAGATGCCTACTTAAAAACGGCATCATATCAGGAAACGATCTCGTCTAAAATCGTAAAACGGTTTTTATCGCAAAACGGCTAGGAAAATCCTAAAACGCGATAAAAGCCTACTCACGACTTTAAACAAATTCCAGCCCAAAGATACGACGATGGTTTGACGATTTACTCGCAGAAAGAAGATAAATGTCAAATTTGAAAATAAATATCAAGTTTAAAGATAAATAGAAGATTTCCGCAAGAAAAATGGAAAGATCGAGATAAATGAAAGATTCTCGATAAACTCGAATATGGACGAAAAGGAAGGACTAAACCGCCTAAATGGGGAGTACATAAGCAGAAGGCAAAGGACAGAAGAAGAGGACGATTTTCACAACTCCTTTAAACTCAGAACTCTCTGCACTTAGAAACGTAGGCTTATTTCTCGACAAGTTCGGTTTCTATGACTGGCACTCAATCACTAGACGAACTCGCCTAGGCAGTTTGATCTCTTGTCCAGCTCTACCAATCGAACTACGTCCGACTTGATCCTCGAAAGGGGTACGTAGGCAGCCTTTCGTAAGGTTCAATCCGAAATCAATCAAACTCTCTTTTTCTTATCTTTTTTCATCTTTTGTTATCGAGTTGCGACACGACTAGGTTTAGGGTTTTATGTTGATAACTCGCTGATGGCCCCTGTGGCCAAAGCCTTTGTAATCTCTTGTAAAAATTGCAACGCTCTTAGCAAATTTGAAATAAGATCAACTTTCTTTCTAAAATCGTTTTATCATGTTTTTCATATTTTCCGCATTTGTTTGGTTACTTGTCGTTGGCTCTCGCAGAGATCCGGGTCCTCTGGAAAATTAGGGTTTTCCTAAGTTTCCTTATTTTACAGAAATCGACGGTGTGAATTCCGGTTCCCACAGTTTGGCGCTAGAAGGAGGGGGGGGGTCGGATTACTCTTACTCATAGCCGCAAAACGCTTGATCAAAACGATGTCTGGATATATGAAACACAAAGTCACAACTCACAAAAACGCTGGTAAAGAAACTCCAGCAGCGACTACACCTAACCACGACTCTTCACCACGGAAAGAGCACGAAACGATCTCGCGATTTCTCCGTCTACCCAAAAGGGCAACGATAAAACCTATCAAACCCCATAACCAAATCGGAGAAATCTCAACGTGTGAGGGTTTGACCAGATCGCCCAATGGCGAGTTGGACACGACTCTCAGGATCCCAAGGCTGATCCTACTCCAGTCTCGATCATACAGCTTTTGGTTTCGTCTCAATTGGACTTTCCGTTGAGAATCTACGACGAAAGCAAGTCAACTCAACGAATCGAGACTGTCCGCACAGCTCGCCGTATGGCGAGCTGAGAGGGCTCATCCAACTCGCCGTACGGCAAACTGGACCACTCCTCAAGCTCCTCTCTCCAGTATCGATCGTATAGCTTTTCGTTTCCTCTCAATCGGCTTTCCGTTGAGATTTTATGACGCAAACAAGACAACTCCCGAATCGAGACTGTCTGCACCAGCTCACCGTACAGCGAGCTGGTTCACTCAAATCAGCTCGCCATACGGCGAGCTGGTTCACTCAAATCAACTCGCCGTACGGCGAGCTGGTTCACTCAAATCAGCTCGCCATACGACGAACTGAGAGGGCTCATCCAGCTCTCCGTACGGCAAGCTGGACCACTCCTCAAGTTTCTCTCTCCAGTCTCGCTTGTACAGCTTTTCGTTTCGTCTCAATCGAACTTTCCGTTGAGATTTTACGACAAAAACAAGACAACTCGACGAATCGAGACCGTCCGCACCAGCTCGCCGTATGGCGAGCTGAGAGGGCTCATCCAGCTCGCCATACGGCAATCTGGACCACTCCTCCAGCTTCTATCTTCTATTTTGATCGTACAGCTTTTCGTTTCGTCTCAATCAGATTTTCCGTTGAGATTTTACGATGAAAACAAGTCAAATCGACGAATCGAGACTGTCCACACCAGCTCGCCAGTTGTTGAGCTGAGAGGGTTCGTCCAGCTCGCCCAATGGTGAGCTGGAAAATCTCCTCGAGTTTCTCTCTCAAGTCTCGATCACGCTGATTTTTGTTTCGTCTCAATCGGAGTTTCCATTGAGATTTTTTGATAAAAACCGCAAAGACTTGTTTTTTCGTATAAGTTCAAATCAATCATCTAAAATGGCAACGGTCGAATTAACGCCAAAAGTTGCCTAAACTACACGAGAGAGTGAACTCTCTAAACGCAATTTTTGTCTATCTCGATCTGTTGTTCTCTAACTGTTCAGGCATAACTCGCAAACCTATCCAATCTCTCGTACAACCGAGAAACGATCGCCGCGCATTCGAGCATACTCATTTCATTTCCCAAAGAAAGAAGGAACTAGAGACACTGACGTCATCTTAAAACCGACTCGTTCCTAGAAATTTTCGTAAAACAGACATACTCCAAGTCATCACCGATCCACCATGGTCTTTCATCGAACATTTTTCCTCGCATCAAGAAAACGCTTTCTCTAAAGCAAACTCTCGCAAAAAATAAGTGGAAAAATATTCAGACAAAGCGATGCCTCGTCAAAATCATCCTAAAAACAAACAACAATCTAAGATTCGTCTAAGCGCTAAGAACTGATCCAAACCATCTGGGAAATAATCTCGAGGACTATATAGCATCTCTCATCGCAATCATGCGGTTAGAAAACCTCTGCGAAACTTCAGAAGGAAACTCGATGATTTTCCGACGTCATAAAGATATTCTCCAACTTGATAAAACAAGTTTCGTATAAGAATCGAAAAATTATACGAGAAATCTTTAGGCGTCAAAGCATAACTCTCATTTTCCGTTGAACCAAGTGAGTCACAGAATAATATCAAGAACATTTGCGGCCAAAAGAAAAATCGAGAACACAAAGCAGCAATAGAGAACACGTCCTCCCTTCTCGCCGACTGATCCTTTTGCTGGTCATGAGATTCGTTCCACTCGAGAAACCCGCTAAAACGTTTTGATGAAATAACCTTTGGTAAAACTCCGTGAGTGACTCCAAAAAACTATCACCGAAGAATCAAAAACTAAGTGGAAAGGTTTCTCAAAAAATCTGTGGAAACATTGTTATCCCAATGCGTCGTGTCGATTTACTAAATCCATCGCTGTTACTTGTGCGAAAAATCCTTCATATAGTCAGGATCATGTCATAACGAAGTAACTTTCAAAAGTAAGTGTAACAGGTTTTCCGAAAAGTACTTTCCTTATAGCGAAAATAAAGCTATACGATCCCGCTGAACGACCAATCTAAACTTTGTTTCCTCGCTCCACGATCTGAAAGATCTCATTCTGCGGTTCACGAGCATCCGCTCTCGTTCCTCTTGATTACATCCGAGAAAGAAACCGCCCCACAACCGACTTCAAACGGGTTATGCATCGAGCTTCTTAGGCTCTGTCTTCCTCGGGTAAAAAAGAGACAAGATTCCATACGAACAAAGGAAAGATTATATGAACCTTTCATCGTATAAATCGAACCTAAAATGGAAAAACATTCTCTACGACCATGGACATACTTGACACATCAATTTCGACAAACGCTACTTTGCCCTTGTTCGATCACGCTTCACTTCGATGCCGAGTTAGGTTACAGCATCCCCGATAAGGGCGATCCAAACTGACTCAACCTTATTGATAGCACGAAGGTGTCATGGTCTAATCCTTTACTAACTACGTCATTGGCTATACGGCTGAATACAACCTTCACGCCAAGCCAAAACGTTCAACGGACAATGTAAACTTGTCGAAAAATTGACTAAATTTACATTCTCATAATTCACTCTATTTCTGAAGCGAGTTGCCTACAAAATCCGACGTGTAAAAAAACACTCGTAACAAAGTTCCTGAAGCCGTACGAGTTATCCTTAAAATAAATGAAAATATCTTGGAAGGTCAAATACTTTGCGAAGCACTGTAATTAAAGACACTTTGTTTCAGGAAATATTTACGCGACCCCTCGGTCCTAACTGCTCTAGCATGAATCAAACTACTTAACATCCAAACAGGAACATAAGTTTTGGCTGTCAATATCCGCAAGCAAGTCAAACTGTTTCTGCAAAGCAGGGTTAAGACAAAACCCTTGCAACACCGCGCAACATCTTCGAGCCCGCAAACGTTTCAAACACGAAACGCGATATATAAAATAAAAACCAATCTTCGACACTGCGAGACGTCGCAGACGCTCGAAGAATAGTTTTTTCGACACAAATACCTTCCTCGATAAAATCACTTTCTTGGAAGACCCAACAGTTTATCCACGACTATAAAACATACAAAACTTCTTAACATACGTATCCTTCGCGAAGGCCCAAACAACGTTAGCACCTACCACCAAGTTTGTTGCTGATCACAACAAACTCGCAACAGTCCAAAACAAACTTAAGTTATCTCGCAGAGATAGCTCTCATACACCCGACACAAGGGTAATAGCGCTATAAAAGAAATCCAAACTTTTGGTCAGCACTTCCGGAGACTTAAAAATTGTCCTCGGTGAGATGCTCGATTCCAACTAGACGAGTCGTATAAGCCGAGAACCTATCATAGACTCTCAATCGGTATGGATCAGGTTAAAATTGCCATAGGCAAAGCGAAAGTCGACTAGTCATTGCATAGCCTCAATCCGAAAGTAAACCTAGGTCTTGTCCTAAACCCAGCACACTAGTCTCTAACGTCTCAACGCATGATTCGAGATCCTAAAGGAATGTCTCTTCATTCATATCTAAACGCTCACCAAATTTTAAAACATTCTGGAACGAGCAAACGAACAGGGCGATCTTCAAAAAGAGTTAAAATATGAGACGACAAATCATATTCTTCTCTCTACATTCATACGAATAAAAACACTCTCTTAAAAACGCAAACTGATTTATAATAAAGCCGCAAAGCGGCAGGGACTCAGAGCCACACACGGCCAGTCCAAAAACTATAATGGCCACACTCGGCATGAGCAAACAGCCTACGAGGCTAGTCTCAAGGCCGGCAAAGGTCCAATACAAGATGCCATCGACATCAATATGCTCGATAATTTCTACACAACACATAATTAGACTATAAAGGTCTCACTGGGAAACAGGTCATACGAAACTTAACTCCAAGACGAACTACGAAAGGCTTGATCCTTCAATAGGGTACGTAGTCACAAGGCGCAACACTAATCTTAAACGCTTTCCGCTCCCTGGAGAGTGGAAAGATCACTTTCAACGGACCTTTCCAACCATTAATTCCGTCTAACTTATCTAAAACTGGCTAACCACTCGCAAGAACCTCACGCTAGAGGCTCAAGGTTGTAGCGAGCTGGGGGGCTAACTGTTGGTGTCAAAATCGGTCACGACGGAATCAATGGCTAAAAGTTTCCGCAAAAGTAAAAATACGTTTTATAAAACACAAGAAGATGTTTTATAAAATTCTAAGGACTTTCCGAACAAAGGAAATCCGCGCAAAACTTGGAAATTGGCATCTCGGAAAAATAACGAAACAATTTCCGATTACAAGAATGCCCTAGATAAGCAAAAACCAAAAAAACCGCATCCGTCGTAAATCGCGAGCAGGTTCGATCGAACCGGCTTGCCGTACGGTGAGCTGGTGGCCACGAACCAGCTTGCCGTACGGCGAGCTGAACCAACCTGGTTTGGATCATCGTACGTCGAGCTGACCAGTCCGAGCCCTTCTCTCTGCATTCCCGACACAAAGCATACATCCTTTGGTTCGATCGTGTTCTGAACCATGGTCGAAACGTCTCGTGTTTCATCTCGATCCGTCTTATCAATCATGTTTTACGATAAAAACCGTAAAGTCTTGTTTTCTCGAAAGAACTTGAGTAAATCGTATAAAATGGCAACGGCCAAACGAAACGCCGAACATTGCACGATTATACGATTAACTTGGGATCTTTTATAAAAAATCGTAAAAAGCACATTTTTAGTAAAACCTCGAGTAAATCGTAAAAAAGGCAACGATTAAACGAAACATCGAACATTGCCAAACTATTTGATTAACTCAAGATGCTTACTTCAAACGGCATCGTATCAGGAAACGATCTCGTCTAAAATCGGTAAACAGTTTTTATCGCAAAACGGCTCAGAAATTCCTAAAACGCGATAAAAACCTACTCGCGACTTTAAACGAAGTCCTGCCCAAAGATACGACGACGGTTTGACGATTTACTCGCAGAAAGAAGATAAATGTCAAATTTGAAGATAAATGTCAAGTTTGAAGATAAATGGAAGATTTCCGCAAGAAAAAAAGAAAGATCGAGATAAATGGAAGATCCTCGATAAATTCGAATCTGGACGAAAATGAAGGACTAAACCGCATAAAGAAGGGATTATATAAGCAGAAGGCAAAGGACAGAAGAAGAGGACGATTTTCACAACTCTTTTAGACTCAGAACTCTTTGCACTTAGAAACTTAGGCTTATTTCTCGACAAGTTCGGTTTCTATGACTGGCATTCAATCACTAGACGAACTCGCCTAGGCAGTTCGATCTCTTGTCCAGCTCTACGAATCGAACTACGTTCGACTTGATCCTCGAAAGGGGTACATTGGCAGCCTTTCATAAGGTTTAGTCCAAAATCAATCAAACTCTCTTTTTCTTATCTTTTTTCGTTTTTTGTTATCGAGCTCCGACTCGACTAGGTTTAGGATTTTATGTTGATAACTCGCTGATGCCCCCTGCGGCCAAAGCCTTTGTAATATCTTGTAAAAATCGCAACGCTTTTTCGAAAATTCGAAATAAGATCAACTTTCTTTATAAAATTGTTTTATCATGTTTTCATATTTTCCGTATTTATTTGGTTACTTATCATTGGCTCTCGCAGAGATCCGGGTCCTCTGGAAAATTAAGATTTTCCTTAAGTTTCCTTTTTTTACGGAACTCGATGGTGTGAATTTCGGTTCCCACAGCAATGAGGTGTCACATAACATCCGTTAAATGTGTATAAATCCTGTTTTATAGGTGAAATCACATGACTCTCATTAAATGTGTATAAATCCTGTTTTATAGGTGAAAACAACAAGGATTATTTGTCATCTATGGTAAAAAAAAAAAAAGACACCATTTTTTTATTATTCGATTTTTGACATCCCATCAAATAATTTTTGGGTCCGCCAATGCACATATATATTGTCTAAGGATCATTATACACATGGCTGACTCTAATAGTTTTTTTAGATGTAAGTGAGAAATAGCCCAATGAAAACAGTAATCCAACATCTCGACACACCACAGCAAAATAGACTACTTGTATAAGTTATATAGGTATGAAGCTATTTATGCTAAAAAAAATATCTGCTAGGTTTTTATTTTGGGCTCTAATAATATATTAGTAATTGACATAATTCACATTAAAGATATTTTTTTAAAAAAATAGCTCATAAATGGAGAATTGTTACATCACGTATATATTGTCTAAAGACCATCATCCCAAACGAGGTGAGACTATAATAATCACAAAAAAACTCCATCACTTCTATTTTATTAAAACAGAAATACCATTATAAAATATCCCTAAAATTTGCACATTATTTACCATCTAATGCTATTAAAATTTAATTAAGTAAATGTTCAAAATTGTTTGTCTTTTCTACTTATTGAATGGTTTCCTAAAATAATGCCAACTAATTGTAATATAGGAAACAAATAATTAAATAGATATACTTTTAATTCAAATAAGCTCAGATTAATAACAAGAATCAATTTATGCCTACACATCCCGAACAATGGATATTTCCCGGGAGTTTCCTATTTCTAAGGAGATTAAGTAAATTATAATATATATCACAATACAACATTCGAAATAACACTGACCAAATCTTATCTTTTCTTTTGACCAAATGTTAATAAATTAATTAATTTATTTACATAATAATATACTAGCTATTAAAAAAATAAGAAGTTTTTTTGAATATATATATAAAATACTTAAATTTAGTTTTATTTTTATTTTTATTTCACATACAAAATAAAAACAATTTAGACTATTTAAATCTTTTGTGACAAGTTAGAAATTACAACATATTAAAAATATCAAGACTTGAAATTCATTAGTATTTTTATATCTAATGTGAATAATAAAAATAAATTCTAAATCTAAAATAACTCAATAAAATATAAAATTTTAATAAATTTTAATTAATCCTCCATCGTCATTAATTTTCTTCTAGTGGCATAGTGAAATATTTCAAATAAAAATGACAAATCAAAATAAAAAAAACTTTAAAAAATTGAAGGACAAACAAAGTTAAGAAGATGATTGTAAAAAACAAAAAAAAAAGCTAATTTTTATATAGAATGCAAAACAAATTTTATTAACATAGTTACAAAAATCCAAGAAAAAATAGAAGTTTTCTATTGGGTAGATCAATCAGTGGTTAAACATGTAGTCGGATTCCAGATTTTAACGGGTTTTTTTTGAGATTTTTATTGGGTTTTTATACAACAATTTTTCCTAAAATCCAAACCAGATTTACGGGTTCGATATTAGGTATGGTCAAGTTTCAAAACACTGATTATATTACAATTACTATGTAATACAAATTTAACATATGTAATGCAAATAAAAAGTTAAAAATAAAATATATATCTGCGCGGTTGCGCGGATCAGGATCTAGTTTCACTCTAAAGAACAAAAGGCTGTTACAAAGTTGTTTTAAAAAAGATTACAAATTAACAGAACAGTGGAATTTTTTTATGCAGAAATTTTATTTTCATCTCATATTTATCTGCAACAAAAACAAGATAATGCTTAGAATAAAAACATGATCATATAATAGTTACTCAAACCACCCACGACCTCGACCCACGATCCTTCATTCACGATCCTTCATGCCCACAATCTTTTTTTCCCTTCTTATATATCTCTTATATTAGAAAAACATAAGAAAACCCAATAATCGATCAAAAACAAAATATGAGTTGCTATTCTCTTTCTTTGATTACAAAATCCTAATTCATAATTTCATACTGAACGTCCGAGCTAGAGATCAATTTCTATGTAAGGATTGCAACAATCCATGCTTATATAATCTCCCTATACTTTATACAGTTTTGTTGGCTTTGGATGAGTTAGACTTTGCTTCACCGGAGTCAGTTTAGGGTTAGGAAAAATCAAAAAGAGTAGACATGGTGGAGAATATCTAACGAGGTAAAATCCAAAAAGAGTTTTGATAGAAGGTAAAATACATTTGATAGAGCCCATTTAAATATATTTGTGAGTATAGCTTTAGAGAATGTTTGAAAAAAATCTAAAACATGGAAAAATCTTTATGCGTCTGTGTTCTTAAAAATAACTAGTCTTTGATCCGCGCGCCCGCGGGTGGTTATCTTTATAATTATATATTTTTCACTTTTACTAATTTCATAGTTGTTTTACTTTTGTTATAGACTTTTAAGTTATTGAATTTTGACATTAGTGTATCTTGTTAATGTGATACTGTCCGTTTATAATTATGAGATTGTGCTTTTCTTTTATTGTTCTTTTATTATTTTATTTGGTAAAGTAAACATTTAAATTTTAAATATTAGAATTTATGTATATTTTGGATTTTATGAAACTCAACAATTTAATGGGATTGAAAACTGAATATAAAATTCAAATTTTATATTGATATTTTTTAAACAAATACATTACTTAGACACAAACCTAAAATAAAAATTGATATGCGATTAAATATTTTGGTTTTGGTGTATATTATTAAGAGAAAAAATTATATGATATCTAAGAAATTAATAACTTTTTGTTTAAAATTATATAATTTATCAATTTATTTATTTAAAATTTCGTATGTACACTTTTATGTTACAATGTAAAATTATATTTTGTTTGCATTTTGCAAGGCTTACAATTGTGAAGTTAGTGATAAGAAAAATTTTATTAGATTTAAAAAAAACAGTTTGAAATGGTGAAATATTATATGTCATTATACTAAAATAGTTATTAATACATTTTGAAGAAAATTAAGAAATTCCTATTCAAAATATAACACTATGCTTATGTTTGTTTTATATTATATAGAAAAATTTCAAAACACAACACTTTAATGGTTCCATTTATACTACTTTCGCTTATCGTTCAGACAATATAGTCGTTACTATTTTGCGTAATATATTTTTATTAGATGTGTGTTTGATCAGTAATGTAATTCTATTAAAAATATTGGATCTATGTATTAATATTCCATGTTGACATAAATTTATATAACCTTGCTTTGATATTTATTATATAATTTATATGCATTTAATAATATATTACATCAGTCTCGGTCAAATTAATAATAATTTACAGTTATATTACAAAAATACATAAAATAAAAATCAAATGATAAAGAAATAAGCTTTTAAGTTAATTTATACTTTCTTTTCGTTTTAAAATTTTAATTTTGGTAGAAAGATATTTTAGGAAATTGTATTATTCATACGTTAACAAACAATTTTGTGTCTTCAAATTTAGATTTTAAACTAATTTGGTTTGAAAATTTAGTATGGTCAAAATTTTATATGTGATTAAGTTAAATTAGCCAATACTATATTTTAAAAATACTATATCTAGGTTTTATATTTTTATTTGTACCTCATAGAATAATTTGGTATTACTATATATATATATAGAAGGTGATCGAATTGATATATAAAATAGAATAAATAAGTATTACTATTTAGTAGTTAGATATGGCGAGAGATTGTAGTGTTGGTATTACTGGGAATATTCCTTTTATATATAACAAATCGATTGCAATAAGGAATATTAGTTAGGAGTGTATATATAATGTACGGTTGTTTTCCATATTTAATAATTGATTACTTTTTATTGGCAGTTTGGCTATTATTACGGAATCAGTTACTTAATAATACTTCACTAGATTTTGACGCGCCCTTAAAGAGGGCGGGACAACCGTTTTTGCTTTAAATTTATTCTCATGTTTGATTATTCACAAGTATGTATAGACATGAGTATCCGGGTTCAGATAGATTGTCGTTAATAATTTTGGTTTGGTCCACCATATATAGATTAAATACGATTACATACAATTTAATGTGTGGTGTCAGATTGATTTTTCTTATTAGATAACAAATTTTAGAGACCCGGTGAAATTATGAGTTCTATTCGATAATCTAAAGTATTTATTTCTAATAGTTTATATTTTGAGTTCAAACTTATTTTTTATAAAAAATAAATAATTTTAGGATACTATTATAAACAATTTGGTTGATATTATTGTCATATAAAAATAAATAGAGATACAACCGACTGTTTATTTTAAAATTATGGTCATAAAAATTGACATTGTATTATATAGTGTGTTTAAAAATATGATTATCAAAACAATTATATAAGAAAATAACATAAAANAAATAAATAGAGATACAACCGACTGTTTATTTTAAAATTATGGTCATAAAAATTGACATTGTATTATATAGTGTGTTTAAAAATATGATTATCAAAACAATTATATAAGAAAATAACATAAAAATTCAAAATACAACCGCGAATGATTATTGCAAGCCCGTAAATAAATCAATACATCATATTAACGACCCAAGCCCAAGACAAATATACCGACAATATCTCTTTAATATATCTTGGACATGGGACTACCACATATCTTTTCAAGAGCGGGATATTTTTTCTTTATAAATTGATTTATACGAAACAAAGATTTGATAATTATAAAATTACATGTGTTAAAATTTTGCAACTTAATACATTTATAATTGTGTTGAGCAGTTGAGATTGAGCAACTAAACTTAGTGATATGTATATATTTCAGTTCGGATTTAACTAATTCACCGCTATTTAAAAATTCTATAAAATTTGGTAAGAATCCAAAATACGTTAGTAACATGTCACCTAGCACTGACTGACCCGTGTAAAACTAAGATAAAATTGGTGATCTAAATAGATTGATCAAAATTTTATATATTTTAAAATGAGTACATGAAATTGAACAGTATATTTGATTTTTGATTCTTTACTAAAAGAAGTACTATGTTGTCTGATAAAAAAAAAAAAAGATAAAGGCGATAGAGAACACCAAAAAAATTTACTCATTTTTCAGTATTATTTAATTTTTATTATTGATAATTTATTACTGGTTTTATTTTTGATTTAGACTTAAATTTTATTTTTTTATGATCGCTATTATTTACTTGGTAGAAACCGTGATGTAGAAGAAAAATGTTAGATATGGTTTTATGTATATTAAAAATAGGTTGACAATTCATTTCGAACTTTTACATTCAAAACAAAATTATGCATAAAATTTTTATTAGTTAACAACACACACACACACACACATAGATATATATATATATATATATATATATATATATATATATATATATATATTGAAAGAATCATAATTTGGTGTATTTATTTGATTTTAATTGAAACCAAAAACTTAAGAAGTTTAATTATAAAAACTTCATTTTATGATGTGAAATATTTATTGCTACTTGATAAACAAAGATTCACTTTCTAAAATAAATACTCCAAATAAGAATCTATGCTTTCAATCAAAGATGCATTTAACAACAAATAATATGTGTTAGGTTAATTAATAGGGAGGAAAATAATGTTCCTAAATAATAACTACATCTAATAAATTAAATATTAAATATATTTATTTCAATGGCACAATCCTAGTTTAAGACAGTCGAGTTTGGCACATATATATGTTTACAATATAATAGTCTAGATTTTGATCCGCACTTTGATAGTGCAGAATTGTTTTCTGTTAATAATACTATTAACCCGTTTGTTAGTTCATAATAGATATGGAAAATCTATTTGTTCAAGCCGTTTGTAACTTGATAAATATTTTTTGACATGTAGAAAATGAACACATTAAAAAAAGTTTATCTTATTTCAGTACATATGAAAAATGAATTTTTGTCCGTAAACTATATAGCAAATGAAAATTTTGACCCTTATATATATTAAACTTAAGCTATATTCATAGTAGAGAACATAATATGACTCATATATATAATAAAGGAAGTTTAATATATAAAAATAAAAGTATATGCCAAAACATATGGGAAACAATGAGAATTTAGTTTTTGTTAATATATAAATAAAGTAATTTGATTAAATACAAATATAGTTAGATATGATAGGCAAAACTATTAATTTGAAATGTATAAACCAAACAATATTTTCTTTCTATTTATTATAATTTCAAATTAAAAGATAATACTCATTTAGATAAATATGAAAACAATTAAGTTTTGTTATCATTTTGAAATCTCCGCATAATCCAAGTTATATTCATTTTATTAGATTATATTCTTAATATCACCATTTTTATTCTTATATGATTAAAATTTGTTTTCATATTTGTTTGGATGCAAATCTCGTCGTAATGAAGAAGANAAAGATAATACTCATTTAGATAAATATGAAAACAATTAAGTTTTGTTATCATTTTGAAATCTCCGCATAATCCAAGTTATATTCATTTTATTAGATTATATTCTTAATATCACCATTTTTATTCTTATATGATTAAAATTTGTTTTCATATTTGTTTGGATGCAAATCTCGTCGTAATGAAGAAGATAATTGAAAAGAGGAGAAATATTTTAAATGATGCTATTACGAAATATTCTTAATAAGTTATCTAGTTGAAGAGATTATCTCACATATTAATTTATTTGTTACATTCTAACAAATGTATACTCTTAAATTCGTGAGTTCTTTATAATTATTTTTTATAAAATATTTTTAAAAGGTTTATAACAATTTAAGTTCTAGGTGTTTTATTTTACATATTTATTGTATAAATAAAATGAAAATTCTATTTTATTTTTATTTTTTTATTTGATGAACTACTATAAGAACTATATTTTAATTTAAATTATGATGCGCTATAAATATCTATTTATTTTACATGTTTGTTTGTTATAAAACGAAAGTCCTACTACATTACATTACATTTACTTGAAAGATAAGTTATTAGCATAAATGGTGTACATATATAATGTTTGGTTCATGATTTTATAATCTGTTATATAACAGCAAATTACTATTTAACATTAAGTACTTTCGTATTTTCTTAAAAATGCTTTTTTATATCATTAGGAATAGTTACTTTTTACCATATAGTCAAAAGGCAAATTATAAATAAAAATTGCAAATATATTAAGGTAATTAATAAACATGATATTTCTATAATTATCACCATAATTGGCGACATTTAGGAATATTGATTTTGTAGTTTAAATCAGTGTCATAATATTGTTATTAAAATTAAAATGGAGAGATAATCAAGGCAATATATTGTTGGAAAAAGATTTGGTGGAAAAAGATTTGGTGGAAAAATAATTAATAAAAACTATAGGTTTTAAATAATACGGTGGCAAAGATCCGTAAATATTTCCAAAAATCAAGGGGACCTCAAAAAAAGGCCTTGTGTTTTAATAGTATAGATAAATGATGGTTTAGTAATTTTATATGAAATGACAGTGTATAATTTCAGTGGCAAGGATTGGTAATTATTGAGGAAAACTTAGGGTTAAGTACTAAATATACTTTAGTTTTAATAGATTAGATGTACGGCTATCAACGTAAAAACTTATAATTCTTTTACTATAATTTTAAATTAACACTGTCAATGAATAAAGTATTTAATCCATTGTCCATGGGTTGTTCATGTGATGTGGACTTACAATTTGTGTCATATATATTTAAAAGTTATAGTAGCATACAGTAAGCAGTAAATTAAAAAAAACTAAAACTATTTCAGATCAACAAGCTATATATTCAGATCAATGCAAATTTTTATAGGCAGATAGAATTAATTTTATATGTTTGTGGTTAACTAATGAGCTATATTTCAGATCAATGCAAATTTTATAGGCAGGTCAAATCAATTTTATATGTTTGTGGTTAACTATGATAAGTATGTTAGTACTTTTTCTAATGTATACCCATTTCTTATTACAACAACAAATTTATTTTATATATGTCAATTTTAGTTAACCGAAATGTGTTTTTTATAAACAAAAATATTCTCATGCGAAGTATATACTAGTACAATATGATATTTCTGGTGTGGAAAATATGTAGTTTACGTACCCAAAACTTTTTCTTTCATACATTTATCTACCACATTTTTCCCCGACGTACCTACCACTTTGTTCTCCGACGTATCTGTTGCTTTTGTATTCTGAAAGAGCCCATAGACGTAATAGTCAAAATGGGCCAGTGAAAGCGTAAAAGCCCATATATATCAGTTCCGTTTACAGCCCGACAAGGAAGACGCTAACGTTATAAAAAAGCGAGGAAGTTTTGGATTCCACTTTGTATCTATTTCATCTGCTTATCTCCTCCTTCCCCAAACGTCAAACCCTAATTTCATCTGCACATCTCCAATCACTGAGGAGAATTCTACGATTTATCATCTATCCTTCGTAATAGCTTGTTTCGTATAATCTAAACTTATTTTTGATTTCTTCTTCGTCATTGATTCTTGAGATTTTCTCTGTATTGATTTACAGCGTAGAACAATGTCTTCGGTTTCAAGCCAGCCGCAGTTTCGATACACGCAGCCACCTTCAAAGGTACTTCATTTGAGAAACTTGCCTTGGGAATGCACTGAAGAAGAGTTGATTGAGCTCGGGAAGCCCTTTGGTACTGTTGTGAATACAAAGTGCAATGTTGGAGCCAATCGCAACCAAGCTTTCATTGAGTTTGTAAGTGAATTATTGCAGCAGAACAAAGTTTAGATTGATTTTTTTTTTTTATATATATATATAATTGTTTCTTTGTTTTCAGGAAGATTTAAACCAAGCTATACAAATGATTTCGTACTACGCTTCTTCACCGGACCCTGCTCAAGTTCGAGGTAAAACTGTCTACCTCCAGTACTCCAACAGGCAAGAGATAGTGAACAACAAAACGGCGGCGGATGTTGTGGGGAATGTTCTTCTTGTGACAGTTGAAGGCGAGGATGCTCGCATGGTCAGCATTGATGTTTTGCATGTGGTAAGTGGATCAGGCTCCTTCTTTATTTTTGGTTTTCGTTTGAAGAAAGTAAACAATATTTCTGAAAAAGATTGTTCTAGGAGACTTTCTGGTAGGTTGTAGGTGTTTCTCGTGGTTTTTGGAAACTTACTTTTTTGACATGGATGTAAATGGATCAGCAGGGCCATGTCAAGGCAATATCTTCAGTGGCAGGATAAAATGCATTACGAGAAAGAGCACATGTGTGTTTGTTTCCTTTCTCCTTTCCCTAACACTGCCTCTCTCCCTCTCTCTCTTCCCTACTCTTTCTCCCTCACACTTTCCTTTTATCAAATACTCATATAGGGTTTTGATCTTACATAGATGTAGGTATTGTTTATGTTGGATATGATAGGCTTCATCTCTATCTGCACCTTTTTTTCGTGATGTAGAACTGTATCAAAGTTTATGTAGCTGTGATGAATTTTATTTTTATCTAGAGGTTCATCAATCTCTATCTGCTAACCTAATAAGAAATATCTTGTTTCTAGTATGGTTGTTTGATATGTTGGAATGCACAATGTCATTTGCCTTCCAGATATTGTATTCCGGCCTCAAACTTAGCACACCATATTTGTTAGTTTAACTTGCTATCCTAACTTTTCTGATTTGATACGTAAAAGCGCAAACTAAGTTTGTCTTGGTTCGAATGTTCAATATAGTTACCAATGCTGGACTGCAGTCTTTAAAGTCGACCCTTCTGGATTTTGGTTGTTGTTCTAATTGCTGGTTTGCAATGCAGGTATTCTCAACCTTTGGATTTGTCCACAAGATTACTACTTTCGAGAAGACAGCTGGATATCAGGTATATTACCTAGCTGTACCTTACATGCTCTGTTTTTGATGTATTCTAGTTTTAATACTTATATTGTTTCTTTTTTAATTGTTCTAGGCACTGGTTCAATTTACTGATGCGGATACTGCAACCTCTGCAAAATCTGCCCTCGATGGAAGAAACATCCCTAGGTGACAGTTGTTTAGTTTTTTGACACAGTATTTAGTCTAACTGTGAGGGGCTATCTGTATAGTTCTAGATATTTTCGTGTAGGATCTGACATTTGTTAGGCTTGAGAACGTCCATAGTATATTTAGTCATCTGATGTTATATTTCGTTAAGTCCTGTGTGGTGGTGATAGATCTAGGAGAACCAAACTAGTCTTTCATTTACGAACCTAGGAAAGTACTATATACATGTAAAGAGGATATGTGTCGTGTGTTTATTTTAGCCAAATATTACAGGGCTTGTGTTATAAAGGTTTCATACTTTAAGGCATACATTTTAAGTGACGTCTCTTTCTCTGCATCAGGTATCTAGTCCCTGAGGAACGCCAATGCTCTCTTAAGATCACATATTCAGCTCATACAGATTTGACTGTAAAATTTCAGAGCCACCGGAGCAGGTATGTGTATTCACATCATGTGGTGAAACTTGAAACATGTTTTGGTGTGCTTGGTGATTGCCATGATTATATTAACTTAATTATCTCCCCTTAAATATGCAGGGACTATACTAATCCTTACCTTCCTGTCGCTCCATCAGCCTTTGATAGTACTGGTCAGGTAAGCAATTTGGGAACAGTCTCTTGTTCGAAAATGCATTTATAATCCGGGTGATACCTTAGTTGAACCTCTTGCTGGTGATGCGTATATATTCCAAAGAGATGCAACACAACGTTTATTGTTGTTCTACGACTGACTAGGTGTCATTTCTTAATAGGTGGTTGTGGGTGTAGACGGAAAGAAGATGGAGCCTGAAAGTAACGTTCTCCTTGCATCCATCGAGAACATGCAGTATGCAGTAACTTTGGATGTTTTGCACACGGTAATACTCGATAGACGGTGAAATCTCATTGAATCTTTCGTTTGGAAAAATATTAATTGTCTCTTGCCCCTTTTTTTTTTCTTTATTAACGAGTAGGTTTTTGCGACATTCGGAGCTGTTCAAAAGATTGCAATGTTTGACAAGAATGGTGGGATGCAAGCATTGATTCAATACCCAGGTAACATTCTCTCGTAGTAAAATACTCATGTTTTTCTTAAGTCATTATTGATTTGTTGTAATAAGGTCAAGTTATCAATTGAGTATTGGTCAGATGTCCAAACGGCTGTGGTGGCGAAGGGAGCGTTGGAAGGACATTGTATTTATGATGGTGGGTTTTGTAAGTTACACATCACTTACTCACGCCACACAGACCTCAGCATAAAGGTTAGTAGTTTAAGTAATTAGTATTCTCCCTTTACAACTTTTGAAACTTGTTTTTTAACACTTGGGTAAATGATTTTTGGATTTTGCAGGAGAACAACGATAGAAACAGAGACTACACGCTGCCTAACCCGTCGGATGTTGTGATGACTCCACCATCTGGCCCGAATCCATACCCGGAGCAATACCATGAGCCGCAAGGTGGATGGGGACAAGGTCAGGATGCTTACATGGCAGAACCCTCGATGCATCAAGGTCCGGGTGGGCATATGCCACCGCCACCACATCATTATGGTTATGGTCCTGGTCCAAGGCATTAAAAATAAGAAAAAGAAAGTCGAAGAAGACAAAGTTGTTTTAATCCGTCTCTCTCTTACATTTCTCCCAACTCTCTGTGTTTTGTTTTTAGTTTTATGTTTATGGAACATACACTTGTCATTGTGTCCAAAGAATCATAATCAAAACCATTGGGTGAAATTTATGAAAATTGTATAACTTATTAGATAATCTCGGTCTCTTTTTTCTTTTTGATAAACAACTGTCTTAATCGCATGATTATTGGTTAGCATCTGAGGGAATCTGGATAAGGTTATGTTCAAAACCCAGTTGTGTCTATAAATTGCTAGAGAGGGATCTTTGTGGCTAAAACTCTGTTTTTTTTTTCTGTCTGAAGAAGAAGATAAAAGAAGGGGAATATTCAAAAACCCTAAACTAACTAACTCCAATGTCTTCCTCCTCCACTCTTCAAGCTTCTCTTCTCCTTCGTCCTCCTTCTTCCTTTATACCTCACCATCGTCCTCTCCTCTCTTCTTCTTCTTTACGTTTCAATCCTCAAACTCTCTCCAGTTTCTACCGTCTTTCTTCAACTCTTCTCAGCTCTCGGTTTCGTCCCCTTCCTTGCTCATTGCGCCAAGACAATGTCGCTTCCGACTCAGATTTCCTTCCCAAGGACGGGAACGTGACGGAGTCAGCAGAGAGTAGATTGGTTTCGGAATTAGTGACTACTGACCAAGGGACGAGTGAAGACATCCTTGCGGCTGAAACCAATAGTGGAGGAGGAGGAAGAGCGGAACGTGAAGAGGAAGACAAGAAGAAGAAGGAGAAGAGCAAGTTTCAGATTGTGGTGTTGCTGATGGGGCTATGGGCATCTTTAAAGAGAGCCATGGAGAAAGTAATGCAACGGGAGTGGCTAACCTGGTGGCCTTTCTCTCGCCAAGAGAAGCGTCTTGAGAAACTCATCGCCGAAGCCGATGCTAATCCAACGGACGCTGCTTTGCAGGGAACTTTATTAGCTGAGCTCAACAAACACATGTACGCAAGTTTCATTCATGATAGTTGTATTGAATTGTTGGTTTGGTTCTGTGTGGTGTGATTATGTCTTATTTTTCTTCAATCAGTCCTGAAGCTGTTGTTCAACGCTTCGAGCAAAGGGAACACGCAGTGGACAGTAGAGGAGTTGCTGAATATATTCGAGCTCTTGTCATTACTAATGCTATCACTGAGTATCTTCCTGACGAACAAACCGGCAAGCCATCTACTCTTCCCACACTGGTACTATATATTCTTCTTCTTGTACCATTATTACTTCTAGAAAAAAAAAACTGTTATCTGGAGTACATCTCTTAGTTAGAATTTCCTACTTATATATATGTAATAATCATTGGTTGATGTGCAGCTGCAAGAGCTGAAGCATCGTGCTTCAGGCAATATGGACGACTCATTTGTGAACCCTGGTATATCTGAGCGGCAACCTCTGCATGTTACCATGGTAAGTTTCCGCTTTACATTACTCATCTGGTTAGAGTATACTAATAAGTGTGGACGTTTCCATATGATCTTTAGTTCTTAACACGGGTCTTTACTTTGTTAGGTTAATCCAAAAGTTTCCAACAAATCAAGATTTGCACAAGAGCTTGTCTCGACCATCTTGTTCACCGTTGCTGTTGGATTAGTGTGGTATGTATCATCTACATTTTACGCTTGATTACTTTAGATAAAATTGGTCGAATTCTTATGCATTGTTGAACTTGCTATTGCTTGTTTCTCCTGTTGATTACGGTGTTCCTTCTGTTAAAATGGATTTTTTTTTTTTTTTAGGTTAATGGGTGCAGCTGCTCTGCAAAAGTATATTGGAAGTCTTGGAGGAGTTGGAACTTCGGGTGTTGGTTCAACTTCTTCATTTTCCACAAAAGAGGTTAACAAAGAGATAACTCCAGAAAAGGTATATACTTGAAGCCTAGTGTTCTTCACTGTTTACAAGGATTATAAAGTTGTTAGTTGTATTAGAATTGTGAGGAAATTGGTTACAGTTTTCAAACGTATGTTAAGAGACAGATTACCCGGAGACTATCATTTTCTTTTTGAATCCTGGATCCTCTATATCATATGGCTAGTTTACCCCTTGAATATTCTTTTCATGTAACATTTGAGAGGTATTAATTTCGGAGAGTGGCGTCATTGTATCTTAATCTGACAAGTTTGCTTGCTGCAGAATCTCAAAACATTTAAGGATGTAAAGGGTTGTGATGATGCAAAACAAGAGCTTGAGGAGGTGGTAGAATATCTGAAAAATCCATCAAAGTTTACCCGCCTTGGAGGAAAGTTGCCAAAGGTACAATCTCTTTATATTTGGTTATAATATCTTCTCGATTGTTACTTGGAACTTGGTTTTGGCACGTCTACTTAAAGCTATAATCTATTTACAGTAAGCCTTTTGACTTGAGACATTTATTAAAATGTTTTCTTCCAGGGAATTCTTCTAACAGGGTCACCTGGTACTGGAAAGACATTGCTGGCTAAAGTAAGTTCTCATATAGCATTGAATTTTCGTCTTTTGTTGATATTGGTAGTTATCATAGAGTTATATTTCATTTTTTGTGTGCCTTTCAGTCACACACCCCACTTAATCACAAAACTCTTATTAAGCTTCCCATACTCGGATTGATTCGAATTAGCTGACACAATTAAATTTTCATAGGCAATTGCTGGAGAAGCTGGAGTACCTTTCTTCTATAGAGCTGGATCTGAATTTGAAGAGATGTGAGCCTTCTAGTTTTTTTCTTTCTTTCTCCGGTCTATGTCTTGAGTAACATCATCATTAACTTTCAATTACTATCAGGTGGCTTCTGTAGAAATGGATATTGACAAATAATATCATAACTCCATGATTGACAGGTTTGTTGGCGTTGGAGCTAAGCGTGTGAGATCCTTGTTTCAGGCAGCTAAAAAAAAGGTCTGACATAAACTGTCACCGTTAACAAGCTATTTCAAAAGAGTTATGGTTGTTAAGCTGTGAAGCCTCTTACCATGAGTGAAGTTCTATATGCTGACGCTCATATTTTACAGGCGCCGTGTATCATTTTCATTGATGAAATTGACGCGGTTGGTTCCACGAGGAAGCAATGGGAAGGGCATACAAAGAAGACACTGCATCAACTACTTGTTGAGATGGATGGTTTTGAGCAGAATGAGGTATTTTTTTTAATGAGGAATAGTGTACCATGATCTGGTAGACTATAATAGTACTTTACTCTTTTTTGCACTGCAGGGAATAATAGTTATGGCTGCAACCAACTTGGCTGATATACTTGATCCAGCACTAACAAGACCGGGTAGATTTGATAGGCATGTAAGTATTCAGATTCGCGTTGCTCTTGTCTCTATTTATATTAGTACTGAAGATGAGTGTTCATGCTAGTTACTGAAAAATGAAGAAGTGATTCTATCTGTTTGAGGATTTTTTGTATGTTTTTGCTCATTTGGTGTTAAGTTGGTATCCATTTATATACTTCACAAACATAATTGAGATAGGTGTCTATGAAAACTGTTTTGGATTTTGCAAAAGCAAAAGAAACTAATGACAGATTTTGACTTAGATTGTCGTCCCTAGTCCGGATGTCCGTGGACGGCAAGAGATTTTGGAACTCTATCTCCAAGGCAAACCTATGTCAGATGATGTGGATGTTAAAGCCATTGCTCGTGGAACTCCTGGATTCAATGGTGCTGGTGAGTGTCTTAAATCTGCAACTCCATTTTGTCACTGAGCTATGAATATTCAATGACTCACCTTGTTTTCCCCAATCTCACCAAATCAATTTTCAGATCTTGCAAACCTGGTAAATATAGCTGCCATAAAGGCGGCTGTTGAAGGGGCTGAGAAGCTTTCTGCTGAACAGTTGGAATTCGCCAAGGACAGGATTGTTATGGGGACAGAGAGGAAGACAATGTTCGTATCAGATGACTCAAAAAAGGTATTTCTATTACTTGAGTGTATAAGTTTTTGGATGTGGAATTCAAAACATGTTGTGACCTCTCACTTGCATCTTTGCCTCTTTAGCTCACTGCCTACCATGAGAGTGGCCATGCTATTGTCGCTTTGAACACGGAAGGTGCGCACCCGATCCACAAAGCAACTATAATGCCCCGTGGATCTGCGTTGGGGATGGTTACTCAGTTACCTTCAAACGATGAAACATCAGTGAGCAAGAAGCAGTTATTAGCTCGTCTTGATGTATGTATGGGAGGAAGAGTCGCAGAGGAGCTCATCTTTGGCCAGGATCATATCACCACTGGAGCAAGTAGCGATCTCTCCCAGGCTACAGAACTTGCTCAATATATGGTAATCACTTGTTACAACCTTCATATAAAACGAGCATTTGCTTCATTGTTTTCCTGGTTTATCAAAAGTATTAGCCTTTGGTTATATTAGTTTTTTGGTTTGAAATGGAAGGTATCGAGCTGTGGGATGAGTGAGGCAATAGGACCAGTTCATATAAAAGAAAGACCAAGTTCCGAAATGCAATCTCGCATTGATGCAGAGGTAGGGACTCTCTTTGTTCGTTTTATTCTAGTTCCCATTGAAATCCTTTTGTTCCCAAGTCTGAGTGTTTATGGTCAGGTTGTGAAACTCCTTCGAGAGGCATACGAGCGAGTGAAGTCTCTGTTGAAACGGGTTTGTTTGTGCAAAAATTAACGCTGATCACACTTTTAACTCTTATCAAAACTGTGTTAATAGTCTTTTTCTCACTTTTTATTTATTTGTGTGTTTTGTCCAGCATGAGAAGCAGCTACACACATTAGCAAATGCACTTCTGGAGTATGAAACACTAACCGCAGAAGACATAAAGCGTATTCTCCTTCCAAATCAGGAAGGAGAGAAGTTAGAGGAGCAACAACAACAAGGAGACTTAGTGTTGGCCTAGTCACACCAGTCATCATCATCATCATGATCACAAAGATAAACGGGAGGCTCAAAGCTTTTGTACAAATTGATTCTCCCATGGACAAAACAAAAGAAAAACATCTTCCATATTTTTTTCAAACAAAAAAAAAAGAACAAGTGAATTTATCATCTCAATGTTATACGTTATTGTAGTTTTTATTTCATTAGCTCATTAGTTTTGACTTCAACCTAGAACTTTATTTTTCATTTGACATTCTGTGAACTAAGAAAAATAATAAAAGAACATTGAGAGTGATGCAATTGTAGTTCTTATCTCGGTTGTATTTTTTTTTAGTAGGGAAACAAATCTAATTTTTAATTACAAGTTCTCTTTAGGTTTTGAGTGAAATAAGCCAATGAAATGTATGCAGAAAACAGTTGTAACTTGTAACGATATTGAAAATGGAAGCAGTGTTAATGGAGCTACCTGTCCATGTGAGCAACTCGAATATTTTGTTTCATCATTCCAATTCCAAATGTATAAAACTCTGCAACTATAATTACAAAAAAATAAATTCTTTAGTTGCACAAAAAAAATTCTTTAAAGCAAAAAGGAATAAACATTGTCACAGTGTTAGAAAAAAAGAAAAAAAAAGAAAAAAAAAGGGTGTACCTAGCTTTTACAGCTAATGGAGGTAATGTGTGTTTCCTCAATCACATGTGAAGACAAAATCTATAAAACTAGAGAGAGTACAATAAAGATCTATTTCCTCAATGGTCGGTCCTTGTGGAGATTTTTTACATTCCACAAAGGCTATTGGTTCAGAAAAATTAATATTATAGAGAAAAAGACTGTAAGTTGCTTTTATGGGTGGGTGCAACTTCAAAAGTGTCACAAAAGGGGAAGAGGAGTGGAACCCCATGATCACACCTTTTTCTTTTTAACATGTCTCTTTCGCAAATTGTAAAAAAAAAAAAACCAAACCAAAACTTCAAAAATCATATTTGGTTGGTTCTATAGAGAAGAAACCAAAAACATCCATCAAATTAACCACAAAAGTTAAATAAAGAAAGAAACTTATTATGTAACGGTAAATGATGATTATGATGATGATTTGCCTAGTCCTTTTCCCTTTGGAAGCTTCATCCACGGCAGCAACCCACCCTCTCTCTCTCTCTTGACTCGACATTCCATAAATTTCTTTCTTCAATCTTTCTTTGTTCTCTTAGACTCCTCTGTTCATGGGGAACCAGTTCTGTCTTGAACCGCAAAACGCTCGGAGATATCAGCTAAAGACTTAAGATTGCAATTGATAAGAGCCTCAACAAAGTAACAAGTCTCATCCTTTGTGTTCCCTTCAGGTACATCCACCGCAAAAGATTCAATCACAAGTGTCCCTATTCTGCCTCCTCCTTCACTCGTCTCAGGGTGAAGAGAGATGATAGAAGAATAGTTCTAATCACAAAAGAAGAAGAAAAAAACAGAAATGGGTTTTAGTTTGAAACCTTTTGAAAAAAGAACCATTTACAGAAATAAAAATAAATGAAGGTACCTTGAGTCTGTGATCGCCACCGACAATCCTGATGCTGAGAATATGCTCATTGTCATCAAGCAACTCCAACCTCTCAGTGCTTCGAGTAGCTGGCAACCCTGATCTCACATCAACTTCTCTTACAGTACCAATCTCCATGTTTCCTTTAACCACACAGCTACTGATGAATGGCTTGTACTTCTGTGGCTCATCGAATCTTCTCACGAGTGACCATACCTAATAACATCACCAAAACATAAAATCAAAACTCTAATCCATGTAATTTAAAAAAAAAATAAAAAATCAAATCAAACCTCAAAACTTTCTAAATCTATTTTCCTCTCTAATCATTTATATTTGTCTTAAGAACATTGGATCGGATACGAATCAATAAGTAAAATGAATAGATAAATGCTTCAGAAGCTGATGACAAATCAGTAACTATTAAATAATAGATTTCGCATTTATAGATTGGATCAAACTACAAGAAGATTATATTTGAATCAAAATATAAGTGTTAACGACGTATCAACTAGAAAGAAAGACAAAAACAAAAGCTCATATAAAAGAAGAAGAAGAAGAGAAGTTACGATATGAACAGGAGCGTTGATGTGTTTAACAAGAGTAGAGCTACACTGATTCTCAACAAGCTCATGCTGATGGTGCCTTCTGATGTACTCTCTCTCCAGATTCATCTCCATCTTCTTCTTCTGAGAGAAGGAGGGAAGTTGAAAAAGCACACACACACACACACAAATTAAAAAGTGATTACTGCGAAGATTGGGGGTCCTCGGAGATCTGACTTCGGAAAAGAGTTTTGGGGGTAGATCTTTATGATTAAAGCGTGAATATGAAGACTTCACTAGCCGTCTTTAGAGAGAGGAAGAGAGAAGACTCCTTCCAACCAACTTTTAATATTTTTGTGAAGTGTGTAAATTAATCAAATATGCGTAGAGATTTCAAAATAGTGGAAAAAAAAAAAACACACACATTAAATTTGATTGATTGGATAGTCTATGAAGGTCCTTCCTCTGATTTCACATCTCTCATTGGACAGATTTTAAAAGACATTTTATATTATCCCCATACTTCCTAACTATTTACGGAAATGTTCAATACAATGTTTCATTTTTTTTCGTGAACCTAAAGGTATATTAAATTTTGTGTTAAACTTTATTTTTGTTTTCTAACCATCACATTAAATTCTAAATTATAATAATATTTTATATATTTTTCAATTTTGGTAATTTATTACATTAATTACTTGTAATTGAGTAATTATATTTATTTGTGTATTTATTTATTTATTTTGCTCAAGATTTTAGTTAAAAATTAAAATTTTATAAGTTTAAAATTTTAGTGAGACCGATCAGTCTATGACTCATTTCGAAAACCTAATCGGCATTTGTGGCGGGTACACAAATCTCGGATAGTATACTTATTGCGTAAGAAATGTTCCATGGCTTACGAACTAAAAAATCTTGTCAGGATAAGTTTATGGTAATAAAAACGGACATGTGTAAAGCGTATGATCGGGTGGAATGGGACTTCGTCCAGGTGCTCCTCAATCAAATGGGATTTGATCCTTATTGGATTACTCTTGTGATAAAGTATATTTCGTCTGTTCAGTATCAGATATCTTACTTGATGGACATCTCTGAGGGCTTATTACTCTACATAGAGGTTTACTGCAAGGAGCTCCCTTGTCTCCTTATGTATTTATTATGTGCACAGAAACTTTAATTACGAGTATTAAGAAAACAGAGCGTGAGAAACAGTTAACGGGAAAGAAGGTAGTCAGAGCCTGTCCACCGATCTCACATCTGCTTTTTGTAGATTACAATCTATTTTTTTGTAAGGGAAAAAGGGAAAGAAGGTCAAATCATTTTCAGGATTCTGAAGGAATATGAGGTTGTTTCGGGTCAATAAATTAATTTCCAAAAGTCTTCAATTCAGTTTGGACACAAGATTGAGGAACCTACCCGGCGAGAATTGAGGAATTTATTGGGAATTCATAATTTAGGGGGCCTGGAATCATATCTTAGACTACCAAAGAGCCTTGGAGGATCCAAGATCCAAGTGTTTGGGTTTGTTCATGAACGTTTGAATAATAGAGTTAACGGTTGTACTTTTAAATTATTTACCAAAGGCGGAAAAGAGGTGATCATAAAATCAGTGGTTACAACATTATCAAATCATGTAATGTCTCTTTATAGAATACCAAAGACGCATATAAGGAAATTGACAAAGTGCAGTGTCAGAATTTTGGTGGAGCCCAAGAGGTAGTACTAGAGGAATGCATTGTAAATCATGCGACAAACTGTGTACATTGCTTGCACGTTCAAATGTGAATGGCTCCAGAGAGTATTGGTCACGCAGCTCATCAGAGCACTCAACAAGCAGATAAGGAACCATGTATAGAAAAGGCTCCATTACCAGTTCGAGGTTTGCGTCGGAGATACAAGATACGATGCTGTCCCAGACGACTATGTGTCTCTTAGGGATCGATATCCATATAGCAACCCAATGCTCGTCCTTGTAGTTCACTGGCGCATAGATATCATCAATATCCACCCCCCACAACTTCAATGACTTGCAAAATGATGGTACAATGCCTGCATAATAGTTAAACGCTCCACCAGGGAGTCTTTTTCCCAAACCGTTGGGAGCAGGCTCCGATTCTTTAAAGACGTTGTAGCTGGCACTCCATTGCTGAGCAAAGAGATGATCAAGAAAGCAAATCCTCTCGCTCCTGAACGCTTGTGGATGTTCAGCGCACCTCTTCCTCAGCACATAAATCTAAGCATCAATGTGCTGTATTTAGAATAAAACAACTCAGAAGATATCAGACGACTTAACAGATGACTTAATGGTAAGTCGTCTTGTAAGTATTCTACGTAGACGACATAACAGACGACTTACCATTAAGTCATCTTGTAAGTATTCTCTGTGAACGACTTATCAGTCGACTTAATGGTAAGTCGTCTACAAAGAAGACTTACCAGACGACTTAACGGTAAGTCGTCTGATAAGTCGTCTACGTAGAATACTTAGAAGACGACTTAACGGTAAGTCGTCTACGTGGATACACTTACACAGTCATGCAGCCAAGATAAGGCGGTTCGGAGGATGTAATACCACTTAGTTGGCGCTGTACGTGGTTTATCCTCCAAAGGTGTCTCATACCAGCTGAAAACACAAAATGTTCAGTCAGAAATCAGTTTTGTAGACTAAAAAGCAAGCTATTATGGATCACTTACGGATCAGTTTTCAACCAATCAGCGAGCTCCTTCAGTTTGGTCTTGTTAACTGATCCAAACGGATTATAGACTGGAGCTTTGGCCTTTTTGGAAGCAATGTTGGCCTTTTTGGAAGCAATGTTGGCCTTTTTGCTTCCACTTTGGCCTTTTTGCTTTGGGTTTGGAATGATCACTTTGGCCGTGTTGTTTGCTGTATAAGGAGATTGTTGTGAGGCAGCAAGAGTCCTTGCTCGCTCACTCTTGGCACGTTTAATTTGTTCCAAACCGGCTTCCCTCTTTTCCTGATATCTTACTCGCTCCTTCACTCGATCTGAAATAGTGGGTTGGTGTTTTTCCAAGATTTCGAAGCTCGGGTCTGGATCTGGAAGGTTGAATGGNTGAGGCAGCAAGAGTCCTTGCTCGCTCACTCTTGGCACGTTTAATTTGTTCCAAACCGGCTTCCCTCTTTTCCTGATATCTTACTCGCTCCTTCACTCGATCTGAAATAGTGGGTTGGTGTTTTTCCAAGATTTCGAAGCTCGGGTCTGGATCTGGAAGGTTGAATGGAAGGTTGGATGGACGGCTGGATGGAAGGCTCGGTTCTGGAGGTTTTTCTTGGCTCGGAACTATACTCAGCTCTTTCGAGGCAGTAGCACCTGCGGACAAATCCGTTGCTTTACCCCCCTTCAGCAAGCTCTTCTTTCTCGCGTTCGACCCATTAAAACTTTCACATTCCCCTTCGGTTTGACCCTTACTCTTTTTCTGTTCTTTTCTGGTGACACCAAGGATTTTCTCCACAGCTTCCACCCTTTCAGACAGATATTTGATTTCCGTAAGGCACGTCCCAAACCCTTGACTCAAGGCATCGAGTACATCCTTCAAAGAATCTTTCAAAGAATCCTTCACGGTTCTTTCAATATCCTCTTTGGTCAACCCACCAACGTTCGGTCTGACCTCAGCCTCTTCCTCTGCAACTTCCTCTGCATCTTCCTCTGGCTCTTCCTCTTCATCTACCAGCTCTATACGCTCTGTACGACCTTTCTTAAGAGGTCTTGGACTCTCTTCCTTCACCAGAAGTATCGCTTTCTTCCTTTTCTTTACTACCGGCCTTGTCCAAGTACCGGTGACTTCCCAGCAATCCATGGTCCACTTCCATGGTTTCTTTATGTACATGAGTTTAATTATGTTCTCCGTGGCCGGATCATCAGCATCAGAGTCCCATCTTGGAAACATTTCAGCCATGCCCTTCTCAACAAAGTTTATAGCAATAGTCTGTAGTAAATAGAAGATATAAACTTAGATATTTGACGGATTAAGAAATATGGAAAGAAAAGAATTCGCAGAAAAACTTATGATTAAGTCGTCCAACTGGACGACTTTCCAGACGACTTATTTTTAAGTCATCTGCTAAGTCGTCCAGCTGGAAGACTTTCCAGACGACTTAATCATAAGTCGTCTGCTTCTGGAGTAAAGTAAATACCTGTCTTTCAATGGCATCTTTAAAATGCCGTCCTTTGGCACCCTTGTAAGCTAGTATCGGTGGAGAGCTGTTTGGTATGGGTTGACCATAATTAGCACCCAATTCCGGCAAAGCTGTGTACACCCAGACCTGGAGAGCATGTACAAACCCATCGATGGTGTAACAACCAGATATATCTTTGCCCTTCACAGAGTCCATCAACACCTTAAACGCGACTCTCCCCCATGGATAATTCTCAAACCGTTCTAGATCCATCACTAGCCTAGCCAGAGAAGCCCATGTATGGGTTGAATACTTCCTCCCTTCAATGTATCCATCCAAGATGGCAAGGTACCCGAACCGCTTGCGATCATCCGGAGACCACTTTTCGCATCTCTGAAATGCATCTATTATCTGATCAGTAGTTGGCCCAGCTTCGACATTAACTCCCAACAACTCCCAGAAAGCAACCAACTCCTTTGTAACAAGACAGTTTGGTCTCTAAAGGTCCTGAATGTACTCGCAGTTTAGACCAGTGAGGTATTCAAACTCGAGCAGTGAAAACCTCAAAGGGTATGGACCAGCAAGACTCCACAGCTCATACTTCTTCTTTATGTCGAGCTGGAAACAGACTATGTAGTGAACCAGCCTTGAAGTGAACTTGATGAAAACTCCCAACTTAGACTCCTTCAGCTCTTCATATTCTTCATCCTTAAGAGCATTCCTTAGAGCAGTATACAACTTCGTACACGGATGATACATAATGCTATGCTGAGCGCTAGGCTCTTGCCCTAGTGTATGTATCCTACGGGGGAGTTCGGGAATATTATGCAAAAAAAGTCAAAGAAAACCATCTCAAACACACAACCATCCAGTATAACATTTTAATTATAAGTCTGGAAGACTTTCCAGACGACATATAACTAAGTCGTCTGTCAAGTCTTCCAGTCGAAAGACTTATATTAAGTCGTCTGGAAAGTCTTCCACCTGGAAGACTTTCCAGACGACTTAATAGCTGACCTGAAAATTCGGAGAAAATGTACTCGCCTTCGACATAGAGGTTATAGAACTGCAAAAATAGACGTGAAAAAAGAAGCGCGATGAGAACGACGGTAACCGTAAAATATCCCCAATATTTGAAACCCTTAATTTGAAATGAAAATATTCACAACATCCAACCTAACTAAACAACAAGTCGACTGAAATCCCCAATTTCAAATGAAACCCTAATTTGAAACCAAAATTTTCCGAAATCATTGAAAACGCAAAACCAAACGGTAAAAGTAAAGGAACACAACATCCATCCTAATAAAAACCCATTAAATCGGCAAGAGAAACCTTCGATTTACCTTGGTCTTGTATCGGATCAAAACCGCCTCGAAATCACCTTTGAGAGAAACGGCGTTAGGGTTTTCTGAATTTCGCGAAAAGTGCGTAAGAAAAAAATCTTCTTATATATGTCCGGTAAAACATCCGGTTAGGTTTAAAAGTAATTCGGTAAAATCCGGTTTGGACTACTTATAATTAAGTCGTCTATTGATACTATAGATCCGACTAAGTCGTCTGCCTTATTAAATATATTTACCAGACGACTTAGATATAAGTCGTCCAGACCCTAAACCCTAAAACCTAAACTAAATTGACTAAATTAACTAACTAACCACGTTATAAAATCAAATTATACTTAAATAGAGTCTACTATATATAAAAATAAACACACTTAGGTAAATTTTTAATTTTTCAAAAAAACATTTATGCTTTCGAAAATCTGACCCTAAGAAACACATACAATACTACAACATATGTTGGCAGATCCAAAACCAAAGAATATCATCACTCACTACTTTCACTCATCTATGTTAAAAATAATTAAATTTTGTTCTATCTTAATTTATATCTCTTAAAACTGGTGTTAATTACATGATTTCAATTTTTCACTTATCTAAATATTTTTTACAATTTTTTAAATTATGTTTAAGAATAACTATACCAGACAACTTTCAACTAAGTCGTCCAGATGACTTAGTTGAAAGTCGTCTGAATAGAATACTTACGAGGTTAGACGACTAATAATTAAGTCGTCTGACAAATCTTCCGGCTGGATGACTTTCCAGACGACTTAAAATATTAGTCGTCTACTAAGTCGTCCAGGTTTTGTGAGTATGTTTTAAGAATTTGTGTTAGAATTTGTGTTAGACGGCTAATAATTAAAATTGGTGTTACCATGGTTTGTACATAGAGGACAAAAGGAGTTGTAGTTATAAAAGTTGATCATCCATTACAAGTCATAGGTTTAAAAACAATTTGAAACAAGGGAACAACAACATAGAAGTCATCCATTACAAGTCCACTAAAAGCAGATTACAATAAGACGATAGCAAGACAAACATCCATCATTTAGGAAGAGACGAGGAAGTTGAGGCACCATCCGCAGCGTCATCCCCTTGAGGAGGTGTATACTGAATCTCAGTAAAACTAGGACCGAAAGGAGTCACATGAAATAGCATGTCTCCTTCTTTTTTGAACACGAGAAAGTCACCGATGCAAAGGGAGTGTGCTTTGGCGAAGGCTTCCCAACCATCGGTGATTCTTCTTCCTTCTTGTATAACTTCCCAAGTTTGGTGTGAAGCGTCCGATCGTAGTGTCCATTTTCCTTGGTTCGGCGTGCCTTCTATGTGTTTTGCGTAGAAGGCAAGTGGTATTGTCTACAAGTCAACAAAGGAGAAGATAAGCAAAGGAAATAAACAGAGGAGAAATAGAGAGCGTGTGTATACCACGCCACTGTAGNTCCTTCTTGTATAACTTCCCAAGTTTGGTGTGAAGCGTCCGATCGTAGTGTCCATTTTCCTTGGTTCGGCGTGCCTTCTATGTGTTTTGCGTAGAAGGCAAGTGGTATTGTCTACAAGTCAACAAAGGAGAAGATAAGCAAAGGAAATAAACAGAGGAGAAATAGAGAGCGTGTGTATACCACGCCACTGTAGAAACCATGAAGCAGAGGCTTCAAGAAGTGAGGTTCATGCTGATTCGCCATATGCAAACAAGAAACAAATTGGAAACATTTTAATTCTAAGACGTCTGGGTCGTCCACATGGAAGACTTATAATTAAGTTGTCTGGAAAGTCTTCCAGGTGGAAAACTTTCAAGACGACCTAATTATAAGTCTACCAAGACTTCCAGTAGAACATTTGAAAGCTGATTTGTGGTCTAGTTAGGTTGGATGTTGTTCTCCTCTCATTCGTCTGGTCAGCTTTAAATTGTTCTACTGGATGTCTTGGTAGACTTATAATTAAGTCGTCTGGAAAGTCTTCCAGGTGGACGACCCTAAAATGGCCGTAAAATAAGAGGAAAACAACATCCAACCTAACTAAACAACAAGTCGATTGAAATCCCCAATTTTTGAAACCCTAATTTGAAACCAAAATTACCCCAAATCGTTGAAAACACAAAACCAAACGGTAAAAGTAAAGGAAAACAACATCCATCCTAATAAAAACCCATAAATCTGCAAGAGAAGCCTTCGATTTACCTTGGTCTTGTATCGGATCGAAATCGCCTCGAAATCACCTTTGAGAGAAACGGCGTTAGGGTTTTCTGAGTTTCGCGAAAAAGTGAGTAAAAAAGAACATCTTATATATGTCCGGTAAAAAATACGGTTAGGTTTAAAAGTAATTTGGTAAAGTCCGGTTTGGACGACTTATTATTAAGTCGTCTGTTGATACTATACATCCGACTAAGTCGTCTGCCTTATTAAATATATTTACCAGACGACTTAATTATAAGTCGTCCAGACCCTAAACCCTAAACCCTAAACTAAATTGACTAAATTAACTACTAACCATGTTATAAAATCAAATTATACTTAAATAGTGTTTACTATANCAGACCCTAAACCCTAAACCCTAAACTAAATTGACTAAATTAACTACTAACCATGTTATAAAATCAAATTATACTTAAATAGTGTTTACTATACACAGAAATAAACACACTTAGGTAAATTTTAAATTTTTCAAAAAAACATTTATGCTTTCGAATTTCTAACCCTAAGAAACACATACAATACTACAACATATGTTGGCAGATCCAAAACCAAAGAATATCATCACTCACTACTTTCACTCATCTATGTTAAAAATAATTAAATTTTGTTCTATCTTAATTTATATCTCTTAAGACATATGTTAATTACATAATCCCAATTTTTCATTTATCAAGATATTTATTACACAATTTTTAAATTATTTTTAAGAAAAACTGTCCCAGACGACTTGCGAGGACTAGAAACGTATAAAAAGAACTCTTTTTTGTTTGTTCACAAGGGATTGGTTGTAATTTTAACAGCCTTTTAAGTTACTTTTGTATTTGATTCACTTTTGCATTTCAAATCAAGTTTTGAGTCATATTTGACAATTTTTCCTTCTTTTTTTAATACTAAAAATGTGTCTTTTCAAATGAAACACCGAATGGTGTGAATCCAAAGCGGTTTCTTGTATTAGTATAAGAAAAACGCACTTATTACATTTACCTCATGTTTGAAAACCCGTTAAGTGCTAATCGGATGTTCTACTTGAGTATAGCACCTAATCGATTAATCATGGATTAATTGAGGCTTATTTAGAAATTAGTTTTTATATTTTTAAATTATATGTATATGTATATATACTATAATCTTAGAAAATATATTGGAAAATTTCATTTAAATCATCAATATTTTAAATTTGGTTGAAATAAAGCATCAATTGTTTCGTAAGTTAAAAAATATTTAATTATTGTTGACAAATCATTTTAATCACAAACTTTCGTCGACCATATCATTTAATTCATATCGTTAGTAAAACAATTATAGTTGACTAACGGTAGGTCTAAATGACTTTTAAAGTTAATGATTTTTTTGACACAAATATAAATCATCATTTTTCTAAAATATTTGATATATTTTAAATATTGAAAAATATATTTTTAATAATTATAACACAAATAAATAAAATTATAAATAAAGAAATAATTCTAACCAAAAATATAAAAAGAACTCAGTGTAAAATAATTAGTTAACATATCATTAATTGAGTATTTAAGTTAAAATGATTATGAAGATTTTTTAATTATTTTCAATTAATTATTTATAAATATAAATATTTGTTTGAAGATCTTTATTATGAATATAAATAATTATAGAGAATCCATTAATTTCTAAATCTTTTCGTTTAAGAATCAAAAGTTGAATTAATATTTCACTTACAAATTTTTGAAAATAAAACTATAAAACATAACCCAAATAGGATTATTAAGATAGTTTGCGAAAAATAGTCGTAAGTAATTAAAAAATCTTCATAATCATTTTATAACTAAGATACTCCATTAATGATATGTTAACTAATTATATACATTGATTTTTGTTTATATTTTTGGTTGGAATTATTTTTTTATTTATTAGTGTTATAGTTATTAAAAATATTATTTTAAATATCTAGAACTTATTCAATATTTTAGAAAATGTTGATTTATATTCGTGTGAAAAAAATCATCAATTTTAAAAGTCATTTTAGGTCTATTGTTAGTCAACTATAATTGTTGACTAATGATATGATTAAAGTGGTATGATCAAAAAATATTTGTGATTAAAATGGCTTATCAACAAAAGTTTAGTGTTGTTTTGACTTAAGAGAAAATTGATGTTTTATTTCAACCAAATTTAATTTAAATGAGATTTTTTTCCAAAAAAATATTTCATGAAGTTATCATAGTCCGGTGGTTCCTGATACATTTATTGGTATAAGAGGTGGAGATTTCGAATCATGCGCAGCAACGGTTTCATTTCCATTCTTTTTATTAGTGCTCCAAACGATTTTTTTTTTGAAAACAAACTACTTAGAGCACCATTATCCCACAACTCCATTATAGGGTGCTTAATCATATAATAATAGTATTTAGGGTGTTTTTTTTGTTAAGCAACTTAGTTAAGCAACTTTTTATTTTTCTCCCTCCATTGCAAGTATCTTATTTACGGGTGCTTAAATTTTTATAAAAAAAAATTAGTAGAAGAATATTAGATCATGTGTTATAAATTGTTTGAAGATAAAGAAGAAAGAACTTGAAAATGAAGAAGTAACTTGAAATGGATTTGAGAACGAGGAAGAATGTTTGATCTTGTGAACTTGAGAAGAATGTTTTATCTTGAATCAAACCTTTGATCTTGTGAGCTTGACAATACAGTTTCATTTAAACAAGTTTCTATATACACTTTCCTTACAAACACCATGTGTCTGTGACACTTTCACTACAACAATAAAAGAGTAAAAGACAAGTGACATGTGAATACAAGTGAGTACAAGAGAGTCTGTGATAAGAGAGTCTAAAACTTGTGCGTTCCTCAAAAGAGTAAAAGACAAGTGACATGTGAATACAAGTGAGTACTCAAGATACACATCCCACTTGTTTCCAATCACCTATACACAAAAATCACAGAGTGAAAAGCTTCGCAAAGCTCAAAACTTTTATCTCTCCAAACGTTTATTATCTAATCGACTAATTATGTATCAATCCACTGAGACATTCATATCATCTAAGAGAGTGCAGAGATCTAAACGACGTCGATATCTTGATAAGTTAAAAATTGAACATGTTGATCGCAAAGATGAAAGCTTTTCTTGGATCAAAACACGGAGTCGCCGAAGGAGAGAAGGAGAGAAACAGAGATTCAGAGTTGTCGAGATTTCACGAGGAGTCGCGGAAGAGAAAGAGAGATCAGGAGGTTTTGCCGAAGAGAAAGAGAGATGCAGAATCACCGAATGAAATATACGCGTCTAATGACACGTGTCCAACAAGCGCCGACGCTTTTTACGCTTAATTAAGCGTCGTTGTTTACATTAATACATAATTTTCTTTTTCTTTTAATTCGAAAATCATCTAAGCAACTCCCTAAGCATCCGCGTTAATGATGCTCTTATATTTGTAGGGGTGGGCACGGATCGGATATCCGGGTTTTTTAAGGTATTTGTGATTTGCTTCGAATGTTACGGATATCTAATTTTGGTATTTGCTTTGCTTCGAAAAAATACGGATATCCGGAAAAACGGATATCCGGAAAATAAATAGATATTTGCGGATATTTACGAATATTTACGGATATCTCATCCATTTTAATTAGTACNTTTTATATAAGTAATAATTTGAATAGAATTGTTCAAAATCATGTGCTAAATTAATAATTATATAATTTTATACAATTAAAATTTTAAATATAATCAAAATATACATATATTTATATATTTACGGATCGGATCGGATATCCGCTTTCCAAAATTTTAATATTTGTGATTTGCTTCGATTTTAACGGATATTAAATTTTAGTATTTGCTTTGATTCGAAAGTTTACGGATATCCGGAATTTTCGGATCGAATCGAAACGAATAACGGATCGAATCAAATATAACGGATAAAATGCCCAGCCCTATATTTGTCCCACATCGCTTACAAGAGTGAAAGAGGTTTTGGAGTCCCCCTATAAATAATATATAGACAAGATCTCAGTTTCTTACAGTCGACTGGGTTTATTATCAAACCTGAATTTTGATCCAACATTTTAACGGATTTATATCGGTTACAATCTGTATTTTGACTGATTAATCATTTTTGTGACCAATTAATCATTTTTGTGACCGATTAATCGGTTTTCTGACTGATTAAGCGATGTATCGATTAGTTGCTAGCAATTTGAGTAAAAATGCGTGGTTGACTTTTGTTTAACGTCTAGGCAGACGTCTAGTCGACTAGGCATTCGCGTTTTAGGACAGAGCATTTACCATTCATTGCCTAAGAAAACTCTTATACATAAGTTTGTGTTGATTAGCAAAAAAAAAACACTGAATCGATTAGTGAAATGTTTTTTTTAAATGATAATTGGTGTTCTGTTATTATGACTTAATTATTTTTGATAGGTGTTCAGATACAACTAACTCGAAGTTACATTGAGTTCAGTGTTGGTAACTCGATATTCTGAAATCTGAACTATACGTACTCCTTCTGTATCACATTAAGTGGTTTTAAAAAGAAGTTTGTTGCACAATAATTTATGTTTCACTATTTTAGAGAGAATTTAATATCATTTGAACTTTATACCATTTACAGAATACTGTATTTTTTATTGGTTAAACTAGTTTCATTTAATGATATTTTAGGTAATCAAAATAAATTGTATAACAGATTGTATTTTCTTAATCCATTAAAAACTTCAAACACCATTTATGTTGAAACCGAGAGAGTAAAATTTTAGTTTCTTTTCTGATACATAAAGATAAATAATAAATAAACTCAGTGTTTGAAACTCAACCTGGCCAGTCTATCATCATCATCTGACCATCCATCAATAATTAAAGAGAACGCCAGCAAAGCCGAACATTGGCAAAATTAAGTTACATGATGCATGATTCTGTCCGAGAAAACCACGGACTTCACTTGACAAAAAAACTATGGACCTAGCTAGATTCACGATTTTAGTATTAAAAAAGAAAAAGAAGAAAGTGTTAATAACGGCAATTCTTCATAAGAAACGAGGTTTTTATCCAAACTATACTGTGCTGCAAAACATATAATTTTTCTCAAAAAGCAAAGTGAAATGAAAAGAATAGAGATCATTATTTGCCAAGAAATGTAATATACATATAAGCTGGCATGCCATATAAGTACATTTATTTTAAGTTTAAACTACTATGGCAATACAAATCAATAATTATAGTTGTTTATACGTTGGTTCATCGATTTTTGGGTACTTCTGTTGTGAAAGTTTGAATTTGGATGATGACATATCAATATCAGTATATCACAAACAATGGTTATTACCAATTCTGACTCATTCGACTTTGATTACAAGAACACGATATGTATATAAATACCCCGCATCTAGAATCCTATCACGAATGGACTCATCGACTTAGATCAAATAAAACATAGATTATGTACTTCTTCACTGTTTTATTAATACATATTTCGAAGAAATTAAAACATATCAACATATATTAAGTTCTTCCTTGTCTTATCAATAAATATCTCAAAGAACTCTAAGCATATATTTGTTGTAAGTTGTTTATAGATATTTTTCAAAATGATCAGCGATTAAATAGCTAAGGTTCAAGAACTATATAACCTCCTGAAATATATCTTCTTTAACTTCAAACAAGATTGATAGGCTTTTGGTAAAAACCTATTTACTTATATATTATGGTTATTACCAATTCAGACTCATTGGACTTTGATTATAAAATTGATTCACCCATCTTGTGTGGGCTATATATATATGTCAAGAACTTTATAAGAGGTTAAGAAGATTCTTATTTGATTTACTTTGTAGGCAATACCTTATATATGTGAGACGTTTAGCTGTATACAAACTGTAACCTAATGATTCGAGATATTACAATAGGTTAGGCACACTCAAAGCCTAATACCCTCTCAAGTTAGATTGTGGAGATTGCACACATCAACTTTGACAAGAAAAACTTAAATTCCTTTCTTCCAAAACTTTTGTCAAAGTGTCAGCTAGCTGTGTTTTGGTGGAAACATGTTTTGTTGCTTTTACTCCACAAGGAATCTGCTCGCGAATGAAGTGACAATCAAGACCGACATGCTTCGTGCGCTTCTGACCAACATGATTCTTGGCAATATTTATAGTAGATAAACTATCCAAGTGAAAAACGATCGGCCCATCACATTTAATTCCCAAACCTGATAGTAGGTCATGGAACCAAATTAGCTCGCTTACTATATCATCCATTGCCCAATACTCGGCCTCGGGAGATGATCGCGAGACAACGTCATTTTTCTGTGTCTTCTAAGACATTGGTGAATCACTTAGCTGAATAAACCATCCAGTGAGTGAGCGTCAAGTAGTAGGACATGCTCCCCAATCACACCAGGCTGATACAGTGAGATTATTTTTTGCTTTAAGAAGAATATCTTGGCCTTGACTGTATTTGAGGTGTCGAAAAACTCGGAGAGCTACATCCCAATGAGCTGCTTTCAGATTGTTCATGAACTGCGAGAGAACATGAATAGCGTAGCTGAGTTCAGGTATGTTCGTGGCAAGATAAATCAATCGACCGACAAGACGGAAAAATCAAAATGGCTCAGTCATCGGAACATCATCATCAAAGAGTAGTTTGTGAGTTCATTCCATTGGAAATGAGACAGGTTTGACTCTAAGCAGACCAGCTTCTGGATAATTTTGAGGTGACAGACTTTGTTTTTGTCATTGGTTCTGAAACCCATAGAAACCTGCATATATACTTCTTCATCAAGATCACCATGGAGGAAATCGTTGTGAATATCCATCCGATATACCTCCCAATCCAACGAAGCAGCTTGTTGAAGAAATGTGTGCACTGTTACCATCTTCGATACATGCGCAAATGTTTATGTGTAGTCGATACCTTCAGTTTGATTATTTCCAGAATGAGCTTTCTATTGCCCTATTATGCCATCAACATTGAATTTAAATTTAAAACCCCATTTGCAGCCAAGATTTCTTGCTTACTGGACGTTCGACTACTGTCCATGTGTCTATTATATCTTCGAGAGCCACAACATCATCTATAACAGCAAATTGCTAGTTCTCATCATTGATTGCATCCTTATAGTACTTAGGTTCCACTGCTGTTGTAATAGCCAGAAGAAAAGCTTGATATTTTTGGAAAATTAAGAATTGGAAAATTAAGAACTGGATATATAGTTGTCAATAGGATATGGTCTAGAGGTCAGGTAAGACTGATGTAGCAGAGTAGTGATGTAATCAGTGAGTTTCGTAGGTGGATTTCTGGTCATGTGACCAAGACCCAGAGCTTTAAGCTCAATCAAGTTCGGTTGGATGCATGAAGTGTTGTAGAGTTCATCAATAGGAGACGAAGACGACAGTTCATCATCATCATCGGTCTGATGTTGCAACTCAGTAACAATGAAGGCACAAGCTCTGCTGGAATTGAAGTTTCAAAATTTTGGTCTGCCAAATACGGAGTCGAATTTGGAAGAGTCGAATCATGATCATTTTCAATCAAGTCTTCAGCCATATGAAACTTTGTTTCGCAGAATATAACATCTCTGGAGACATATATAGTTCTTGTTCCTGAATTGTAAACTCGCCAGCCCTTTTTCCCGAATGGATACCTGAGAAAGACAAAAAAAAATTTTTCTGCTTACGAATTTATCTCCTCCATGTTTTTGATTATGGACATAGCAGAGACATCCAAAAACTTTGAGATGATTAAACCATGAGATTTACTGTAGAGGAGCTCGTAGGATATTTTACCATCGAAAGCTGCAGTAGGTGTACGGTTGATCAAATACTCAGCAGCTAATACGCAATAGCTCCAAAATTCAACCGGAAGAAACATCTGAAACCAAAGAGCCCTAGAAACATTCAGCGAGTGACGATGTTTGTGCTCTACCCTTCCATTTTCCTGAGGTGACCAGACGCAAGAGGTCTCATGGAAAATCCTTTTTTCCTAAAAATAGTCTTTTACGCAAAAAAAATTCAGAGCCATCCTTTCTACACAAATTTTTACCCGAGTTTCGAACTGCCTTTCTACGAAAGCAACAAAGTCCTTCAAATGTTTGGGTGCATCGGTTTCAGATGGTAGTAAGTAGATCCAGACTGCCCGAGAGAAATCATCAAGAATCGTAAGGAAATACTTGGAGCCACATATTGATGTAGTTCTGTAAGGACCCAATATATCACAATGCACTAACTCAAAAATCTTAATTGTTTTATTACTGCTCAATGGAAAAAAAATCTCTAGTTAATTTTGCACGAATACAAACTTTACAAGTCTTAGAATAAAAAACATCAGTAGTGAAATCAGAAAAAAAGAAACGCAACAATTCCAAAGCTTTCTAAGAAAGATTTCCCAATTGGCTGTGTCACAGCTTCAAAGATGAAGAATATGCGTGCGAAACCGCCGATGCTACATCCATTCCTATGAAAAATACTGCCCATTAATTCAACTGTTCACCCGCTCCAATCAGCATCCGTGTGATGCGATCCTGAACAAGACAGAGGTGATCATATATCTGAAATATACACTTCTTATCTCGTGTCAAGTGAGAGACAGAAATCAAATGACAATGTAGACCACCCACAAAAAAAACAAATTTTGAAGACTAAGTGATGATCCCATCATAACTATCCAATGTTTATTTAATGTACTAAACCTTCCATCCCGAAGTTTAATAAACATAGGTGCCATATCGCATACATCAGTGAAGTAGTCCAAATATCATGTCATGTGGTTGGACGCTCCGGTATCAGTTATCCAAAATTCAAAGAAAGACATATCTGAAGGATGAGGGCTGACTTTGTGTTCGTTGAACATGTGAACCAAAATCTTCCATTGATTATCAATGAGCCCACTGAGTCCTATACGATCAGATGAGGTTACGATTGAGTTGACAGATACAGATGCCAATCCGTACACACATGATTAGCACACCCAGCTTCTGACTTGACTTTACGAGAATGCATATGATTTGAAAACGCAGGTATCGTCGAATTGGGTTTATTTCTGGTTCTTTCACCCCACCATGCAGGGTAACCAATCTTCTTAAAACAATTCTCAGAAATTTTTCAGTCTTACCAAAAATTGAACAAATCAAAGAACCACCTCGTGAATCATGTTGTGTACGAGGAGATCGATTTTGGGTCTGGAAAACGAAGCTTACACCACCTGCTCTATCATCATGAAGTCGAGCCAGTGATTTGATTCCTCGTTCTGAGTGAGAACATTGTAAGCCTCGTCGACTTATGGCAGTGGAGTTTTTGAGAGTAGTGAAGATTTCACAGCTCCATTAAGCGAGTCATCAACTCCCATGAAAAATTTATGAAGCTTATCTTCTTCGTGTTCTCTTGCAATTTCTTCCATAGTTTTTGCTTGTTGATAATCAGTCAAGCTCGTTTATAACTTTTTAAGCGTACCGAAGTATGTCTCAATCGGCATTCCTTGTTGACGAGAATTGGCAGTTCAGTTTTGAGTTTGTGCACCCGCTGCCCGTTCTTCATCGCAAACCTTTTCTGAATTTGCAGCCACATACTCGAAGCATCATCATTATGTGACAGATTTAAACATAGTGATTCATCGATAGTGAGCTTAATCCAAGACACAACATGTGCGTTGTTGGCGCACCAGTCTTCATAATCTCCAGATTCTTCTGATGGTTTTGGGATTGATCCATCAGCAAAACCAAAGTTCTTTCTCGCTTTCAAATCTAAATGAATGCTTGCAGACCACTCATCATAGTTAAGTCCACGTAACACAGGCCGCAAGATCACCGTTCTGGGATTATCACTGGATGTGAGTTCATACGTAGAGATCATTCTTTGAGTTACTTCAACACGAGAAACTGTTTGTTCTGAAGTTTCAGATTCATTGCGAGTTAACGACATGTTTTTAAGAAGAAGCATTGATAGAGTAATCAGCCATCTTAGATCAAAGAAAAGATAGAAACGAATATTAGAGAGATCGGTAAACCAAAAAAAACTAGATTTAGATTTAATGGTTCTATATCATGTCAAGAACCTCAGGAAAGGTTAAGAAATTTTTTTTTATTTACTTTGTATACAATGCCTTGTATACATGAGATGTTTAGCCGTATACAAATCACAAACCTAATGACTCGAGATATTAAAGTAGGTTAGGCCCATTAGGGACCTCATAATATAAGGTATATTTTTACGTCCAAGCCGGTTATACATTAAAATAGTTTATTTTGTAAATGATCGAATAAAAGTAATTAGATTTTGACAAACGACTTTCCTAGGGTTTGATTCACGTCCTTAACTTTTCCCTGACTTAAAGAGCCAATATAGGGAGAGCGAATGGTACCCTATGCGTTATACATCACTCTTTTAAGTCATATCTAAAAAAAGATAAACTCATTCCTAACTTTGTGACGTGCCAAAAATATTCTCTAATAGAAACTACATCCATAACTGTTTTTAAGAGTAATTATCTTCTTACTGTATTAGGCAATCAGACTTCAGTTTCGTATCAGGCAACCACTAATCTCTACACACCATCCTCTAATGCTTAATTTTTCATGGTAGCAATCCAATGCTACGAAGTTGACAACTAGCAACTGTTTTCTAGAAAAAGCTTGCTTATATATGTCAGTAATATGTACTTATATACGTTCATGACATTGTTGTTAACGACCAGTTCTTTAATGTTTTAGGTCAGCCGTTCTCTAGACAGATATTACCACATTATCCAGTCACTATATGCCTTCTCTCTTTTTGTTCTTTCGTATCAATTATCATAATCGTAAATAAACTAACTTTCATAGTATATTATAGAACAAAGCTTAGGTTCACCTTTTAGAGTAAACTTTTAAATTTACCTCACCTCTAATAACTACAATATTATGTCACAATAAATTAATGAATAAAAATTATTTCATACTTTTTCAAAATTCTAAAATAATTAAAAAAAATAAAAAAGTTAATTTTAGAAATGCTAATGTCGCTAGGTAAACTCTAAATCCAAACCATAATTAACCCTAAACCAAAATCTATACCCTAACCCAAAACCTACACCCTAAAACCCAAACCTAGATCCTAAATCCGAACCCTATACCCAAAATATAAACTACACACCCTAAAACTTCAACCCTAAACCCAAACTCTATACCCTACACCCTAAACCCTAAACCATAAATTTTAGACCCTAAATCCTAAACCCAAATTTTAAACTCTGAATTGAAGTCCTAGAGTCTAAATCCAAGCTCTACACCATAAATCATGAATCCAAATCGTAAATTCTAAATTCAAAATTCAAACGTTAAATCCTAACATTAAACTCTAAAGGAACAATATCAACATTAATCCAAATATTAAGGATATAAAATTTGGGTTTACGATTTACAGTTTAGCTTTGAATTTAAAGTATAAGGTTTGGATTTATGGTTTCAGGATCTAAAGTTTAGGTTTAGGATTTAGGGTCTAGGGTTTAGGGTTTGGATTTATGATATAGGGTTTTTGTTTAGAGTCTAGGATTTAGGTTTTAGGGTATAAAATTTGGATTTAGGGTATATGATTTGGGTTTAGGATTTCAGTTTGGGTTTTGGGTATAGGGTTTGGGTTTAAAGTTTAGAGTTTAGATAGGGTTTAAGGTTACGGTTTAGATTTTTGGTTCGTTAAAATTGTTATTTTTAAGCTATTTTAATATTTTTAAAAATATTTAATAATTTTATTTGTTAATCTATGTGGCATAATGTGTGGCTATTAGAGATGTGGTGAATTTGAAGGTTCACTATAAGAGGTGAACCTAAGTTTTATTCTATATTATCGGGAAATTGCATTCGATGTCTCAACAAAAATCTAAAATTAATAAACTAATCAAAATCTTACTCTTACTCCTCTTATCTCTTCCTATCTTTCTCTATTTCCTTTCTAAAAATCAATTTTGATTTTGGTTATTTTACAAATAACCTGATAATAATATGCCTATTAGATTCTTTTTAATAGCTATGAAAATATTTGATATTGACCAAAACAACATTTTGGTATATATTTAAATTGAATGTCGTTCAGGAAATAAACAACAAAGTTGGGGTCCACCTCCATAGTTTGGGTAAAACACTTTAAAGTGAAAATAATTTTCACCAAAATAGACATATCTCCTCTTTCTCTTCCTTCCTTCTCTCTCTAAACTCTCTCTTTTTCATCAACGTTTTCTGTCTCCGGTCCGGCTCTTTGCCGGCTCCGGCGGCCTCCTGTTCTCTCTTTTCACTTTTTTTTGCCTCTCCTTCTTCGGATCTACTCCTTGCCGATATGCTCTCGATTCTGTGCCTCTCTGTTCTTCTCCGGTGATCCTTGTGGTCGACGGAGACTTCACTGGAGTTTGAAAAAGAGGAGAGGCAGTGGAGCGTCTGTTGCGGCGGGGTCGGCTCTTAGGGTTGGAGTTTGTTCGTCAGATCTGTTTTTTACTTTTCTCAATTCTTTGAAGATTCCTCCAGTATGCCGGCGCGTGACCCAGCGGGAAGCCTCCTCTATCGTTGATCTACTTTCTAGTGAAGTGGTGTGACGGTCGGAGGAGCGTGGTCATTAGGCGGATTTTTGGTCTGTCTCTCTGGTTCTCAGAATCAGCGTGCCGCAATCCTTACTTCGCCGTTGTAGTCTACCGGGGAAGTAAGCTTGCAGGTGGTACACGGTGAGCCCTTCATCCCAGCACCGACGGCGGCTCTCGGGTCTCCTATGGTGGTTCGGGTCCCACGCCAATTGAAGCGGCAGTTATTTACTGTTCCGGTTGCGCTTTCCGGCATCGAATCTGTTTTTGTTCTTTGGACAAGGTGTAAGTTGAGTTTGATCAAGGCGAATCTTCTCCTCCGGTTTATATTCGCCGTCTACCACGATGAATCAGTGCTTTCTCCTCTTCATTGTAAGGCTTCTTTCTGATCTTTGTTTTCTCTGTTTCTGGGTCTCGACTTCTCTGTCGAGCCACTGTGGACCTGAGCTTTCTTCCTTGGACTGCTCTCATAACGTATGTGGATATTGGGATTGGTGAGTGTTGTGTTTTGTGCGGTTTGACGCAATTGATTGTCCCTGGTTTTGTGTCTTGGTGCTGCATTCCTTACCTGTAGCTGGAGGTTTGGTATCCTTGGGCCGCTGTTCAACCAGGTTCAGATGTTGAGTTCGGCATTGTTCAACGTTTGTTCCTGCTCTTGCTCGGTTTGTGATGTCAATCCTGATGTTGCTGGCTTTGGATAAGTTCTTGAGTCCTAACTATCTTTTTGGGAAGAAGAAATTGCTCCTGCATCTGTCTTAGCCCTCATATCCCTCTGCATCCTTCCGCGTTTAGTTGTTGCAGCCTGTGGCTTTTGTTAGCTTAGGTTTGAGGTTGTTCTTAGTGTATTATTGATGTTGTTCCTGTGTAGTTTGTGTGTTTAGTTTCATTATCGTATTCCCACTACTAGTCATCTTTGTAACCGCTATCACAAATTTAAAAATTGGTATAAAATTTAACATTTTATCCACAAAAAAAAACACTTTAAAGTAACGTTTCCTAGAGATGGCGTATCTTACATTCACCTTTTATTTTTCTTCTTCCAAGGACCAAAGTCTTTAATCGTCAAAGCAACATCTTAGTGTGTAAACCCTCATTTTACACTATTTAACAAAAGTCAGAAAGAGCTGAATTTAATAGGAGTACGCAGATAAATGAAACACTCAACATCCACAAGAAAACTACTTTAGTTTGAAACAACTCATTACGAGAATTCATATTTCGTTGTAAGGGTTAAAAATTAAGTTAAATAGTACTTTATATAAAGGTTTCATACTGAATACTATCATATACATAAAACATTTTATTTGTTTTTATTAAATTAGATTTTATTGAAAACTATTCATGCATTAAAAGTTTGGTTTACAATCTAATTTAATCTTTATATCTCGAAGATTTATCTGTAAAGAACCTTTTTTTCTACTTTGTGTGATATAATTCATTAAGGGGTTTGAAGGACTGACTGGACAAGAAATATGAGAGGATGTCTATCATTCTTATTTTGAAATTTTCATTTGGATGATTGAATGTATGAAAAAATTTCAACAAATTTTTTTTTGTGACAGATTATTTTCAATTGGTGAAGATAGTGTGAAAATCAGAAAATAACTTATTTTCACATTTTCCTTAGAAGAAAATCAAGAAGGTGAAAGAAAATTTAAAAACTTTTGAAATCAAATACGTATCTTAGACTCAAACACACAAATGCGGAAAACTTACACTACTCGGAATCTGCCGTGCTACTTAATTTGTTCATATAGATAGTGTCTTCTTTCTTTATGATTATCAGATTATTGATTGAATCTCTTAAATTGATAAAAAGAGACTTAAATGTATATTATATGGAGGAAAAAAAGAAGTAAGTATCTCATAAATAATAAGCCCATTGATTGGATGTAAAAGAACAATCACCTTTTAGAGTGAGAATGTTTGATTCACTTCATGCGTTGATATTAATATAAATAGTATGAAAACGACGATTGTACTTTATCTAGATAAGCTAATCAAAAATGTAAATTCTTTAGTATAGTGGTTTGATAAACGCAAATTTACATTATAAAATAAAGATTTGAATATAAAAATGAAATTGCTCATCAATTATATATTCTGATCGAGAGAAAAAATTATATAAATTAACACGGTGCAAATAGAATTATCAGACATTTATTTTTAAAAAATGTGCAAACATGAATCTTCATGAAAATGCAAATTATTGGTTGTAAAAGCATATGAGTAATAATTTTGTTAATATATTATTCAATGCTGAAAAGGTATACAATATGGACCCAAAACAAGTGGAGGAGATGAATAAAGAAAAAAAATGAATTAAAGAAAAAAAATTGAATTAAACACAGAAGCGAGGATCAATTGTTGCAACTTGCATCCATCTTCTTTTGACCATTTCGCTCGCTAAATAAACAAAAACACCATCAATGCCTTATGAACCGAAACCCCACACTTCTCCATCTCTCTTCTTTGTCCACATTAATGTGAAACCCATCAATCATCACATGAGCAGTATAAACTTCTCACATAAAGTTTTCGACACTTCAATTGTTTTAAATGCAGTATTTCGAACCTAGCAGTGATAGCCTTGTTGTAAGAGGTGAATTTAGGATAAGATGTAAATTCCCATTCTCTCTCTTCCAATCTCTTCCTATCTCTCTCTACTCTCTCTCTTAAAATCTAATTTCTTGATTTTTTATGGCTATTTGGCAAATAACCCCTAAATTCAACAGGGTAAGATTCCTACCATAAACTAAATTGCTATTTGTTTGGTCTGACATTAAGCTATATTTTAGACCTCAATTCCTTGAGAGATTAGACCTCCATTCAGGCATCATAGTTATCCAAAAGATCAGTACTCTCTCTTCCTCATTTAATTATACAAGACAGAGCCGATAGAGATACCAATCCTTCCAGAGACAACAACCAAAAACGAAGAACAAACTCAACGCAAAGTCCCCTTCCGAAAAAAGTACTAACACAAAAGTTCACAATTCAAAACATCAAGGAAATAATCGAAAAAAAACAAAGATCCCTAGACACTAAAGTTCAACCTGTAAACCTAAATACTACCACAATTAGTTCCAAGAAACTAGGGATATACATAAGCTTTAAGATAAACAAATTGGTTACAGTGCAAGGGGTTGATTCTTTTCTGTCTCAGATTCAAAAATGAAAAAAAAATAGTATGAAATGTTCTTTTTAAATTGGAATTTTGAAAGGCTGACTTCGAATATGTGAGATTATATGTCGGCTGGAATTTTTATTTTGCAAAAAAGTTGATAAATATCTCCAGAAAAGATCTCTTAAAACACTAAACACAATATCTATATATACACTTGTCTATAAGAAAAAAAAACAGACAGAAAATTACAACTTTGATATATAATTTATTAGCATTCATTTATTTAGTGTTAAAAATTTCTGAAAGTTTTGTATAATTTTGAAATTTAAGTTTACAAATGTTGGAGTTTTTAAAAAGTAAACAAACAAAATTGATATATATATATATATATATATATATATAACTCACACATATCTTTCAGAGAAAGAACATAAGTTTTTTTTTCAATTTCCGGTTATAAACCAGAGTGTAAGAGCACCCGCAACAGGAAGTTTTTAGGAGGAATCCTTAGAAAAAAAAGAAAAAGGGATATTCCAGATTATATATATAAGGATATTTCAGACTTTTTTTAAAAAAAAACTGATTATTCGCAGGCCGCCACGTAGGCAGTGGAGCCCGCGAATAATGTAAGGATCAATTCTTAAATAAAGATTTTAAAGATAGAATCTTTAACTGTTCATGGGACTCATTGATTATAAAACTAATATTTTCCTAAGGATTCTCCCTAAAGACTCCTTGTTATGGGTGCTCTAAATACTGGTTTTGGCCATGTTTTTGTTTTTATTATGGTTGATACCGGTCGATTTTCCTCTTCTTCTTTTTTTTAACCTAAGTTAGATAACCAAAAACTTTATTTTGGATCTCTATCAAAACATGATATTTTTTTAAAAGAAATTTGCTAAATATGACTCAAAACTTGGTTTCAAATCTAAAAGTGAACTCAAACATGAATCAAATGTAAAAGTAATATAAAAGGCTATTGAAATTACAACCAGCCTCTTGTGAACAAACAAAAAACCTGATTTTTTTTTTACGTTTCTATTCCCCGCAACTATTCTGTCCAGATGACTTTCAATTAAGTCGTCTGGACGACTTAGTTGAAAATAGTCTAGTATAGTTATTCTTAAAAATAATTTAAAACTTTTGTAAAAAATATTTAGATAAGTGAAAAATGGAAATCATGTAATTAACATATGTTTTAAGAGATATAAACTAAGATATAACAAAATTTAATTTTTTTCAACATAGATGAGTGAAAGTAGTGAGTCATAATATTCTTTGGTTTAGGTTTTGACAACATGTTGTAGTATTGTATGTCTTTCTTAGGGTCAAATTTTCGAAAGTATAAATGTTCTTTTGAAAATATTAAAATTTACTTAAGTTTGTTTATTTCTATGTATAGTAAATATTATTTAAGTATAATTTGATTTTATAACGTTGTTAATTAGTTAATTTAGTCAACTTAGTTTAGGGTTTAGAGTCATGACGACTTACTATTAAGTCGTCTGATAAATATATTTAAGGCAGATGACTTACTAGTAACACTACAAGAAAACACGTCCTTTACTAGGACGGGTTTTCCTCGTTATTTCCTAGTAAATGGCCATTTACTAGGAAATAACGAGGAAACGTGTTTCGTCGAAAGACGTTCATCGTAAAGCCTATTTTCCTCGTAAATGCCTAGCTAATTTACGAGGAAAAGTTTCCTTGTAAAGACGTGGAAAAGGTTTCCTCGTAAGCTCCACGTAGACTTTCCTCGTAAGCTCCACGTAGACTATTTCCTCGTAACCTCGTAGTAGACTCTTCACGAGGAACTTGCTAGGAAAGTTTACCAGAAATTTACTTCGAAACTTTTACGAGGATTTTGCTTCGAAACAATTTTTTCCTATTTAAAAAAAAATATTTATAAATTAAAATTATATATATTTAAAAAAATTTAAAAAATAAATAACAAAATATTTATAAATAACTAAATAATATACAATTAATAAGTTTTAAAATTCATAATATACAATTAAAAACCAAAAAAAAAAACTAAAAAGGATGCTGGTCTTGAAATTGGTTCACGAAGTCGTCGTCTCCAATGTTGGATGCCGGCTGTGACTGAGATGGTGGAGGCTCTTGGGATGGAAGGGCTCCGCTTTCCCGTATCTGACGCAACACTTCCGCCACTTGCGGGTTTCCAACCGCCACAATGTCGAGGATATCCGTGAGCGTACGCACATGAGACTGCGTCGCCTGCAACTCCGTCCGCAGCTGAGCATTGTCATCGGCTTGTTGGTGAACATAAGCCGATGTCACTGCGGGGACATCGTTAACCGAGCCAATCCCGATAACACGGCCTTTTTCCTCGGAACGACCTGTAAATTAAAATATTAATAATCGAAGCAAAAAATTTAAATAAATAATAAAAATTAATATATTAAAACAAATTATTTACCTCCTCGTAAATCTTATCCACTTCAAGAGTGGATAATACGACCGGAGCCCCAGTCTGCTGAGTCAACTGGGTCTGGCGCTCGTCAACTCGGGCAGCAACCTCGTTGTAGATCCGCTCGGAAGCAGGATCTACAAACTGCCCANTCTTATCCACTTCAAGAGTGGATAATACGACCGGAGCCCCAGTCTGCTGAGTCAACTGGGTCTGGCGCTCGTCAACTCGGGCAGCAACCTCGTTGTAGATCCGCTCGGAAGCAGGATCTACAAACTGCCCACTCTTCCTCCGGTGGGTCCGCTCGTAAAGGTCTTTCAGAGATGGAAGAACTCCTGTCTCTTTAGCCTTAATTTTTTTTTAAATTAAATATTAATTTAGAATATTAGAATATTAAAATAAAATAAAAATTTAATAGTTATAAAAAAATACCATGTCTAGACGAACTCCCCCGTGAGGTTTTCGGCCCGTGGTGTGAAGTATCTTCGTGTTGCCATACTCGTCTGTGGCCATGCGGTTCCCATAGTTTGTATTGGACGTTCTGATCGAATCCGGCAACGTCCAATAGCTGATGAGGCCATCTCACACCGTGGTTGTGAGGCAATCGGGTTTCCCGCGCTCGTAATCGTTCACCTGATTTGAAATAATTAGAATTAAAGTCAATAATATATATTTTTAAAACTATAATTAATATATATTATAATTTTTAAATTTATACCTGAAAGTCGCCCTTCCAGTTGTAGACCATGTCGCACAATCGTGCTTTTGCCTTGGTCTCGAACTCTGACTTCACCCGCTGGTGAATCCCAATAGACCAATGATATTTTTGCTGCAACCAGAAAAAATAAAAGACAGATTAGTTCAATAAAAATCATAATTTTAAATGATTAAAAATAAATTTAATTGATTTACTAAACTTACAGCGAACGATTTGAACCACGTCTTTTTGGTGTGGCTCGCCGTCAGCTTCTAGTTTGGAGCTGCATCGGGAAAGTATCCCTTGATACAGTCAGTGACGCTAGATCCGACAGCATTGTTAAGACCAAACCTGGAAAGACAGAAAATAAATCATTAATTAGAACATATATATACCATAACACTTTTTAAAAATTAATTAATAAAAAAATTTAAAAACTAAAACATACCATAATACGTTTTGGCCGTCCCGTCAGAGAGGATCTAACTCTGGCAGCCCTTCTCTGCCTGGAAGGGCCAAGATATCCTCCACCGTGTACACCGCAAATGGTGCGTTCGGCGGCATCTGCAAGTTAGGATGAATCCCGACCGGAGGGCCGTAAAACCTCCCTGACTCTCGGGAACTCCCGAAGGTGAACCATCGGGAGCTGACGAAGACGAACCAGGCCCGAATATATCCGCATAATGAATCCCCTGATGTACAAGCCTCCTGGATAAAAAAACAGAAAACAAAAAACTCCCGAAGGTGAACCATCGGGAGCTGACGAAGACGAACCGGGCCCGAATATATCCGCATAATGAATCCCCTGATCTACAAGCCTCCTGGATAAAAAAACAGAAAACAAATAACAGTTAAACAAACGTAATTTAAAATTCCTAATCGAACCACCTAATCTAAATTTCCTAAACTAACCACCTAATCTAAATTCCCTAAACTAACCACCTAATCTAATCACCTAACTAGGAACTAGAGAGTACCTTAAGAGAATATGGAGAGGAACTTACTATGACTGAGAAGTCGGATTGCTCGTGTATATATAAGGAATTTTGTTTCCTCGTAAAACTCTAGTAATATTACTAGGGCTTTACGAGGAAACAGCTATGCCCGTGTTTTCATTTCCTCGTAAGGTCCTAGTAAGATCCTAGAATTAATAACACTAGGACTTTACGAGGAAAATCTTTACGAGGAAATAGCTATGCCCGCATTTTTTTCCTCGTAAAGTCCTAGTAATGCTTACGAGGAAATAGCCATGCCCGTGTTTTCTATTACTAGGGCTTTACGAAGAAAGGGTTTGTAACTTCCTTAACTTATAACCTCTTCTACAACTAAACTTCTAACCTCTTCTACACCTAAATCCCAAATTCATTTTTTTATTAAACAAGCTTAAAAACATACGTAATTCAAATCTTTTTTTGTTATTAAGCAAACTTATAAAACATACTTAATTGAAATTGGTTTTTGTGATTAAACAAACTTATAAAACATACATAATTCATTCGGATACATTCTCATAATCCGTAGAAACATCATCATTTTCGGCAAACTCGTCCTCAACAACGTCGTCCGTTGAGTGATCAGGGACATCTTCGTATTCACGATTATGCNCTTATAAAACATACTTAATTGAAATTGGTTTTTGTGATTAAACAAACTTATAAAACATACATAATTCATTCGGATACATTCTCATAATCCGTAGAAACATCATCATTTTCGGCAAACTCGTCCTCAACAACGTCGTCCGTTGAGTGATCAGGGACATCTTCGTATTCACGATTATGCGGATCAATGAGTAGGATGTCATTAATTTATGCTTCAGGTTCCTCGATTTCATTGGTGTTTTCTTCTTGCAATGGTGGTTCTTCTCCCTCGATTATCCGTCCTCGAGGTGTCACTTTGATAACAGCTAACCAGTTTATTCCCGTAGTAGTAATCCGAGGGAATGGAATGAAGCAAACTTGATCTGCTTGGGAAGCTAGTATGAAAGGCTCGAATTTGTTGTACCTGCAAAAATTAAGACAACGGAGAAATTATTAGTTCTCAGAACATGCATGTACATATGTCAAAAAAAGAATTTGTTGTACCTTCGTCCACCATTGACGTCAACTACACCGTTCTTTTTAATCCGAACACCTCTGTTGACGACGGGGTCGTACCACTCACACTTGAAGATAACGCATTTCAAACCCATACCTGGGAATTGAACTTCATAAATCTCCTGCAAGATCCCGTAGAAATCTGTTTCGCCTTTCACACATATTCCATAATTACTTGTTGCCCGGTGTCTACCATAGTCATAGGTATGAAAAGTATAGCCTCGGGTGAAATACATCGATGATGTAGTGACCTTTGCAACTGGACCTTGGAGTAATTCGCGAAACCATGCGGGATACTGAGGATCGCCATAATCAACCTGCAACAAAAAATAATATAGCTAGACATATTAGACTTAATTTGTGGTAATGCATGCATAAAATTTAAGTAATAATAAATACTTGTTTCCTCAACCACTTGATAAAGTGTTGATCTTTCCTTTTCTCTAACTCAGGTGTCGATATACCAGGTATTGCTTCCTCGACTTGAGTCACAAATTGGCTGTAAAATCATATATGTTATGTTATATATTTAATATTGAAATATATGTATATATATATAACTGTGTATGTTTATATATTTACCTTTCAAAATAAGCAATCAATGGATTCTCGCAATTAAGAAGAATATAAAGGTGTGCACTATGGACGTCCTCATCACTCAACCACCAAATCTCTTTCAATTTCCCACCCAATCGCCCAATTTGACAAAAGATGTCTGGAACATCGTCTTCCATATATGTTGGCACGACACCACCATCATCATATCTTCTTGGAGCTCGTTTCCTTGTACGTACTTTCGGTGCAAAGTAGTACGATGTGAAATGTGATGTTTCTTCCGTCAAACTTCCCGCAACAATAGA
>CAKOAT010502932.1:205770-287049 GCA_932364175.1 Eruca vesicaria subsp. sativa
TCTCTCGAGTTTTATAAAACGATCTCTCGAGTTTTATAAAACGATCTCTCGAGTTTTATAAAACGATCTCTCGAGTTTTATAAAACGATCTTTGAGTTTTATAAAACGATCTCTCGAGTTTTATAAAACGATCTTTGAGTTTTATAAAACGATCTCTCGAGTTTTATAAAATGATTCTCGAGATTCATAAAACTGTTGCATTTACGCGTTTGCGGGGAATTTTGGCTATTGATTCCGCCGTACCGATTTTGACCCCAACAAAAGTTACAATGAGTTCAATGGTGTTTTTTCGTTCATGTGTATATGGGGATCCTGGAAGAAGGAGAAGACGCGTGGTTTGGGATAGATTATCGGAGATTGGAGTGACTAGAGATGAGGCATGGATATTAGTTGATGATTTTAATGAACTAATGCATAATGGTGAGAAATTAGGAGGTCCTATTAGAGAGGAGACAACTTTTTTTTATTTTCGGAATATGGTTGAGGCATGTAAAATTCGGGAAATGAGGACAACGGGAAATATTCTTTCATGGGCAGGTAGGAGAGATCATAATTTGGATACAATGTCGACTAGATAGGAGCTTTGGTAATGATGAATGGTTTCGTCTTTTTCCTCAATCGTCTATGAATTATATGAGTATGTGGCCTTCTGATCATCAACCCTTACGTGTCGAATTTGCCTTAGAACCTGAGAATTTGCAAAGGGGATGGTTTTATTTTGATAGACGTTTGTATGGTAAAAAAGGCGTAGATGAAGCTATTATTCGAGGATTGGATGTAGAAAACATTAACTCAAATCTGAGTGTTCTGGATCGTATTGCTTGATGTCGGTCGGATTATCCAAGCTTAAAAAAATGATTGGAATTCAAAAACAAGGATAGACCGCTTGCAAAGTTATTTGGATAAGGAAAGCTCAAAACAATTTCCTATTTACGGTTTGGTACGGAGATTAAGACAGGAACTGGCAATGGCCTATAGAGAAGAGGAGATTTTTTGGAGGCAAAAAAGTAGAGAAGAATGGCTACGGGAAGGGGATAAAAATACAACTTATTTTCATAATGTGGTTAAAGGAAAAAAAATAAGAAATAAGATTTTGATGCTAAGAGATATTTTTGGTAATGAAAATTATTCGGAAGGGTCTAAAGGGCATATAGCTACGGAATATTTCAGAGATTTATTTACCAGCTCCAATCCAAGTGATTTAGATACTTTGTTCGATGGTTTTGAAAGCAGGGTTACTTCTGAGATGAATTTATCACTAATCAGAGAAGTCTCGGCTGAGGAAATAAAGAAGGCTGCTTTTGGTATTAAAAGTAGCAGTGCTTCTGGTGAAGATGGTCTTACTGGTTTTTTCTACCAAAAATATTGACACATTGTGGGTCAGAAAATTATTGATGATGTTCAAGGTTTTTTTAATACAGCCATTATTCCTCCTGGATGGAATCGTACTCAGTTGTTTCTACTACCAAAACTTTTACACCCTACGGAGATGAAGGACATGCAACCCATTAGTCTCTGTAGTGTCCAATACAAAATTATTTCACGGATTCTATGTGAACGTTTGAAGGGTATTATGCCTAATATAATATCTGAAACACAAGAAGCTTTTGTTGAAGGTAGATTAATCACCGACAATATCATTATAGCCCATGAATTAGTTCATGGGTTACGAACAAATGATAAAATTGGTAGAGAAAGTATGGCTACAAAGACAGGTATGTCTAAAGCCTATGATCGGGTGGAATGGAATTTCCTCGAGGTATTATTAGAAAAATGGGTTTTGCGCGCAAATGGGTCGTGTGGATAATGTCATGCATTACTACTGTCACTTTCTCGGTTTTACTTAATGGTTGCTCCCATGGGTTTATTAAACCGGAAAGAGGAATACGTCAAGGAGATCCTCGATTCCTTGGTTTCTCGGATTCTTAAAGGCAAGTACTTCAAAAATGGGAATTTTCTTGATTGTGGTATGGGGACACGGCCATCATTTTCATGGAGGAGTATCATGCACGGTAGAGAACTACTCAAAAAGGGATTGGTCAGACATATTGGTCATGGGATGGATACAAATGTTTGGGCAGAAAACTGGATTATTGATATTGTTCCTCGACCTCCAATGTACCGGAAAAATAGCCCCATAGATCTAGCATTAAAAGTTTCTGATCTACTATTACAAGGATCAAATCAATGGGATGTTAATTTGTTACATCGTATGTTTACATCACAATATGTTCAAAGGATACTAGTTCTGACACCGGTACTGGAATCACAGGATACATTTAAATGGGGTTTCACGCCAAATGGGACTTATTCTACTCGGAGCGCGTATAAGTTTTCAGAGACTTTGGTGGACTATGAACACCCTCTGCGAAACTCTCTTACTCCTATTTAAAAACATTTGTGGAGAGACCTCTGGAAGATAAAGGCACCTCCAAAAATTAAAGATTTCATGTGGCGTGCTTTATCTGGTGCGTTAGCTGTTAAACAACGTTTAGCGACTCGGGGTATTGCTATTGATCAAACTTGCTCTTTTTGTGGTAATGGGGTTGAGAGTATATGTCATGTTCTCTTTACATGTGTTAAAGCTAGAGCCACATGGGAGCAATCGAACTTCCCAATACCTCCTGGAGGTTTCTCTCGGAATTCCACATTTTTAAATTTTGTGCATCTGAATAAGATTGCCAAGAATTTAAATATGGATTGCCATACTAGAAATGTTTTCCCATGGTCACTGTGGGAAATTTGGAAAGCTAGGAATGCTTTTACTTTTGAAAACAAAGTCATTGATGCTTTGGTCGTGGCTAAGAAAGCCTATGAAGCAAAATCAGTATGGTGGGATACTTTCACAGTAAGGAATGAGGGGGTTATTAGTAGTGTTACAGAAATGGTTCGATAGAAACATCCGCCTTCTGGTTTCATAAAATGTAATATTGGATCCTCATGGGTGAAATCTAATCAACCTTCTGGTGCTTCATGGATTTTACGGGATGAAAATGGGGTTACGCTCATGCATATCCGTCGTGCTTACTCTTACATGCGTACAAAAACAAAAGCAGACTTATGGGCTCTATTTTGGGCGGTCGAATGTATGGATAATTTACATTACTCAAATATTATTTTTGAGACATTGTCCGATTTCCTCCATGAAGTGTTCACAAAGTCTGCATGTCAGCAAAACCATGATTTCAACCTCATTCGCCACAATATCGCCTCTCTTTTGGACAGAATAGACACATGGAGCTTAGAACATGCCTTTCAGGAACGCAATGACGCGGCAGCGGCAATTGCTTTAAGTGTCACCCGTGATCAGCGTCATTAGTCATACATCGCCAGACTAGCTCCGACATGGCTTCACCATCTTCTCGCTTTGGAGGCTCAAAAGTAAGGGATTTGTTGGATGAGATTCCTTTCATCTTGTTGTAGGTGTCTACTGTCATCCCATTTTATTTTCCATTATGTATCTTATGTTTCATGTGTTGGTTAAGTCCAACCTTCAGTGTTATAAAAAAAAAAAAAAAATTGGTGTAGTTTGAGTTCACTTATACTCAATTTTCGCTGGATTTAATAAATCATGTGAAAACGGTTTGAAGGACTTTGGGGTTTGGTTCTAAACGTGGTTTAAGCAATCTGCGACACTCTTTTTTTTTTTTTTTGGTCAAAACTGCGACACTCATTTCTACTCTAAATATACTAAGTAACTTGAATGAGTTACTTTGTGACTTTTGTCGATGACTGAAATCATTAAGGTAAAACATGGACTTGGTTTTAGAAATTTGTTTTACAAACTAATCATAACTTAACAATAACTCATATACAAACATTATGCTAACAAGGGAAAAGAATAAAATTCATATGTAACAATAATAATTTTAATGTAAAAACAACTCATATATATATTCCCAACTCGATCAAATTTAAGATATATACCAAACTGACCCGAACATCCATGATATATCGGTTTCTTACAAAGATCCAAATCCAATCATACCTTTATTAGACTGGACTCGGTTGGGTTATCAGGTTCGGTCTATTTGCCAAGGTCTATGTAAGATGGAAACTGGGCCGAACCTTTTGTGCCAGCACACGGAGCTTTTTATTTAGTTAAAAACATGACGACAAAACTTTGCTAAGAAACGAACCTAACCCACTAAGACTTCAAAATACAGACGTACGGGCGGATTTGAATGGATTTACTTAAGAAAAAAATTCACTCAAAAAGTCTAAGGAGAGCTAAATAAAACTTCTTTTTCACGGTAACACCCTATCACAGTAACCATACATCATGTAGTCACGACTCACGACATGTCAAAATGTTGCTTAAACCCATAACCACCATACATTCCATATCTTGAATTGAGAGTTTCTTACACGATTATCTGAGTAAATACCGAATATCCAAAACAAAAAAACATTGTTTCTTGTGCCAAAAAAGGCCAGTTCTATTTGGGTCAGCCTGTAGAAACAACAAAATAAAAGATCAAAGCAAAAAGATCAGACCTGACTAGTCTTGTTCCGTAATGATGCCATATGAGATTGATATGCTTACTTCCTCAATTGTACACTGTACTGATTGCTTGCTACTAGCTTTGACACCACCCTAATCTATATTTATACCCATTTCTTCTTCCTCTGGAGCTGCGCTTTTCTCTTTCACAGATTTGCTTCTCGCAGTGGATGACTCTTTCACCTCTGTATTCTCTGAAAGCAACTCACAAGGCATTGCAGCTGTGTCTAGCTCCACACAACCCTCTGGTGCGTTATCAGCTTCTTTCCCAGTAAGAATGTAGTGAGGCACTTGGTGAGAGAATCTAAACATTTCTTCCTTTGGAATCTTTCTCACATCTTTTTGATCTGTGCTTCTGCGAAAAACTGACTTGAATCCTTCAGCTTTGAGTAAGGGAGCAACAGTTAAACTCTGCTTGTCTTCGGTGTAGTAATCAAGAACTTCTACCATGTCGTACTTGTGTTTGACTTCATCAGGAGTATCACCGTCCCAGTCAGGAGACCAGTGCCGATACAGTGCCCAAACTTGTCCCTTCTTGGGAAAAATGTGGATGAGTCCTTTTGCACCTTTGGTGAAATCGACTTTATGGGAAAACGAGTTTAGTGAATCATTCAACTCGTATTTACTAGTCCTGAAATCTCCACATGACTTAGCAAAACCAAAGCCTACCCAGTCTACTGGAGCAAACTCTTTGCAGGTTTTGGTGTTGAGCCAGCTGATTCTCATCTTAAAGGGATCCACAGAGATCACCTTTTGGATGCGGGCGTAGAACCGAGGCATCCCATCGTCTACATCATAAGCTGCCCAAATCTCGTCGTCTTGAAAAGAACTTTCAGTGCGGTCAAGATCAAAGTCGTGAAAATCTGAATCCGGAACAACGATATCTTTCACTTCACCATCGTTGGAAACTTCGTTGACAGGTTCAGTACTTTTTTCTACCTCATCTGCCTTGCTGCTACTCATTATCTTGCTTGTTGCTTTCATACTCTTCTTCTTTTCCTCTATTTCCATTGCTTTCATGTTCTCTGCTGCTTCGGCCATAAGTCTCTTAGAAATATCTGACTGTGCCTTCTTCACGAGCGCTCTTTTCATATCATAGGGTAACAATATTCCTTCTACCTGAGGACGACGAGAGCCTAAGGTGGATGGCGTTTCATGATTAGTGAACCTACTTGGACCGTTTTGATTCGACCACCTGGATGAGAATGAACCAAACACATGGGAATTATCTGTCTTCATCTTCTTATAATTTTCCAGATCAGCGTTTGTGAATCCTCTAGCAGCATCCTTCTCTTGTGACTCCTCAAACGCTCTCTTCAGCTTTGCTTGCGCTTGCTGAACCACATTAGCAGCTTGATTTATGACATTTCTGCTGTCGGATCCCATCGTTCTTGATGAAGGCTCCCACTGGAAACCATTGTTAACAGATGATCCAGGCTCTCTGGAAGAAGAAGTACCATATGATGAGTTCTTGTTTGTCGCTGGAACTTTAGAACTCCGTTTATGTTGGTTAGACGAGTGGTTGTTGGTTGGCTTCGGAACACTTGGAGGCGGATTTTTCTCCGCTGCATGAAAACCCTGACGACAGTGTGGACAAAGCAAAGTCTGGTTAAGATAAACCCGCTGAAACTCATACTGCGTCTTGCATCTGGTGCACATTGTCCAGAAAGTACTAGTGGCAAAAGCAGGCGGATCCATCCGTGAAGCTGGCTTAGTTCTAGCCTTAGCACCCGGAGCTACATGGTCTCTTACATTCTGGAACCCGTTAGAACTTGATGGGTGCGTGCTCTGTGTTGTTGGGAATCTTTGTTGTTGAGCTCCTTTAACCTGCCTCTTTAAGTTATAAGAGTATCTCCTAACCTTGTCAGATAGTAGATTCCAAGCTTCGGAAACCAGCGTAAACGCACCTTTGGTGGCTTCGCATTTGTTTTTATCCGGATGGAGCAAAAGAACTAGTTTCCTGTACTGTTTTCTCACAGCTTCATCATCAGCCAAGGGGTCCACACCAAGGATACCGTACCAGTCAGGTTCTCCACTGATTAGTTTCTCTCCGGAGACATAAACATCAACCGCCATCAACAACTGTTTCAGACCATCAAGGTGGGGATACAAGCTCTGAGCCTTGTTCGCGAACTTCTTCGCCCCAGTGTAGTCCTTTTCTGTAACCTTTCTCTCAGCAATCTTCATTGCCCTCGTCGCTTCATCCTTGTTGCATTCCATTTCCTCACCTAAGAATCCAGAAGCCTCACAGCTTTTGGCAACCTGTCTCAATGGGCAATCAAAGTAGAATAGATTCAGAGAACAGTCTGTACATAAGCAGATCTAATGATTTTACATGATTACACCAAGCCCCTAGACCCTAGTATCTCAACTAGATAAAACTACAAATGCACATCACCAAAATCAATCAGCCTATTTGACCCTACTACCGTAACAATGGTTATAAAAGAACAAAAAAGAGGGAAAACCAATCCTTTGCAAGAAGTTATAAGATTACCTCTCCACAAATAAATACAAAGAACTATGCAAAGCACAGATAAATATAATTATAAACAGCCTATGGAAGGTCGAATCTGGTGAATCTAGAGCAATCAAGCATCTAAAGAACAAGAAGACCCTAGCACTGATGGAGTACACAAATTTGAGAAGCCAACTCAAAGCTATAAGCTTTAAAACTTTAACAAGTAGAGAAACAAACCTAAACCCCAAATTCACCTACCCACGCAAATTCACAATCAAAATTCTTCGCAGTAGCATTTGAATCTCTTCATCACTACGGACACACAAAAAACAACCTAATCTAAATCAATGGAACCAATCAAACCCGAGAACGTTCGAGACAGTTGAAAACGAAAAAAAAAACTGAAACAGATCTACACACAAAGCGGTACAAAATCAAACAGCCCAAGTTACGCTATTCGGTAACGATAAAAACCGAAACCCTAATCCACTACAGGGAAACCGAAACCCTAATCCATTACAGGGGAACCGAATCTGTGTTTTATCTAAGAATCGGGAAGCTAATAAAAAAGAGGAGAAGAAGAGATAATAATCCATGAAAGTAGGAGGAAACATACCAATCGCTGTTGGGAGAGGGTAAAGAATATAAATTTGAATCAAATCCCACTCTGATTTGTCAGATACTCTTCTTTTTTTTTTTTTACAAACCCTAGTCTGATTTTTCTTTTCTATGAACACTCTAACAATGTATGGGTCTCCAAAATTTATCATGTCTCTCTCCATTTTCTAAGTAACTATGGTTACTTGACCATGATTACTTTAACCATGATTATATTAACTATGATTGTCTTAATCATAGTTAATTATAACCAACTTTATTTTTATTAATGTTGAAAAGCGAGTTAAATTTGTCTCGTCTGACCTGCTTCCCTATATTGAATCTTTTTTTCTATTCAAATATCTAGCTCACATAATTTATAAATAATAAATGATCAAATTTACCTACTTTGTTAAAATTTATAATTAATTATCTCGATCTATCCGTATGTAATTTAAATTAAAATTAAAATAATTATTGTTTGAAACAATACAGTTAAATATCTCTATAACTAAAATAATATAAATATTATATTTTTTTCTTTTTTAAAAGAAAATAAATGTATTTATAGTTTAAAATAAACTGACTTGGACTTATTCCACAAAAAATAAATTTGATCTGCACTTTTATCCATAATTAAAATTTTACATCAGTCGATCCACATTTGTTCTGTAAAAGATCAACCGAGAAGGGGTATGCTACCCATTTACTTAATTTTCAGCTCTAGTTTTGATCATAGTTAAATATATTAATAATGGTAGCTATGTTTATACATTAACACATTACAAAGTCTCTCATCAAAGTGTTTTTTTGAATGAAATGTTAATTTTATTGGATCTTAATGAAAAGAATGATTATGTACATGTATAAAGCTAAACATCTTGAGCAGTGAACTAGTTTTCTTTTTTGAAAAAAGATTTCTATGCGGTTAACTAGTTATGAACTCTGAATTAATACTAGAGTAGACCTCACAGACTTGAGTTCTCATAATATCGTAAGGACATGATCACATTTCTCACTGTTTTGTCAATGATTCGAGCAGTATGGCTAATCTATCTTGGTTTCTTAAAATTCTTATCATTTTACTCCCACCAAATCATGTATACGGTAGCTTGAAAAACTAACTGCGTTAACTTAGAATGTAACCAAAGTAGTCGAAAACGTGGGCAGTGAGGTGTGTTAGAGTATTGTCCCAATCTAGATCAAGAGGTCTTCTCAGTAAATTACTACCATCTTTATCAAAAGCATATAACTATATAAGTATTATGGATAAACAAAATACAAATGATTTCTTGTCTCATTTGGTTCACCGCAGAAAAATGAGCCTTGCACTTGATCCCAAGTGTGCATACGATCACCTTGGATAGCTTATTTCTTATCGCCAACCAGACTATAAAAGCAAACATGGGCACTCTGAGTGAAACCAAATCACCTTACTACATATTATGACAGTGAGATTTAATATATTTGCCTTGGTTTCAGGTATATATCCATTTAAATATTTTATATGTATATTTATATTATCTTAAGAATGTAATATAGTATAATATCTAGATTTAAATTTACATAATCTCTCAAAATAATTAATTTGAAAAGAATGTATTGATCTTAATACTTTTAATATATTATATCTTTCACTTTTGATTGGCAAATAGTTACTTAAACACAATTATTTTAATCTTGATTACGGCGTTATATTTACCAGTACTATGGTTGATGTTGAATTGTTAATCATGGTTAGATTTCGACTTGAATTGAAAATTATATATTGTTAAATATAAAAATATATTTTACCTATTTAGTTTTTAGTCAAATTTTTATGTGTTTTAACAATTTTAATCATGGTTACTTTCTGTACGGTGCTTTTAATTTCCGTTGTGACTTAATATAGAAATATTTTATTTTATTGACTACACATTAATTTTTAATTTTTATTCTGGATTGTAATACACTAAGGGCATCTCCAACCCAACTCCATTTTTACTCTAAAATGGAGTAAAAGGGAATATGGAGTAGAAAACACTCCAACCCTACTCCATATTCTATTTCATAATAGAGTTTACTCCATAAATGGAGTAATCTGTTTTTTGTTTGTTCATCACTCCATTAAGGATTGGAAAATGGAGTGGGGTTGGAGCATTTTTACTTCATATTCTCTTTTACTCCATTTTGGAGGAAAAAATGAAGTTTTACATTGGAGATGCTCTAATACGCTTGACTAGATTACAATGGTTATTATATGATATTATATTCATAAAAATTAATATCAAATTAATTTTTTTAAATATTAAAGACTTTTTAATTTGATTATTTGAAATATATAAAAATTAAGACTAATAGCAATATTCATCATAGCAGCAAAGTATGACATTTTAACACTATTTGTATCTCTCCTCTCCCCCCATCACTCGAATCAAAAGAAATTGATTGCAAACTTGTTTATCAATAACTTGAACTAGTCTAGTTTGATAGCATAAATCTTTTAAACTCTCTAACCAATCCTCTACGTCTCATTCGTGTCGCACACAACTGGATTAGAAATATTTCTTTGTATACTCGTTTCAATAACATAATAGGGTCTTGAAATAACCATCAAGCAACCCATGTTTTTGTAATTGTCATACGTAAAGTAGTATTACTGCTTAAGATTTAAACTTGGTAGATATTTTTCGTCGCCTCTCTATTTTTTGATAATGCTTTCCACATAATAATCTCAAAAATTTATCTCCTTGAAGTCCTGAACTGACTGAAAATTAAACTTGGTTAATTAGAGTCATTTACACTATGGGGCAGTTTTTGAGTTTTATTTACACTCTAAGACAGTTATTGGTACTAAGGTAGTTTATGAGTGAAAAGTGTTAACTTGCCCCCAAAAAAAGAATCTGTGCTGGAATTTTTAATTGATCGCTTTTCGTTCAGTTAGATTTTTAAAATTTAAAAATGAGTAGTGAACCAGAGAAAAAAATAAATTTAATTTAATTTATTTTGAATTTCAGTAAAAATTTAGAAAAGAAAAAGAAAGAAACAAATGTTACTCGTCCTCTCTTGTGAAGAGTCATACGAGAAAGTCAACAAGCTCTCACCGGAGAGAGATCTAGTCGGCCACATTGTCACCGTGTCCTAACTCTTCTCGACGTCACCTGTGTTTGAAAACGCCGCGGTGGTGGCCAGAAATCGAGGAAATAACACTTGGCGGACATGGACAAAAATGTGTTGGTTATAATCATTCAAAAACTTGTTTTTTTTTTGAAAAATCTTGTTTCTTTAATCATTTTTGGTTAGTCTAAATAAAATTGTAAGTTTTTGTGTTAAAATCACAAAGAAAATGATGATTAAGGGAAAAGAAATTGATGGCGGCTCAAATAAAAAGTTGCAGAATTCCTTGTAACCTAAAAGCAAAAAAACATGTAATTTACAAAATTGCCACTCATTAAAGACAAGTTGCATAGTGGTTGTGGGCTTTAGCAATATGTACACTGTTTCAAAGATATAATTTTGTACATTGTTGTAACTATATCCGTGTACACAGTAAATGATATTTATATGTACATCGAAGAAACGATACTTAACTCATCTTTCATAGAAATTATTTCTCATATCCCATTTTTTAGGTTATTTTCATTATTATGTGGTTATTTATGATGTATTATTTATTTGAATACTTTCTATATCTAAAAATTATTTAAAGCATAATTATACATTGGAGCACATATTTAATTGATGGAGTGTGATGGATACACTGATACTAAATAAAGTTCATGGGGTTGGGTGATGTGTACATATAAGAGTACACGACTTGACTGTGTACACAATGTGCACGTGTACATATGTACACATAAGTGAATCAAACTACAAATGTATGAAGGTATATACATGTACAAAGCAAAATATGTATCAAGGTATACACAAATAAACACATTATAGAAACACAATTAATCTCAAAAACACATATAGCTACTCTTAAAGAGAGTACATCAACAAATTTAAATTAGATGTACAAATGTGCATCATGTTTGTGTACACGAGTATACTGAGTAACCACATGGATACGATCTCGGTTTGACATGTCCATGTGTTCCTATGTTTGAAGGTACATGTTTTAACGATGTCCACATATACACTGTTGTAATGATATTCACGTGTACACTATATCTGGAAATCTGCTCATGTCGTAATTACTTTTGGGAATTATATGTTAATATACCAAGCAGCCAAACAAATTTTATTGAAACTTGATTCAAGATCAAAACTTTACGAGTGGTATAAACTCAAAAGATGTGACAAACATCAAATGTATCATTAATGTATAAAAAAAAAGAAATAACTTGATTACAAGATCGAAACTTTACAATCACATACACCAAAATCTGCAAGCTTGAGCACTCTGTCATCAACGCTAGAAAAGATCTGAATCATCCATCTCTTAATCTCCCCTCCATATAGAATATATCCTCTACTGATCATTTTTAATTCTTTTTTTCAATCTCTTGGTATCTCAAATCATCGTGGCTGTTGAAAAAAGAGCCATGGCAATGACTAGAAGAAGTGTTATTGTGGTTGTGAATGAAGTGTAGTGAGGAGAGACCACAACTCGTCGAATTCGTAATCGCAGATCCGTTTTCTATCTAAAATTTTAGAAGCAATAATCCAAAGAGTTTATGGTCAAAGTTTAAGGTTTTTCGAATTTTTTGGACAAAAAAAAGATAAACCGAGACAGATGAAAATGATGAAGTGAGGTTAGATGATAGAATGAATCTGAACCATTCATTGTAAAAGTGCAACAGAAAATCCATGGGTCATGAACTAAGAAAAATATATGTCTTGTTAATGTGTTCAGATTTAATATTGGTCATCGGATGGGAAGAGAAATGTGTGGTTGAGATAGGTTCTCACCTACACTCTGGTTTAGTTAGTTAAATACATAGTTAGTAATAGACTAGTTTTTTTTTTTTTTTTGAAAGAAGGTGTTAGAACAAATTGAAATCTTGTGTTAAAAAAATATAAAACTGCCTCTCAATATAATATTTTCTTACTCCACTTTACCCACAAGGCAGGATGATGCAACACTTTTCTCCTTATCTATAAATTTTTAAACAACATGTGAACCAAAAAATTTAAAAATTAAAACAACATTGCTTCTTCTAGAGATCTCAAACCAAAGTCACCCTTATTTATTGACCAGATAGACGTAACTTTCTTTCCTCGAATTGAGCTCAGTTCCCAACCATAAGAAAGAGAAGCACATTTATAAAAGCCGATTGGTTTGTTTCAATGAACTTTGGAAGGATTTGTTCAGTCTACTTGTCGTTACTTTTGATATCACTTTATAAAACATATTAAAACAAAAAACAAGTTAGTAATTATTCATCTCTTACACATTTTTGGTATGACTGCTATTATAAGTTATACCCATCAACAACAACTCTTTCTAAGAAAGATTGTACTGCTTTGATAAACTCAATTAAATAATCACAAAGTATTACCCATATGGATGATGGAGACTTATCATTTGACATAGAGAACAAAGCCCCTTTGATTTCTCCCGAAAACCTCTTTAATTAGCATTTGATTTTTTTTATCCGAACATCACAATGGTAACAAGTCTTGGGGCTTTTATATTGCCATTGTCAAAGTCATCCGCTTTCTTCCACAAGAAATCTGTAAAAAGCTTTTATGCATTTGTTTCTACCACCTATTTTTTTTTATCGTGACCACACCAATGTAATACATACAAACAACAAAAGCATAGATGACCAAGGTGTAAGTGCAAAGATGACACCACAATAAGATAGCACAGAAGGTAAACCAAGAGACAAAACATCAATAGCATTATTCAAATCTTCTGTAAACAATCTTTACAAGACCTTGTTTACAGCTTTACACGTCTAGTGTTAACACCCTAACACACGTCACTGAAAGATTCCTAAGCTACTCACTTATGTCTCTCTGCCGTCAAGTACTTCAGCCTCTGCTTCAGCACGACCCAAGAACACCTTAAGAGCTTCTCTCTCTCTCTCTATAAGATCAGCCTCTGTGTCCCTGTCTCTCTACAGACGCCACCATAGCTATCTTATAGTTATTCTCCATGTTCCAAAAACCCTAGTCTTCAAGGAACACAATATGGACATCTTCCATAACATTAAGTGCAACTTTTCTTTTTTTGGAATGCACTTATTCCTCTTTCCTTTAAGTCATAAACTTGCTCCTCAAGTTTATTCCTCTTGCCTTTTCTCTAAGATACACACTTGCTCTCCAAGTCTACACGACTCCAGCTCAGCATCTTGACTCCACATGGTCTTCACCACTCAACACGACGTCTGCCTCAGCAACTACGTCAGCGACTACTTCAGGGCGGACATCTTACATCTTCAATCTCCCCTTTTTAGCTTTGTGTGCCGATCAAGCACAACATCCTTCTGGTTCAACAACCACGTTCCTCACTTGGAACCTTCCATACCAAATGTGCTTTTCTCCCCCACGAGATGTGCACCACACCATGCTTTTCTCCCCCATGAGATAAGCACCATCTACTTCAGGACGTCCATCACCATGCTCTTCTCCCCCATGAGATATGCACTCCTTGGACCAGAACCTCACCACTTCTCCCCCTGCTTGATTGCATACTAAGCTAAAACACAGATGCTTAGATGTCAAGCATTCCATCACAGTAATCATGATACAGCCCCCTGCTGCAGCGAAATAGATTACAAGTACTACATCACGATCTGACGCACCTGTCAAACTACCTTTTGACCCACTTCCATTGAGGACTTGGCTTCCTTCATGCGTTGTCTCCTTGACCATGAGCCCCTCCTCATCCACACCGAGTGCTCTCTGCACTCATTGCTATTGTCTTGGAGTGATTTCGCTATCACCCTCCTGAAGATCATCTCGCATCACTTCCTGACGCACTTCGATCTCCTTCCCCTTTGAACCACAAACAACTCTGTGTCCTGGCTCCACACTTGATGCTTCTTGATCAACCTCAAGATCACTCTCACTAGAGCTGCATCCTTCTTCTGATGTCCCTTTCTTGACCTCATCAAGTAAGCCACTCTTGGCTAAGAACACCTCTTCAACCCTCTTGGGTTTAATGAACGTCTTGTTCATCTTCTTGGCGATTTTTCTGCTCTTCTCACGAGCAAAACACTCCACCTTCTTGTGTCCAACCTTCCCACAGAACCAGCAGCACATCTGGTGTTGCTTCTTCTTGGGCCTGACACAGTTACTGATGCACCGATCAGTCTCCTTCCTTGTACCAGATGCACAACCATGCTTCAGACCCTCCTGTCTGACCTTCATGTTGCTGCATTGATGTACCACTTTCGGCTTGTTACTCACAGCCACGCGCTGTAGAATTTCCTGCCGTACTCCTTGTAGTACGTCCCGACGTACTTCCTGACGAACATCTTTGGCTTCACAAGGAAAGCAAAAAAGGGAGGGGAAGGAATTACAAAGCATTTGTTTAATGGATGATTAACATAGGAAGAAGTGGGAGGAGCATAAGAAATTGTGTTTTTTCAGTTTTTTTGGGTGAGATGCACCAACAAACAAAATAGAGCAACATGAACAGACAAAAATCTAGGGACATGTCAATCTGCCTTCTTCCTCAAAGGCATGCATGCATATGTAAGACCATCTCAATTGGAGGTTTTTTACCTTAAAATATGTATTATCTGTGTATATATGTATGTATATATTATATAGGTATAAGTATTTGTAGGGTTCATAATTTTGTGGAACCCCATAGACAAAGGTTCTTAAAATGAGATTTTGGAACCTTTGCCTATGGGGTTCCACAAAAATTATAAACCCCAAAAATACTTATACTTATATAATATATACATACATATATACATGCATAAAACATATTTTAGGAACTCTAAGGGGAAGAATTATAGCTTATAAGCAGTTCATATAAACAATAAGGTTGTTAAAAACGCTCTCAGATCAGTGCAGGAGTTTTTGGTTCTGCTGGTGATGTCTTCTTCTGTTGGGTTCTGCCGAGTTGTAGCGCCTGGATGCGTTTCGTGTGGATCTCCTTTTGTCCTGGCCTCTAGTCTTCGGGTTGCGTGTCTTGTGGTCTCTCATGGACATGGATTTCTACTCTTTCCTCATTAAAGGTTTGTCCCAAGAGGGTTTAATTTTTTGAGGTTTTAACGAGGGAAATCTTATGTCCATTCCAAGCTTGACTTGTGCCATATGGTTGAGCTTGAGGGAGAGACTATATTGTGAGTTTGGTGTTCTTTGTCTTTGGTTTTATTTGTTGTTTGGGTTTCTAAGCAAAACAGTTTGCATTTATTGTATCAACGTTTTTGTTTTGAATAAAATTTAGGGAGAATTTGCTATCTAACCAAATTTTGAAGTGAAATGAAGTATATGACATTGATTTTGACATTATTAACAAACTAACATTTAATCCACCTTTGATCCGGTTATACCCTCATTGATAACAAGTATCCAGTCACGAAGAGATAAAACAGACGAGGATGGTGCTTTGTTTGTTATGGAATAAGTGAGTCACTACTAGTTCTTCAAATTATGTAATGAAACCACGTAATACACTTATTTACCACAAACATATTTATTGCAAATAGAATGAGGAAAAATTATAAAATCTACAAGTACATGAATGACTAATAAAATATCTAGTACTAACATTACATATTCTATATACGAAAGAGAATAGTCTGCTATATTGAACATGATTCAATCTGTTTTTCCATTTATATATCCCATTTAGAACCTCTAAATACTAATCCCAACCCCTAATTTTTAAATACTAAACCCTAAATTCTAATCAATAAACCCAAACCCAAATATAAATCATATTATATATTTTTAACATTTTGAATAAAATTAAAATATGAGAATAGTATTTTATATATTGTAATATTAAACTATAGCATATAAAATAAAAATAGAATAGACTTATGAAATCTACACTGAATAAAAGATTAATAGCGGAAGATTTCAAAATTAGTGCTATCATAAGATATTAGGATTGATGGCATTGAAGGAGATGACGTTTGACGGACCATAGTTTTAGAAAAAGAGGAGGATGAGATAACATCATATAAGTACTATTCTATTCAACATAAAGTTGTATTCTATTTTAGTTGTATTCTATTTTATTTGATGTAATAATAAATTATATTATATTTACAATGAACTATACTATTTCTTTTTACAAAATCATATACACACCAATATAAAACAAATATACATACCAATACAGAACTCATATAAATGAAACATGAAACAACAACCAACACATAAAATTTACAAATTATAGTTACAACAAGATTGAACCCTCTTAAAAAAATACTACATGTTCCATTTCATAGAAATAGTATAGAAATGCATCACATGTCTATCCCCTTCCCAGTCTTCGCTTTCCTCAACTATGTTTTCCTCTTCACTGTACTTGTTTTGCAATATTGCATCATCTTGTCTTATGTATTAGCAAAAACGATTTTGAGATGCAAAAACAAAGGCAGTTGCAGAGAATCTATGAATAGGAAAGCAACTAACCTCCGTAAGTTCTTGGAATCGAATCAAAAATCACAACTTCAACTTTCCTTCAGATATTTTGTTGTCTTCTTTGCCAAAATTGATGTCGGAATTTCAGAATCTTCCCTGGTCACTCACGCATAAGTCTTTGGAAGCTCTCTTCTTCACCACAAGTCTTCACCGTAAACATAAACAGTTCGGTTGAGAAGATTTTAGAACACTATTAAAAGTTATCCTTAGAATTATATGTGAACAATAGGTGTCCACGATTCGTTTTAGAAATGACAACATAATTTGTTATAAATTATTTTCTCAACCGGTTGCTTTAGGTGCAGACAAGGGTATAGATGTATTATTATATAGAATACACTTTGTATTCTAGCTATTTAGGGTTATTAGTCAGTCAGTGAATTATTAATTTTTTTTTATGTTATAGGGTGCAATTTCTCTAAAATTTAACATTTATTCAAAAAAAAAAAAAAAAAAAAAACGCTCTCAGACACTTTTCCCCAGAAAGGTCTTTAACCGATGTTTTCTTAGGATCTCCCTAAGTTGACTTTTCCGTTTTTGGCCCTTTCTCACCAACCTTCTGCACCAAATTCGAATCTTCTATCCCTTTTGGGGTTTATCCATAGTGTAAAACACTCCTCTGCCATTTACACAATGGGTTCTTCCCCCGACTGTGTCGGAGGGACAGCCGTCTCCGGCCATCTTCACCGTCAAGCTGCTTTTTGTGCGATGTGAAGCAACATGTAGTCTCTAATATTGTTTTGTGATAGTCTCTATGGTTCTTCTACAGGGTTTTGGGGTTGGTGAACACCTGATACCTTCGTGATATTTGTGTTTCCCACTCTGTGTGGCTTGTGTTTTCTTCAGCTGAGTTTACTAGACTGTCTCAATACCGTCCTACCTCTCTTGTAGTCTCGCTTCCTTTTACTACTGTGTGTAGTCGACTTTGAAAGATCTTAAGTTTTCGACGTCATCATGTCTCACCGCTACTCAAGGAATGAGAAAGGTAAATGGAAGGATGACCATCTTCCTCCAAAGAAGCCTCTGGTTCGTGTCCCAGAGTCAAACATCTCAGATCTCATTGAACGGAACAAATTCACTCTCATTGGAAGAGTTACAAATCCTGCTATTCAGAAGACCAGAGCTCTAGTCGATTTTTTCCTCCAACATTGGAACGTGTCATGAAGAATAACGGGGAGAAATTTGGGTCCAAATCTTTTCTAATTCAGCTTTGAATCAGAGAAAGACCTTCATATTATCCTTTCAAAGGTTCCCTTCCACTTCAAGAATTGGACTCCTTTCCGTCTAGCATCTCATTCTGGATCAGGATACATGGTATTCCCCTCCACTACTGAACTGACTCTACCATCAACGCAATAGGTGGAATTCTTGGCCCGATTGAGAAAAAGGATACTGATGAAGCTCGTCTGAGGGTTTAGATTAATGGGCTAAGACCACTAATTATGAAACTAGACCTTGAACCCCCGTCCAAAGATATTGTTGAAGTGGAGCTCGAGTATGAATCCCTTCAAAAGCATTGCTTCCACTGTAAGTCTCTTACTCATGAGGATAGTGATTGTGAGTTACGCCCTCCATCTCGACTGTTAAATGGTGAAAGGAGACACACTGATTTAGCGCAACAAAATCATTTGTTAAGCATTGAAGATGGGAGGAAACGTCAAGCAGCGCGGAAATTTTCTCGCATGCAACGACTGTCTCGTCATGATGGAGCTCGTTGGAAAAACTACAACATGACTGATTCCAGAAACTATCACTCTGAGACCAAAGATAGTTCCTCCTCCTACAAATTGGGTAGTAGCGCAGGTTTTGATGAAAACCGTAGGCGTTATGAGGAGAGGTACAAGCCAGCAAATGGGACTTCGTCTCGTTCAAGAATATCCCCCCAGTCGAACCTCCTTTGACAGAGTTCCCTCACCTTACACAAGGCAAGATCGTACTCCACCAGCGCCTGAACCTGTGCGATCCCGGAACTCTCCATCAAAAGAAAATAGCTCAAACCCGAAGAGTACTCCACCAGCAAATTTGTCTTTGGTACAAAGGAATAGTAATTTGGCGTCTAGGCTCCCGGATCCTCGTCCATCCATGGGATCCAGTGAGGACAGCAGATCAGCAAAGGAGAGACGCTCAGTCCACACCCGTAGGACTAGTTTCACTAGTTTAGGAGAAGCTGGCTCTGAACCACAGAGACTTCAAGAAAGGGAGAATCAATCTTTAGAGGCCCCAATAGCTATACTCCCCAACAATGTTACCATTACTCGGCCATCAAGTTCAACTGTTTTCGAATCTGGAAGGCTAGGATTGGGGGAACAATCTCCAATCAGAACTCTTAGTGAAGATGGAGTTCATGTTTCCCTACGCTTGAGACCGTTTTTATCTGAAACAGAGTCGGGAGAGACTGACATGGAACAACATTCTGATCTTCTTATTCTTTCCAAAGCTGACGAGAAGAAGAAGCTGGATAAATCGCAAGCTCGACGACGGGGCTCATCTAATGGAGTTAGTGTTAAGAGGAGACGCATTACTAAAACACATGGTTCCCTGCGTAAAAATTTTATGATTGACGCTATCACGGCCGGTGGAAGAGGCTTATCTGGTGTGTCACGTAGTACACCTAAAGCTCCAAAAATCATTCCTGCAGTTGTGAAGAAGGGGAAGGATTTTCGGCCCCCGAAAGACTCTCTTCCGTAGCATGTGTTAGCTGGAACTGTCAAGGAATTGGGACCACCTTGACAGTCCAGAGTATTCGGGAGTTTGGCAAACGCATCTCCCCTGCAGTGCTCTTTCTTATGGAAACCAAGAACCAAGATGATGCCCTCTTCAAGCTATTCAAGAACTCTGAGCTAACTAATCACTAGACTGTCCCCCTGATTGGAATAGCCGGAGGACTCTCCTTATCTTGGAAGGACGACATTCAGGTTGACATTCTTTTCTCCTCAGCTAATATCATTGATACCCGCATTGAGGCACATGGAACTTTTAGTTTTTTTTTTGTTTTTTTATGGAGCACCACTGGCAGTGAATAGACCCGCCTTTTGGCAGAAACTCAAGGAACTGGGAGAAGGTCGAGATGACTCTTGGCTTGTCACGGGAGATTTTAACGATTTCCTGGACAATTCCGAAAAGGTGGGTGGCCTTGTCCGCTGGGAGGGATCCATCTTATCATTTAGGAGTTTCGTTTCCCAGATGGGCCTTTGGGACCTTAAACACTCGGGTAACCACCTCTCTTGGAGAGGGACCAGATACAACCATTTCATTCAATCTAGACTGGACAGAGCTATGGCTAACTGTTCCTGGTTTGAACGGTTCCCGGCTAGAAGGTGTGAATACCTTAGGTTTGAAGGGTCGGATCATAGACCCATTATTGTGCACTTTGATGTATCCCACAAGAAGAAGAAGGGACTCTTCCGCTTTGATCGACGCCTCATGGATAAGCCAGAAATCCACCAACTAGTCTCTGATCACTGGAACAAGGAGACCCATGACTCTGTTTTTGCAAGGATTGGGAGAATCAGATACAATATAATACAGTGGACTAGAGAGAAAAATCTGAACAGCAATTTGGCCATCCAAAGAGCGCAAGGGGAGCTAGAAGCGGCCCTTTCAAGCTCTGTTCCGGATCCCACTCTTATAGTAGAAATCACCTCTGTCTTGGAATCAGCTTATAAGGAGGAGGAACTCTACTGACGACAACACAGCAGGATTATTTGGCTGCACAGCGGAGACCGTAATACGGGGTTTTTCCATGCATCTACTCGGGGCAGACAGGCCATTTAATAAATTTAGTGTGCTGGAAAATGTTGAGGGCAAAGCTGTGTATAAAGAAAAGGAGATTGTTCAGGAAATTACAAACTTCTACTACCACATATTCACAGCTCAAATGTTGGATTCCTATTTAGTGGTTCAGGAAGCTATATCGCCTAATGTTAGCTTAGAGATGAATCAGACACTAATAGCTCCTCCTACATCACTCGAGATAAAGGAAGCCTTGTTCTCTATTCATCCTGATAAGGCACCGGGACCGGACGGTTTCTCTGCAAGCTTTTACCAATCGTTTTGGGATATCATTGGTGATGATGTAACTAGGGATATTCAGACTTTCTTTGAGACAGAAAGACTTGATCCCCGACAAAATGAAACGCATGTTCGTTTAATACCGAAGATCACCGGTGCGCGGAAAGTTGCTGAGTATCGCCCAATAGCTTTATGCAACACTCAATATAAGATAATTGCTAAGCTTCTTACCCGACATCTCCAGCCTTTACTCCCTGGTTTGATTTCGGAACATCAATCAGCGTTTGTTAAAGGTCGGTCCATCGCGGATAACGTGCTGATTACTCACGAGATACTTCATTACCTGCAATACTCAGGTGCAACGGTTTGGGGTAGTATGGCCATTAAAACCGACATGAGCAAGGCGTACGACCGCATTGAATGGACCTTCCTGCGCAATGTTCTTTTGCGATTTGGCTTCCATGAGGTTTGGGTTTCTTGGATAATGGAGTGTGTCACTTCTGTCTCGTACTCTTATTTGATTAACGGAGCTGCTCAGGGACGGGTATCCCCTTCTCGGGGGATTCGGCAAGGCGACCCTCGTTCTCCTTATTTATGTATTCTCTGCACAGAAGTTTTATCGGGACTCTGTAAAGTAGCACAACACAAAGGGGAGATTTTTGGGGTTAAAGTATCCCGAAACTTCCCGGCTATTAGCCATCTATTGTTTGCGGACGATATCATGTTCTTCAGTAGGACGGATTTTAGAAGCTGCATGGCTCTTATCTCGATTTTGAAAAAATATGAGAGTGCTTCGGGCCAATGCATAAACCTTGAGAAGTCTTCCATTACCTTCTCAGCTAAGACCCCCGGAGACTCAAAACGTCGAATTCGAGAGCAGTTCCAGATTAACAATGAAGGTGGTATTGGGAAATACCTTGGTCTCCCGGAACACTTTGGGCGGAGAAAACGCGACATCTTTGCTGCTTTAGTTTATCACATCCGGCAGCGTGCACATAGTTGGACAACTAGGTACCTCTATGGAGATGGGAAGATGGTACTACTGAAATCGGTATTGGCTGCTATACCGACGTACTCGATGTCATGTTTAAAGCTACCACAATCTCTAGTGAAACAACTTCAATCTGTGCTGACAAGGTTTTGGTGGGATCTATCACCGGAAATAAGGAAGATGCGTTAGATCTCGTGGTACAAACTCACCAAATCAAAAAGTGCTGGTGGCCTTGGTTTTTGAGAGATTGCTCAGTTTAATGACGCTATGCTAGCAAAAATATCTTGGAGAATTTTCCAGTGTCCGACGTCTCTTATTGCCAAGACTCTTCTACGTAAATACTGCCTTAAGAACTCTTTCCTAGAAACGTCAACAGCTAATGGTTGCTCCCACGGATGGAGAGGGATCTTGATTGGGAGGGATCTCTTACAGCAGGGTTTGGGATGGGCTCTGGGGTCTGGAAAAAACGTTAACATATGGAGAGAGCCCTGGATCTCAACATCAGAACCTCTAGGTATTATTGGCCCCCCGACCTTTGATACTCAATCTTGGAAGATTGAAAAGCTGATCGACACTACCACTAAGGAATGGAATATCCAGGTGATCATAGAAACATTCCCTCATTATGAGGAACATATCTGCAAGCTTATTCCCAGTTACTTCCACCTTGACGATGAAAGAGTGTGGCTTCCTAATGCTTCAGGGGTCTATTCTACAAAATCAGGGTATGATTTGGCAAAGCTTCATAACAGTGATCATGATGCACATGACTTTAACTGGAAGAAGTGTGTGTGGCAAGTTCAGACATCCCCTAAAATCAAGCACTTCCTGTGGAAAACGAAGTGTGGAGCTTTCCCGGTGGGAATAAACCTTGAACGTCGAGGTTTGTTTGTGGCTAAAGGGTGTAAGCGCTGTGGGGCTCTTGAATCTGAGCTTCATGTTCTCCTCCACTTCCCTGTTGCGGTTAAACTCTGGGACCTAGTCCCGTGTTTATATAAACCGTCACTGAGCGGTATTACTTCGGTCTTGGAACTTCTGCAACAATGTGCGAGAATGGTATCCCTTCCCCCGCTTGGTCTTGGAAGTACTCCTCTGTTCCCCTGGATTCTTTGGATCCTCTGGACAAATAGGAATAATTTTTTGTGTGAGGATTTGACCTTCTCTGAAGAGAGCTCGATTCTTAAAGCAATTCAAGACGCTCGAGGATGGAAAATGGCTCAGAGTTGTGTCTCGAAAACTACATTACCACATTCTGTGGTTCCTTCTCTACCAGCTTCTATTACTAACTCTTATACTTGGTCTTCCTTTTCGGATGCAACTTGGGACTCTGCTACAAGAAACTGTGGGCTGGGTTGGTACCTATGTGATGCAACATGTACTAGTGAGGAAAGCTCTTCTTCTCACCGCCATTTGGTTCCCTCGGCTCTAGTAGCGGAGGCTTTGGCGGTTAAAGCAGTGGTCACTGCGGCTGCCTCTTCTCATATTAGATGTCTCAATGTTTCTTCAGACTCTAAGGCGCTCATTCTCATCCTGAAATCTCAGGATCGCAATGTAGTCTTGAAGGGAATTCTCCATGATATCAGAATCTTGGCGGTCTCCTTCGAATCTATCTCCTTTAATTTTATCCCGCGTTTAGCAAACTCTATTGTTGATTCCTTAGCGAAATCAGCCGTGTACTATGTTATTCCTCTGCCATCTGCAACTGTGTAACTTCCCTATTAATCAAGTACTTTTAGCTCAAAAAAGGAACTCTAAGGGGAAGAACCCCCAATGGAGATGTTCTAACACAAGCCACAAGGCCCACAACACAGATTTTCACACGTTACAAGTAGCCAGTATACACACTATTAAAGCAATTTTTTATTTATTTATGTGTCTGCACATGGCTCATTTCGACCCCACATGCATCTTTCTCGCCCAATAAGAGCATCCGCAACCGTAAGACTCATAAGAGTCCTTAAGAAGAAAAGGTATTTCGGATTTGGTAAGGATATTTCGGATTTTTTTTTTTTTAAAGAAAAAAAAGATGACCATTTGTGGGCTGCCACGTGTCTTGGGAACCCACAAATAATGTAAGGAGTCGCTAAGAAACAGTCCTTATTTAGGGATTTTAAAGATCGAATTCTTAACTTTTTGTGGGGTCTATTGATTATTTAATTATTTTTCTCTAAGTACTCTCCCTAAGGATTCCCGTTGGAGGTGCTCTTAGCTTCCTACCTTACTCACCCGCTTTCTTATCCTTGGTATCTGGTTCTGCTTCCGGTTTGGGATCAGGTTTATCATCTGTAATCGGTTCCGTTACAGCTTTGGTGCTTGATTCAAACCCTTTCAGCATTTGGGTTTGATACGGGTTCAGTTCTGGTTCAGCCTTGGGATTTGGATCAGTTTTGAGAGATTCAGTTTAATCATGACGAAACTTAACAACAATGGATGTGATGTTATCTGCTCTAATAAAGTCGTTAATGGAATTGGTCTGTAATGGACTCAGTAATTAATGAATACTAGATCTCGACCCGCACAACCATGCGGGTATTTTAATACGAATATATTTGAAATTATATAATACTCACTTCGTTTTAAATAGATGATGTCTTATAAGATTTATTTTATTTTAAAATATAAGATGATTTGAGTGTTTAAGGTATATTTTGAGGTTTTAAATTTATCTTTAATTTTATTGGAAACTGTTCAATCGATAAAATTTTACTCTTTTTAATAATTTGTTGAATGATTATAAAACTATATCTTTAAAAATACTTTTGTAAAAGAATGTAAATTTCTTAATTTTTGTGCTATGATCCCAAAAATCATATATTAAGTAACAGAGGGAGTAAAATTTATCAATAAATAAATATAATTTGATTGTATATACTATCCAATTTTATGATAATATTTATGTAGCTTATAATATTATTAATTTAATATTTATAAATTTGTATTTTTGTAACAATTTTTAAAAACATTATTATGTAACATTAATAATTTATATATTTTTTTTTATATTTCTAAATGTTAAATATATAAAAAAAGTAAATTAAATTGGACCTACATAATACATAAACAAAATTTTGGGATATTGTTAAAAGTATATTACATAATTTTATTTTTTTGTTAAAAATGAATTAAATTTTAATTCTATTTTATGATAATTAAATTTTTAATCAAATAATTTCTGAAAATATATCATGAAAAGATTCTATAAGATTTTTAAAAGATTTTGTTAGAATTTTCTTAAAATTATTTATTTGTATTTTAAATAAAAATTAAAGATATGAAAAGATATTATAATAATGTTATGTAAATTTATATAAAAATTCTAAGGATAGTCCAAACTAAAAAAATCACACATGAAGTGAGTCAGGACTTCTCTTTTAATATAATAGATGGTTACTATTTGTCCCCAACACAAGAAATGTCCATATGGGTCCAAGCTATAGCCAAACTTATGAGAAATGTAGTAAACTTAATGAAACCACGATCTAACTTTTCATTTTACGATTATCCGTTTTTTATTGATCATGGAAGCTGGTTTCATGGATACACATCCCTAATTTACATTTGCTCAATGCATGCTTGTAAGTCAATTATTGGAGATGTAAGATAATTACAAGCTACAGAAGAATATTATGAACTGGTGTGTAATTTCCTTGAAGCTTCCTCTAACAAATCATGCAGCACAACCCACAGATCATTATGCAGTCGTCAAACCAACCAAGCACAACCATGGATGAGGCTGTATCAGTCTTTCGATGTTTTTTTTATGGCCAAAGAACAAAGAAACCACTCCAATTTCAGTCACAACTAAATATTTTTATATGAGATTGAAGGAATGATGTTTGCTACTGTAAAAGTACACAACTTTTGTTCATTTTTGTATTCAAATCGTGTAGTTGTATAATTTAGTTTCTATACGGAAAGAGTATACATTTTAATAATGATAGTGGTAGCATGGATATTTTCCATTTTTAAAATCTATTTTGTTTTGTATTCGTTCAAATAGCTTACAAACCATCAGTTCTTGTGAGACAACATCCATTAACTACAGTAGAAGCTTTTTTTCTTCTTGTCATCTACTACAGTAGAAGCTTAATATACAGATCTGATTATTTCTTGGTTTGCATATATATATATATATATATATATATATATATATATATATATATATATATATATATCTTGCATGTTTAATGACAAGCAAATGGGAGGCGGTGATGTGTTTCCCAAACCAAGAAAACATGTCATTAAGAAATTAAAGATGTTAGGACTAAGTTTGAAAAAATATGATTAATGTTAGGAAGATATCAGTTTCTTATTCAACTAAGGTTACCAAATTCTATAATCTACGTCTTTCATGATATAAATATACAAACTATTAAATGCGGCTGTAAGTTTTATTTGAATCCTTCACATAGATTTTCAAAGGAAATTATTTTTGATTAAGTTAAAAGGGACAAACTGAGGTATAAATTAGATGGAGAAATTGCCTTAGATTGTTTAGGAATTGGCTAACTAGCCAAAAAATCTGCTTAATGACCTGTTTAATCCAAAAATGCCACCTTGTTTAATAGTGTAACTAGATTTCGACCCGCACAACCGTGCGGATATTTTAATACGAAATATTTGAAATTATATAATAAAATTTATCAATAAATAAATATAATTTGATTATGTATACTATCCAAGTTTATAATAATCTTTGTGTGATTTATAATAGTATTAATATAAAATTTATAAATTTTTATTTTTGTAACAGTTTTATAACATTATTATGTAACATTACTAATTTATATATTTTGTTTTATTTTTAAATTTGAAATATATGTAAAAATTAAATTAAGTTGGACCTACATAATATACATAAACAAAATTTTGGGATATTGTTAAACGTATTTTACATAATTTTAATTTTTTGTTTGTAAAAAATGAATTAAAATTTTAACTATATTTTATACTAATAATTAAAATTTTAGTCAAATAATTGTTGAAACTATATCTTGAAAAGATTCTAAGAGATTTTTAAAAGATTTTGTTAGAATTTTCTTAAAACTATTTATTTGTATTTCAAATAAAATTAAAGATGTGAAAAGATATTATATTGATGTTATATAAAATTTTATAAATTTCTAAGGATGATACAAATTAAAATATCACACATGAAATGAGTCATGACTTCTCTTTTAATATAATAGATTATAGAAAAATCTAACTAGTTTAGAAACAACTAACGCTTAAGAAACCCCCTAGAACACTTTGTACTATGAGAAATGAAATCCTAAATTTATAAAATAAATACTTTTTTGCAATGCAATTAGGAAACTCTGCTAGTTTGTACAATGTGAAAGTTCGGAGAGAGATTCATAGTGATAAAATATAATTTCACTTTAAAGAAAAGTACTGGTATGTACTCTATATAATCTCTCAACCTATTCGTCTACTATATATATATAGTTATAACTCGGCAACAAAACATAGAGTTACAATTGCGGACAAAAAAAAAAAAAACATAGAGTTACAACTCGAAATAAAAATGATTTCGTACTAAAAATTCGGAGTTGTTCATAAGTTCTTGTTTGATTTCTACAGTGTTCTTTCGTTTTTTGTTCTTTACTTTTTCCTGTTGAATTATTTTTCGACTTGTTCCATTACACAAAAACTTGGGAGTTGCTCTAGAAAAGTTTTAAAATTTCTGAATATTGAAGAGACACGAAGTTGTGTATCAACAACAATGAATTTCCGACCAGACAAGTTCGTTAGGTCAGTCTTCCTTTACATTTGTCTCTCCTCAAACCTTAGTTCCTGGAGCTTAATCTGGATCTGTTTCTTCACTTGTTGGAAATCAGGTTTCACGACTGGAAGTCGGACAAGACTTCCGACGTAGAACACTCCGAGAGAGACGAGGTGACACATGGAATATTCCGGAGAGCAATAAACTCAATCTCCAACAAGTTTCACAGAAGCTTTGAATCAAGCTCCTTAAGGATCAAAATGTTCAGGAGGTCTTACAAATCTTACTCTTTGAAAGAAACTGTTTCGAAAGGGATTGTTTCCACTCACAAGATACTTGACCCACAAGGACCTTTCCTTCAGAAATGGAACAAGATCTTTGTTTTAGCTTGTATCATCGCTGTCTCTGTCGACCCTTTGTTCTTCTACGTCCCTGTCCTCGACAAGGCCAGGAACTGTCTTGGTATTGACGATAAAATGCAGATAACCGCAAGCGTTTTGCGCTCCATCACTGATCTCTTCTACGCTATTCACATGGTCTTCCAGTTCCGTACTGGCTTCATCGCTCCTTCCTCTCGTGTCTTTGGGAGAGGTGTGCTTGTTGAGGACAGGCGAGAGATCGCTAAACGTTACCTGTCCTCTCATTTCATCGTCGACATTCTTGCCGTGCTTCCTCTTCCACAGGTTTGGGGTTTTGAGGGGAAAATGGGTTTAGTAGATTATTTACAAAATTAATACTTTCATATTATTAAATTATATGGTAATACCGTTTTAAAAATTTTATGTTGTAAAGAAAGTTATATAAATCGTATTGAAAGATAAGCTAATTATGTTAATAGGAAACCAAAGTATTTTTAATAATTTTAGTTATTTTTACATTTTGTAATAATTAGTTTAATTATTGATATTTGTTTTTCTTATAACAAAGTAAATACAATATAGGTATTTTAATCAATTTAGTATATAATTCCATGTTCCGCAAATTTTAAAATTTTCAGTGGCTAATTAATTAATTTTTTCTTTCATGATTGAGCAAGGGTTACCAATAGGAGCCTTGGTTTTATCTATCTATCTATCCAAGCCAGTAGTTCGGTTATAATGCGAGTGATTGCTATATTCTCAGATGGTGATCTGGATTATCATTCCGTGTATGACAAACTCCAAGCCTTTGCACACAAAGAATATGTTGAAGTTCATTGTTTTCTTCCAGTACATACCGAGGTTTATAAGAATCTATCCGCTCTATAAGCAAGTGACGAGAACCTCTGGCATACTTACTGAGACAGCTTGGGCAGGAGCTGCTTTTAATCTCTTCCTCTACATGCTTGCTAGTCATGTGCGTCCCATTAGTTCCTTCCTAACCCTTTCTTAATTTCTAGGATGATCATCAGAGCTTAAACCGGTCAATTTGGTGCAGGTGTTTGGTGCTTTCTGGTATTTGTTCTCCATCGAGCGCAAAACTGTGTGCTGGAAACAAGCTTGCCGCAGAAGCAAGTGCATAATAGACTCGCTGTATTGTAAGTCTGGCACTTCAGGAAACAACACTTTCCTCAATGGGTATTGTCCGGTTCTGGAACCAAACACAACAAGTTTCGACTTTGGGATATTCCTTGGCGCACTCGACTCCGGTGTAGTGGAGTCTCAAGATTTCCCTCAGAAGTTCTTTTACTGTTTCTGGTGGGGTCTCCAAAACCTCAGGTATTGAATTTTCCCATCATGCACAAAAGACACAACAATTACTGTTCTTGTGTGTTTCTTGATCCAGTTCGCTCGGTCAAAACCTTAAAACAAGTAAATACATTTGGGAGATCTGTTTCGCGGTCTTTATTTCTATCTCCGGACTGGTTCTGTTCTCGTTCTTGATAGGCAACATGCAGGTTAGGTTCTCACCTTCATTTGAGTTGTCCATAGTGTGTTGCAAAATGATTGCTAACTTTTATGTGCAGACGTATCTGCAATCAACGACCACAAGGTTGGAGGAGATGAGAGTCAAGAGAAGAGACGCAGAACAATGGATGTCTCACCGTTTGCTCCCTGAGAATCTAAGAAGAAGAATCCGGCGTTACGAGCAGTACAAATGGCAAGAGACAAGAGGCGTTAACGAAGAGAATCTCCTAAGGAACCTCCCTAAAGATCTTAGACGCGACATTAAACGCCATCTCTGTCTCGCCCTTGTCATGCGGGTCCCCATGTTTGAGCAAATGGACGAACAGCTTCTTGACGCTCTGTGTGACCGTTTGCAACCTGTGCTGTACACAGAGGAAAGCTACATCGTCAGAGAAGGAGATCCTGTAGATGAAATGCTCTTTATAATGCGAGGGAAGCTTCTAACAATGACAACAAACGGTGGAAGAACCGGTTTCTTCAACTCCGAGCATCTTGGAGCCGGTGATTTCTGCGGTGAGGAGCTTCTAACATGGGCTTTAGACCCACACACATCCACAAACCTCCCAATCTCAACGAGAACCGTTCAAGCTCTCGTGGAAGTTGAAGCTTTCGCACTTAAAGCTGACAACCTCAAATTCGTGGCTTCTCAGTTCAGACGTCTACACAGCAAACAGCTTAGACATACTTTCAGGTTCTACTCGCAGCAATGGAGGACTTGGGCAGCTTGCTTCATACAAGCCGCGTGGAGAAGACACGTGAAGAAGAGACTAGAGGAGACTCTTAGAGAGGAAGAGAATCGTTTACAGGACGCTTTGGCTAAAGAAGCTTGTGGAAGCTCCCCTAGCTTTGGTGCTACGATGTATGCGTCACGGTTTGCTGCAAATATCTTGCGGACTATACGTAGGAGCGGTTCAGTACGTAAACCGATGAGGATGCTGGAACGAATGCCACCTATGCTACTTCAGAAACCAGCAGAACCAGATTTCAATAGTGATGATTATATGCATATAGGAGCAATATATAAAAATAGAAGTCTTTAATATATTAAAAGGAGTGAGCTTAGAGAGATACAAAGCCTCCTATGATGTTATTATTTCCTCTTTTACAGAGGTTTTATATGATGGATAAAGTATAAATGTTGAGCTAAACAAAAGTCAAGAAGAAGGCAGAAGTGAAGCCACTTCTCTTCTTAGGAATGTGGGCAAAGCGAAAGCTGCTCTATGCATCTGTTTTGGAAAAGAAAAGACAGATTAAGATTATGTCCAAGTGAACCTATGGAGAAGTCATTAAGAACTTACATCCGAGTTATAAAACTTCATTTCTCGCTTATAAGCCATGGCACCGTCTAGTTTCTCAATAGGGTTGATAGGGTTCTTAAAGTCAACATCAGGACCATCGGTAGAGCACAAGACGAAACCGATCACGCCACTAGGAACAAATAAAGACTTTTTCTCACTTCATATGTTCTTTTCAGTGAGACCAAGAAATGTGATTAGAAGAAAACTACAAGTTACCTTGGATATGTTGGGACGCTGCTCCATGCATACTGAACGTTTTTGAACGTTTGGCGGCAGATTGAGATCATGTCTTCAATGAGATGAGTGTGGAGCCACATACTTTCGGCCATGTTGCAAAGAATTCCTCCAGGTTTCAACGCTCTAGCTAACGTTTCAAAGAAAGGCTTCTCAACAAGAGCCTGAGCAGGACCTGTGATTGTTATATACAACCAAAAAGCGTGAGAGAGGTAAAACTCATCAACTACTACTCAGATATCTATAGAGAATCATTACCAACAGGATCAGAAGAGTCAACAATAATGGCATCATACTTCCCTTCAGGGGAGTTACGAAGGAACTCAACAGCTGCCACAAGAAAGTTATATCAACACAGGGTAAGTTTCAAATAGGTTTTAAAAACAGGGAGTAAGTAAGAAGAATGATTGATTACCATCACCAATGTGAAGATGAACACGAGGATCCTCAAATCCAACCGCTAACTCGGGGAAGAATTTCTTAGACACCTACAGGACCAAACCAATCACATGTTTTCTGAGATAGAGCACAAACCTAAACATATTTATGATGGGCCCCGCAAGACCATATACTTACATCTATAACCATCTTGTCAATCTCACAAATGTCAATAACCTCAACAGAGCTATGGCGAGAAATCTCCCTGAGAACACCACCATCACCTCCACCAACAACCAGGACCTGCAAATATTCACACAACCAAATTCTAGCTTTTAAAAAGTAATGCAAATGTATATGCTTCAAGGTACGGTAATGATCAACAATGGCGAAATGATCCATCTTATGAGATCAAACGTGAACCAAAATAGGCAAGTACATTGCGTCCCACCAGTTTCACAAAAAAAAAAGGAGTAACCATCCCAAACCGTACATACTTTTACTGTATTACTTGCAAGAGGCCACGAGATATGATAGGCAACCATAGTCTAAACTTTCAAGGTAAGGTAAGAAAAATTACATTTTTAGGTGAAGGTGTGGAGCATAGAGGCAGATGGGCTATCATCTCCTGATATGCGAATTCATCTTTTTCAGTCAGCTGTAGTATACCATCTAGAACAAGCACTTTCCCATAGGTAGCTGACTGCAAAAAACAAGAACAAAAAAGAGACTATCTTAGGCATAAACATTTACATAATAAACAAATCCGCACAGTTAGAAGCTGACAGATTCAGAAGATGCTTGCATAAAGACAAAAGCTAGTTCAAACCTCAAACACAAGAACTTCCTGATAGTCTGACTTGTCTTTGAACAAAACTTTCTCAACTTTCAGTGAGTGTGCTTCTCCTACAAAAAAAACAGAACTTCATCAGCCACATGTAGTAAAAGATACTGAAAAGCAAACCCAGCAGAAGTTCACACAAAGACAATCTTAAGGTAGTAATAGATACTGAAAAGCAAAAAAAACAAGCCTATTAAAAGGTAAACTACCTGGCCACATAGGGTTATTGAAATACACTGCTTTGCCTCTTTTCCCTGCAACCAATCAAGAACAATAAAAGCACAAAAATAAGATATGATGTTCTGATGAAATAGAGAAGCTTGACAAGAAAAGAAGAAAAGAATAAGACCAGAGCGAGGGTGAGGAGGTTCGGAGAACCATCCAGAAACAACAGTGGAGTGGCACTTAGCATCTTCCTCTGGTAAGCAAGACATGGCCTTGAGGCAACAAGAAGGTACACTCTTCTCCAAACCATTTCCGTTACTCGCATTCCCATCCATAGTCTTCTGGCATGCCAAATCTTTTACGCCTTCTCCCTCCATAGACAATCCTTTTCTTCTTCCCCAGCTCCAGCCTCTGTATACTGCAAAAACAAAAAAAGCAACCAGAACCAGGCCCAGAAACTTTAAGAAAACTAACAGTTTTGAATTTAGATTCAGCAGAATTGTTTAGCGCTGAAGGAAGAAGAGAAAGTAGATTTAGCATTAAAAAACGAATCTGAAGTTGAAGACTTTGCAGACAAGTGTTGGTCCGAATAAAAAAGTTTATAACTTTAAGAAATTCATCAACCAAAAAAAGAACACAAGAATTGTCTCAAGACCGTAACTTTCCAGACAGCATTGACCCAGGAGATATAAATCACAGCAAATCAAGACATCGGAGCTCATTCCCAGGAGCAAAACAGATTAATGGAGACCAGAAGAGAGAGAGAGAATGATACCTGGTGGTTAACAGCTGAGAAGAGAGAGAGAGGGGAATCAGGAAGCTAGAGGTGATCTGAAGAAGAAACAATGGGCGGGAAGGATTAAACTAACTGAAAGAAAAAGAAAAAGACAAAAGAGAATTTGTTCGAATTTGGGTCTGTTTCTCACTTTCGGTGTTGCGTTTCTGACTTCTCTTCGGCACTTTCTGTGTGTTGTAAAGGTTTTATTTGTTTTCCAACCCCACCACACGACTTAAAGAACCTTTTTATAATTCTTCATATTCACTTTATCCTCGTGGGATGTTTCTACAATATCTTTAGACCCGATGAGAACTAGATTTTCTGACTTCTCTTCGGCACTTTCTGTGTGTTGTAAAGGTTTTATTTGTTTTCCAACCCCACCACACGACTTAAAGAACCTTTTTATAATTCTTCATATTCACTTTATCCTCGTGGGATGTTTCTACAATATCTTTAGACCCGATGAGAACTAGATTTTGATCCGCGCTTGAAAAGCACGAAATTTTTTTATGATTAAAAATTTATATAATTGAATTTTGTCTTAATTTAAAGAATGTTTTGGTATAAAATCAGTTCACCAAAATATGTAGTGATGATTTTTTTCATTGGTTTTAATTTCAGTTTTTAGTTTTAGATTTTGGTTTTTAGTTTTTAAGTTTCTATTTTTGATTTTCAGCTTTTGGTTTGGGTTTTTAATTTTTAGACGCGTTGAGTTAGTTTGAACTAATATTACCAACAAATCCCAAAAATCGAACATCTAATCTAAAACTGAAAAGATGACAAAAATTTTTTAAAAAAATTTGCAGTAGTTTATTTTGTAAATAATCAAAAGCAAAAAAATATAACCTGCGTTTTCAGCTTTTGGTTATGGATTTTAGTTTTTAGATTTGGTTTTTGGTTTTACTTTTCATTTTTTAAAATCTGTAAATTATTTAAGAAAAATAAAATAATAAATTATTTAAAAATTACCATTGAAATTTACCATTGAAAAGCGGGGGTCATATATAAATTTTTAATCATAATAAATGATTTTTTGATCCATTAAGGTGGAAAGTTTATTCAATGTTTTTTTGGAGTTTTTCCTTGATACTAAACCCAAAAACCAAACCATATAATTTGTTCTAAAAAAAAAAGTAAGCCCAAAGACTATATCTCATAAATAACCACCGATTTAATTTAAGTAATACGGTTCAATCAACTATATGACTTGTATTATTTGTAACACTCTAGAAAGGGTTCAAAATTAAATGACAACTTGTATCAGTAGATAAAAAATGACTCTATTTTAATAGAGTAGATACTTGTCCACTTATACTTTTGAGTATGTAAGTTTGTTTCAATATACCTTTAATTTTTCAAAATACAAAATTAACCCCTAATTTTTTTTGTCGACCAATTTATAACCCCTAATTAAACAAATAACATAATTTATTTCAAGTTAAAATAGTAATCATATTTTTCTTATTAACTTTGTAGTAAAACAAAGAAATAACTTTTTGTGGTTAAAAAGAGAAAAAACCCTAAAATTTAGGTGTTGTTTTCTTCGTTCATTCATCCTTCAAGAAAAACGAAGACAAATCTTTGGTGGTCTCCAACATTCCCCGGTGTTCTTTCTACCTATCGAATCCTGCAACGTCTTCTTTTCATATATCATCTCGATCACCTTTCTCGTTCTATTTCCTTTTACATAGTCATTTTTGGCGGATCTCCTTTCTTGTTCTATTTCTTTTTACTTTTCCACTTAAAAAGTAATTGAATTTTTTTTTTTTTTTTGGGGAAAAAGATTCATAGTCATATTGGATTCGGGTTAGTTTATGGCTAATGAATCATGGTTTTCGTGACTAGTCTTGATCGATTTCTGATTCTTGGGATTTTTATCTTTATTATTATGGATCTCATTATGTAAAGATTGTCTTTCCTCTCTTCTAGAATGCCATGTCATCAAATACTTTACTATGGGTATGATACATGTCCCACAATCTCATAATTAGCGTTTCATTTAAAGTAGGCGTCCTGGACTTTCTGTTAATCATCATAACTGGAGCCCAAACGAAAAGGCCCAAATCTGATAACTCAGCTAAGGTTTATGTTCTTCTACCAAGTCCGATACCTATTTTTCTGCGTTCTCTCTCACACACCATCAATGGTGTTTCGATTTTTTCAATGACTGAATTCGAGATGGAGAATCTCTTCGTATGTCTCCACTTGCGTTGTGTAGCCTTCTACTCCACTTAACCGAAACGTTCGAGTTACAGATTCAACCCATCATCGCCTCAAAGACCGACGTTTAGCACGATCTTGACATTGATTGTGAATTATCACTCTGCAAGGTGGTCTATTCTTCACCTATAAAAATGTTAGCTTTCTTCATTTGAACAACATCCTCACAATATGTGAAAACACTCAATCTATACATTGATTCTTTGTGAAATGGGTAACTCATCCATCTTCCTCTCTGATTTGAAATCTGGTCACTGCTCCTCCACCATCCAAGTGTGGTTTCTCAGATTCTGGGAAGCCAAGAATGTGAAATGTGGAAGGGAACTGATGTATCTTAAGATTCAAAGGTAAATTTGTTCTTAAACTCATGTTCATGCTTTATATTCATTAACTCATGTTTAAAGTGTTTTTAATCAATGTTAGAACTGTTTTTAAGCTTATGTTCAGTCTTGTTAAGTTATTAAACTGATGTGAATAGTGTTCTTAAAATAAACATTATGAAACTGTTATATACAGATTTTAACTAACCTACTTCGGTGAGATTTAATTAAAAACAGTTTGTGATTTTGTGATTTAACTCATGTATTCATCTTAAGTGCATGTTCATATTTTCTTAAAATCATGTTCATAATGTTTTCCTGATCTTAAACTCATGTCCATATTGGCATAAAATTTAACATTATCAACCTCTTATATTCTGATATATATTAACATCTTTTGAATGATTAGTTTTGTAAACTTTCTTGAAGATATAAATGTCTCTGAAACCAATATAACCCAAGTGGGATTGTTACCTGGTGAAAAAAGTTCTTCTCCATTAGAAGATGTTGCTTCTCTTGAAAATAGTACGAACAAGATCGGGTTGTTTCCTTACCTGGACGGTAATGATTTTCCAGTTGAAGATCTGATTTCGTTTGATATTGGTATCAACAAGATGGATTTGGACTCTTGGTTTGAAAACTATTGTTTTTCTCAGAGAGATGTTCGTTTTTCCGGCGACTTACATTGGTCATGATCATTCGCTTGTTATGTATTTAGAGTTGACAAGGCAGCATCAAAATATAGAAGAGAGGCTATAGAAGAATATGAGAAGATATAAATGAGAAAGGTTCAGAAATTTGTACTTCTTTTTATTATGCAAATGTAATATATGCATTAATATGTATGTGAAGATTCTAATTTTCAAAAGTTATTTTTCAGATTCTTCAGCATACTATATACTTTGAGATTCCAATTATTACAAGCGAAACTCTTTTTTTAGTGTGTTCTTTTCCAATTTCCAAATTTGTATAGTCAACTCATCTGAAACTTGATGTTGTTTTGGTTTGTATAGTTCATAATTACGGATCTGATTAGCTAAGTGATAAACATTTGGATGTGAGAAATAACATTCTCAGTAAGTGAATGTGAATTACGTTGTTTACAGTTTTGAGTTGTGCATATATTTTCACAACTGTTTCTATCTCTCAAAACATATTTTAATTTTTTTTTATGATTCGTTAAACATATATATTTCATTAATTATATTACACTCATATTAATTAATGTAAAATTGCATCATGTATACATAACATTTTTCCTAATTAAATCAATACTTTAAATCTCACACCATGGTCCCTTCGTTAATGGACACCAAACTTGTCCCATCATAGGTAGTTTGTTAATTTCATCATTATTTTGGGTTTTAAGCCAATTCACTCTTAATTAATTACTATATCTGCCAGCTATGATAAATCAATGCTTATAAAAATAGTCTAGCAAAACTGCAATAATAAGAAAGAAGAAAAATCATATTTGAGCTAATATGTTGGAGATGGCGTGTGACGTGGATGTGAGACCTTTCTGAGCATAAGAGCATGTTTATTGCTAAATTTTTTATTAAAGATCTCTTAAGTGGGCCATAATGAAAAAAAAATTAAATGGACTAAAGAGAAGAAAAACAGAAAGAGAGATAGGAACACAAGATGAAAAAGCAAGAGAAAGAGATAGAAGGAACGTTACTTCTAGCCCTTAATTAAGGTACATCCCTTCACTTTTTTTTTCATTTTTTCTTTTCTTTTAATTATAAAATATCCTAAGGAACATACTTAAACTACTGCAATAAACATGGTCTAAGTAGTGCACAGCCAAGCGACGGTAACATATGACAATGCTTCTTCTTCTTCCATTTTCTAAATGTTATCATTCTTTTATACACGTCTTTGAATAGTCTTTGAATATGAGATATCTTATAAGATAGTCGGCCATAGCTGCAGGAAGCTTCAAGTTTAAGGTTTGTGTGTAAAGCTAAGTTATCTCGCTCTTAAAAGATTCTTATGAACCTAGGGTACGGTAAGTCATCGCCATTGGTTGTTTACCCAAGGAGAAGAAGAAAAAAAAATCATTTAGTGATCTTTTTTTTTTGTCAAACTAGTACTTGCATTAAACTTAAAATATCCCATCATTCAGTCTACATTCAAAATACGACCAAGGCCAGCCCTTGCAAGGGTGTCTGCCTGAAGATTTCCTAAACGAGGTAAAAACATAAAAGATAGTGGACAGAAGAGGGTGGCAAGGTTCCTAATATCCAGGAGGATACCTGCGATCTCATTCACATCCTGCTCTTCACGAAGAGCCGAAACAAGGACTTGACAGTCCGAAAATATTTGGAGGCTCTGAAGATGTAAATCTTTGGCCTTCCCAAGAGCTTCACGCATAGCCAAAGCTTCTGCCATTAAAGCTGAACATACATGTGTACGATTCGCTGAGCCTCTGCAGAGAACTTCCCCTGCTTCATTCTTGATGATCCAGCCCATACCTCCTGACTTTGAGCTTTCCTGCCATGCGCCATCGCACCAAAGAGAGGGAGTTCCCAAAAGCCGTCCCCTATCTGGAGCCTTGCGCAAAAGGGGTTGCTTTTTCTTCGAGTTTGCTTCCTCCCAAGCTCTAGCATCTATCACTGATTTACAAATGATTTCGTCATGCTGGTACACCTTACCTTCGAAGATCAACTTGTTTCTAGCTGACCAGAGGTTCCACAACAACCAAGGGATGATCGGTGAAGAAGTGATAGCTGTTGGGGGAGGGCTATTTGTTTCACTACTGTGGGATTGGTTGGGTACGGTAAGTCATCGCCATTGGTTGTTTACCCAAGGAGAAGAAGAAGAAAAATCATTTAGTGATCTTTCTAAAAGATTAGTAAATGAAAATGGCAATATTCTCTTTTCTGCTCGCTGATTTGAAAATCGGATGACTAAAATATGACTCTGCAGACCAGTGCTTGAACTGCAAAGACAAAAAGCACAGTTTGAGTAGAAAACATAGATATTAAAAGATGTATCAGCAAAACATGTGATTGAGGAGCAGAGAAAGAACAACTTGGGTTATAACTCAAACGGTTGGGTTGTAAGGAAAGGAAGCCTATGTTGAGTTGCAATTCAAGCAATCAAAACCAATGTACCAAGATTTAATTAGCTTACTTTTTTTTGGTTTTCTGTTACAATAATTACTACTTCTACTTACAGATTTTCGTCAAATATCATCATTTAAAAACAATTAGCTACTTAAGGCCTAACTATTCTTATGACACTGCCAAACGTATAGTTTACGTATGCGGAAGAAAATAAGCAACTATGAAATAAGATAAATGTTATAATTCAAAAAATAACAAATGAATGTTCACTAATAAGAGGTTTAAGACATGCATGTAAAACATCCTTAACCCACCGAAAGTCACCTACCGATTTCCGTACCTATTTTAAGTTATTATAAAATTTGTTTACTAACATTTATATATACTTGATATCACAACCGTTATAGCACCAAAATTTAAATTTAGTTTTCCCTCATTGAAACAATACCAAAAATGACTTAAGTTTGAGTTTGCATGTTGTCAACCAGTACAGAATTCTTACCAGAGAACAATGCTCAGCGTATTATTAAATTCAAAGTATACTTAGTATAGACACTACACGACCCAGATAATACTTTAACAACATTTAAATTACTCCTCGAGTAGTATTTTCCATAACACATATACACCGCCACAAGTTAAAAAATCTCAACTGCATTTACACATTCATAACTTCCATATGCTAATCCATCAAATAAACAACAACATCATGAAACAAATACTTGCCCGTGTCGCGGGCCGACCCTAGTTTCTTATAAAATAAATGTTACTTCATGTCTTCTTTGTTACAATTGTACATTATAGTCTTTGTATGGTTCAATGAGACTATTGTTTGATATGTTTATGTATAGAGAATCCGAAAAACAGAAAAAGAAAGGAAGTAAAAGAAAATTTATATCTGATGATTACGGGACATCCTTTCATGGTTTAAATGATGATACTCATTGTTGGGGTCAAAATCGGTACGACGGAATCAATAGCCAAAATTCCCCGCAAAAACATAAAAGGAATAGTTTTATAAAACCCAAAGATCGTTTTATAAGACAAGAAGACGTTTAATGAAACTCGCAGATCGTTTTATAAAACTCGAAGATCGTTTTATAAAACTCGAGAAGCCGTTTTATAAAAATCGAAGATCGTTTTATAAAACTCGAGAAGTCGTTTTATAAAACTCGAAGATCGTTTTATAAAACTCGAGAAACCGTTTTATAAAACTCGAAGATCGTTTTATAAAACTCGAAGATCGTTTTATAAAACTCAAGAAGTCGTTTTATAAAACTCGAAGATCGTTTTATAAAACTCGAGAAACCATTTTATAAAACTCGAAGATCGTTTTATAAAACTCGATAAGTCATTTTATAAAACTCGAAGATCGTTTTATAAAACTCGAGAAACCATTTTATAAAACTCGAAGATCGTTTTATAAAACTCGAGAAGCCGTTTTATAAAACTCGAAGATCGTTTTATAAAACTCGAGAAACCGTTTTATAAAACTTGAGAATCGTTTTACGAAACCGCAAAAAACCGAAACAGCCGTAAAACGCGAACTAGTCCCACTTGACTAGTTCGCTCACCGGCGAACTAGGCCGGCCTGGCTTAGTTCGCCCACGGGCGAACTAAGCCAGCTCGGCTTAGTTCACGGGCGAACTAGTCCCATCCCGAGTAGTTCGCCTTGGACGAACTAGAGGCTTCCTGGACGTCCCGAGCCTCGATCTCCTGCATTCTCGATTTGAAACGTACGTCTTTCGACACGCTCACATTCTGAACCACGGCCGAAACGTCTCCCGTTCCATCTCGATCCGACCTGTCGTTCGAGTTTTACGATAAAAACCGTAAAACTTCGCTTTCTCAACAAAGAACTCGAGGAAATCGTATAAAATGGCAACGGTTAAACAAAACACCAAACATTTCTTAAACTATACGATTTATTCGAGATTTCTCGTTGAAATCATAAAAAACGCGTTTTTAATAAAAACGTCGAGTAAATCGTAAAAAACGCGTTTTTAATAAAAACGTCGAGTAAATCGTAAAAAACGCATTTTTAATAAAAATGTCGAGTAAATCGTAAAACCTTACGATTAGCTCGAGGAATTTGTTAAAAACGGCATCAGATCAGGAAACGATCCCGTACAAAGTCGGAAAACGGATTTTTCGCAGAACGGCCCGGAAGGTCCTAAAACGCGATAAAAACCCATCTCGCGATCTTAACGGAATCTAACCCAAAGATACGATAACGTTTTGACTGTTTACTCGCGGGAGGAAAATAAATGTCAAGTTTGAAGATAAAAGGAAGGTTTGACGAAAAATAGAAGATTTCCGCGGAAGAAAAGGAAGGATTGAGAGAAATGGAAAATTCCCGATATAGTCAAATTTGGGCGAAATGGAAAGACCGAATGGCCAAGGCGAGGAGTATATAAATAAGAGGTCTAGGACAGAAGCAAGGGACACGATTTTCAGAGCTCTCACCACCAAAATTAGCATTTAGGAATATTTCCGTTTTCTGTTAGCTAGCTGCGTCTCAATTAGGGTTTTTCGTTCTTAAGTTTTCGGCTACTCTCTTTGTACTAGTTCTACGCAGATTCGGAATAAGAACCTCTTTGCTCTCGATTTCTTTTTATTCATTTAAAGTTTCTAAGTTTCTTGTTATTTTAATCTTCGTTGTGCGGTTCTGCAGATAGCCGGTTCCTCTGGAAACTTAGGGTTTTCCCGAAGTTTCCTTATTTACGATTATTTGACAGTAGGTGGATTTCGGTTCCCACACTCATCTCGACGTATTAGGTTTTCTAGTTGTTCCAGAAAATACCGATGAGTTATACAATCGATGTGATATAGTGGTTATCTTCCTGGAGAAGATAACGTTTAATGTATTATGATATTTATATCTTTTATTTTAATATATATGTTATGTTTCATGGTTAATAATACATGTTTTATAAATATTTTTAATTCAGAAAAATGTCAAACTTTGAAACTATGGATAATTAAATATGTGTTTGGTAGATAGTGCGTCAACGCACACGATAATTAAAAATAAGAAATATTTCTCCAGTCTGAAAATGGAAATTACACTTGAAGCGCAAGTACAATATTTAGTATTGCAAAGATTATTATTATTGGCTCTTGAAGAGTGAAATTTTTGATGCCAGAGGGAACAATATTTGAGATAAGTGATGCATTGTATTCTCCCGAGTCTCATATAAACTTGTTAAGTTTTAAGGATATCCGGCAATATGAATAATTTATTGAGATTATGAGCAAAGATGACATTGAATTTCTTTGCATTAAGTTTGAGAGGAAACATATATTGGAAGAGTTAAGATTATTATCCTCTGGACTATATTGTATGAAAATAAACATGGTTGAGTCATATGTTGTAGTAAACCTAAGGTTTACTGATACATTTAGAATTTTGCATGAGAGGCTAGGACATCCTTGTTAAGTCATGATGAGAAAAAATAGTACAAAATTCGAATGGCCATCCGTTGAAAAATAGAAGAATTTTGCAAACAAGCGAGTTTACATGTAATCAATGTTCCAAGGAAAACTTATAACTCGGCCATCACCAGCAAGAGTTGGCAATAAATCACCAATATTTTCAGAGAGAATACATGGTGATATATGTGGACCGATCCACCTATTGTGCAGACTATTTAAGTATTTCGTAGTATTGATTCACACATCTAGTATGTGTGTCTTTTGAAGAAATGAAATACGGCTTTGCAAAGTCCATTGCCCAAATAATAAGGCTAAGAATGCATTTCTCTGGATATGCCATTATACAAGTAAGGCTTGATAATGCTAGTGAATTTACATCTCAAGCCTTTAATGATTATTGTATGTTAGTGTGGACTGATGTAGAACATTCAGTTTTCCATGTTCATACACAAAATGGCATGGTCGAATCATTGATAAAACGGTTGCAGTTAATTGCAAGACTATTGATATTGAGAACAAGTTCCCAATTTCAATATGGGGTCATGTTATTTTGCATGCAGATGCACTGATTTAGATAAGATCGAGTGTTATCATAAGTACTCTCCATTACAATTGACATCTGGACATGAGTCATATGTATCTCATCTTTGTGTCTTTGGGTGTGCAGTCTATGTTCCGATAGCATCACCACAAAGAACAAAAATGGGCCCACATAGAAAATTGGGAATATATGTGGATTATATGTCACCAAGTATAATAAGATATCTTGAACCCGTAACTAGTGATATATTTACGACACGATTTACCAATTGCCATTTTAATGAGGATGAATTTCCAGCGTTAGAGGAGAAATTAGAGAAATTCCTACAGAGATTATATGGTGTACACCGTTGTTGTTACACCTTGATCCCCTACAAAGTAAAGAGAACTGTAAGTTCAGAAAATTATGCATTGACATAATTTAACAAACCAGTTACCAGACGCGTTCACAGATACGAGAAGGGTGGCGAAATCATATATACCCGCTAAAATATTCCATCAAGAGTTGTTGTTCCTGAATGAAAAACCGATGGAGATACAATGAATGAACTTAAGGTCCAGTTAAAGAAGGAGAGACCAGTGAATTCTAAAGATAAAAATCTCCGAAGAAAAAGAAATTGGTTGAGCAAAATGGAAAGGTTCAAGAAGAACCTGATACTAAAAATATATGAAAGAAGGCATAGATGATAAGGTTCAAGAAGAACCAAATAAAGATAATGATCCAGATGACGAGAAGGGAACAGATAAGTCTGAGATTTCCATCAACTAAGCCTGAGATGAAAAGCTATGGATCAGAAATAAGATAAAAGATGTTGATAGAATGTTCTCCTTTTCTGCATTCAAAGAAATATATCACGAAAGTGATGGTCCTGATCCAAGGTTCATTTTAGAATGTATGAAAAGACATGATTAGGAAGAATGGAAGAAGGCCATAGAAACTGAGTTACTCTCCCTGAATAAAAGAAATGTCTTTGGACATGTAGTCATAACGCATGATAATGTATATCATGTTGGGTATAAATGGTATTCATGAGAAAAGTAAATGAAAAGAATGAAGTAACACGATATAAAGCCCGATTAGTTTCCTAATATTTTTCTCAGAGGCCGGAAATTTATTTTGAGGAAACGTATTCCCTGATAATGGATGTAATTACGTTTAAATTTTTGATGAGCCTAATGACATCAAAAAATCTTGAAGTTCATCTTATGGACGTTGTGACTGCATACTTGTATGGATCGTTGGATAATGATATATACATGAAACTCACTGAAGGATTGAAAATGTTAGAAGCATTGAAAGTAAATCCACAGAGATTTGTTCGGTCAAGTTACAGCGATCACTCTACTGATTATATCAATCCAGACGCCTATGGTACAGTCTCTTAAGTGAATATCTCTTGAGAAAAGGATATGTGAATAATGGAATATGTCCACGCGTTTTTGTAAAGAAAATCGTCATCTGACTTTGTGATCATTGTTTTATATGCTAATGACCTGAACATTATTGAAACTCAAAAAGAGGTTGATTATGCACAAAATCATACGAAAGAATAGTTCGAAATGAAAGACCTCAGAAAGACAAATTTTTGTCTGGGGCTCCAGATAGAGCATTTCCAAGAAGGTATATTTGTGCATCAATCAAATTATACAAAAAGGTTATTAAAACATTTTTATATGGATAAAGTGACTCCTTTGAGTCAAATGGTAAATAGATCTCTCGATAGTGAGAGAAATCCTTTTAGGCCCTGTGAAGATAGCGAAATGATATTAGGTTCTGAAGTACCTTATATGAGTGCTATAAATCTCACTCAAATTACCCTAAAGAGTAATTTTACTCTCGCAAATAAGAGGTTCAGTTGTAGTACTTAGAGATCGAATCCACAAAGAGGTAGGGTGTCAAAAGACCTAATCAGACTAATAAATCTAGGTTGAATATGGCAAATAACAAAGACATGTTTAAATAAGGTAGTTGTTTGGTTGATTGATTGAGATTTATAACAATATGGGAAAGTAGCTAGACTTAGAGTTTATATTCAAATAGTCATGATTATAAGGAGATAGAGACTATTAGTTGTTTGTACGATATTATAGAGCTCAACTATATGAACTAATCGATCAGCTATCACTTATTTAGACTCGTCTGTTGTCTAGATCTAATGATCTTAACTCTCGTTTGTTGATCAATAGAAAGTGTCGATCGATGATTCTGAGGAATATCGGTTGATACACCTTTCATTCTGTCGATCAATTATTCTATCGGAATATCGATCGACGTGCTTCTAGCAAGCTTTGCACGCGGGTTGATTATATGCTCACTAGGGTTCCTAAATCAGCTATCGCCTGTTTCTAGCAATCCTAGTTCAGTCATGATCTATTCAGAATAAAGACCAAGCTCTCGCTTGTGCCTAACAATCCTTTTATTAGGGTTCTAGTTAGCTACTCTAAAACTCAGCATTAAGAACATCCCATTGATGAATATCAAACCTTATCAATTCTATATTTGGGGATAATCCCATATAACATATTTGAACCCTAAATCTAACAATAGAACTACTCAGATATGGCTAAGAAATTCATAACAAGAAAGAGATAAGAAAACTGCAAAGAAAGATAAGTAATAATGGAGTTCCAATAACAAGCTTTGAAGAAGTCTTGAATCTTCTCTCCAATCCTTACTAAAAACTTTTGTGGAAAAAAAGCAAACTTTACCGTCAACAATAGGCAAAGAAATAAATACTAAAGGAAGAAAATAAAGAGAACGACGAGAACGCGGTGGAAGAAGAAACTCCGGCGATCCCGAAAGTCAAAAATAAAGGCAAAAGAGGAAGAGAGGTCGAGCCAGAAACACCAGAATCACCGCCTCCAGCCCCAAAGAAAAGAGTCGAAATGATCTTATGGGGATCCGAACATAAAAAGGTGCCAAATAAAACCGCAAAGCAAATAAGCATCGACATCACAATGACGCTTCAAGGCCCGGAGGAGTTCGATAGAACGTGTTCTCCTCCTCTCAAACGAACAACCAGATTCCACCACGAGCCTAAGGAGAGCAACAAATTCAGTAAGTCCGGCGACTATTGGAGAAAACGATACATAAGAAAAAGTACAGCCCGCGTTTACTCAAGCCCAACCTGTCCAGGGGGCAAGGACACCACCAGCCGACACTAACCAAAAAATGGTACTTCCCGACACACCACCAGAAAAAGGGAAAAAGAATCGACTTCATCTACGGAGGATCGAAATTCTGAAACTCAGTCAACTCCATCAAAGCGCACCAACGAAGAGCGGAAAGCAGCATTGTCATATGGGAACCTTCGACAAAAACGAAACCGCCGATCTCGATAAATCACATGACAACGCACTCGTTATACGACTAGACGTCGGAGGATGCGAATTATCCAGAATCATGATAGATACCGAAAGCTCCGCATACGTACTCTTCTACGACGCATTCAAAAGAATGAGATTCACCAAAACACTCCTCAAACAAGAAAGGACCCCGGTAATCGGATTCGCAGGAGAGACCACCTTTTCTCTCGGATTCATCGAGTTCGCCGTGGCCGCTGGGGATGTAAGAAAGACCGTCAAATTTATCGTCATTGATTGACCTGCTCCATTTAACGCCATCCTCGGGAGACCATGACTGTACAGCATTAAAGCTGTACCCTTAACTTACCATCAATGTTTGAAGTTCCCTATGCCAAAAGGGATCGAAATCATAAAAGAGAGTCAAAAGAACTCTAGAACATGCTACTTGTCGAACTTCAAAGTCACCAAGCCAAACCCATAAGACCAATCAAGAAGCCCAAATAAGAACAAGAATCGCACTCACATGCACGAACAAACCGAAAAACATGACCCAATTTATTGGATAAACAATCGAACTACGTGTAGACTTGATCCCTTGACGAGGATACGTAGGCAGCTCACGATCTGAGTTCAGTCACCCACCTCAAACAAATTGCTCGCAAAGAGATCAAATTCGGAGAAGGAAACAGCCTATCCACACAGACACATCTTTTTCTGATAAATAATACAAGATTGTATACAAAGAACCACCTTTAAATAATAAAGAAAAATAGTTTCTCGTTTTTACAATTCGATTTAACTGCATGAAGAGACCCTGATCAAGTCTTTGGAAACATTTAGGATCCCGCTAAAAACACAGCACATCATATTAGCAAAATCATTACTCAAACACAACCTATCGACGCGATATATATGGAAGTCGATCTACGACCACGAAAATAAAAGAAGGTCACATATTCACAGAAAAATGAAGTCAAACAAACCACTATTAGTCATCATTTACTGAGGTCACCAGAAAGAGAAAGAAACAAAGATACAAAAAAAAAAAAATCTTCGGCGTCAAACTCGCAGTCTTCATAATGTTCCCTGTTACGTCCCTACTCGTCTCTACACTCATCTCCACCAGGAGGAACCTTAGAGAAGAAATATTTAGGTAAATCCTCAGAAACCAGTGGAAGGTCCAGCTTCCTTACCGAAAAATCCGACACCGTGGCCACATCAAGTTCGGCTCCTAATTCGACATCCTTAGCTCGGAGGCGCGATAGCTCGTCGGAAGCAAGCAGATTGTTTATTTCCTTAATAAGGTTGATGTTAGCCACGACCACCTTCAATCGGATCCCACAATCCGTTGCAGCCTTTTTTCTCTCCCACTTCTCCTTCAAAGACATCAATACATCCAGTGCGGCAACTTTTTCCAGAGCCGATTTCCTTTCATTACTAACGAACCGAAGACGAGCCTCAAGAGAAGCGGCCTTGTTCCCCAACCTTTCAGACGCTGTCAATTGATCGACACTGGTACGTTCTCGATCCTGGGCAGTCTTCAAGTTAAGCTTCAACTCTCGAAAGACCTTCTTGACCTCGTAAAGCTCATCGGCTCGAGGGATATCCCACAGGAGCTTTTCTAAAGTCGCCGCGAACTCGTTATTAGCCTCCATAGCCTAAAGATGCATCAGAAATACACACAACAATAAAGTAAGTATCAAATATCAAAAGACCAGACCAGCCAACCTTAGCATGAACGACTGCCATTTTCACATAAGCGTCGCGCTCAGTCATGTTCCGCAACGAAGGCAGGGGACACCCCGCTGGCTTGAAATGCCTGACCAAATGAGCTACACTGTCGGGATCATCTGTGATCAAACAATCCTTGGCGTGGGAAAACTGCCAGTGGAACGGCTTTGCGACCGCACCTTCACTCGCGGGGCCGGGTCGAGCATCATTCCCCGAAATATTCGCCTTCTTCGGAGGACAATCGCGTCCCTCCGAGCTATTCGTACTACCAGAACTCAAAAGAGTTGCGGTGTTCGGATCGAGCAGTAACACGAGGAAGTCGACGCTTCTCGTGAAGAACCTCAACGAGTGCTTCATTCACATCACCAGAATGAATCTGTCCTGCTCCATTATTTCGATTGCGAATTCTTTCGGACTCACGGGAATTTGTTTTCCTCGATGTCATAATCGACGATATATAACTTTCAAGAATGCAAAGATAGAAGGAACGAATTCGATATTGATATACCATGGTTTTGACCCACTTTGAGCCATGGTGTTGATATGTTTTTATAATATATATATATGTATATATATATATATATATGTATATATATATATGTTTTGGAGTCTATTAGGTATGTTTCTAGGTTCAAGAGCATTTTGGAGTAAAGTAATGATTTAGGTGCCCTTATGGAGCTTAAAGGAGAGTTTTCCGAGATGACTATGAAGATCAGACAATAAGGTTGATATCCAGATATACATATCGATCGATACACATCCTGTGTAATCGATCGATGACGCTTCCATAGAAGATGAAGTCGAGATACTCCATCGATTGATGTACGCCATGTACCATCGATCGATATGAAGCGTGAAGAACAAGTCTGACTTGGCCGACTTGAAGCCCAAGTTTTCCCAATATTACAAGATTACCCCTGACGAGTTTTTAACCTAACTGAACTCATATTTATAGTTATGCCTATGTGTTTTGGCAAAGCATGCTCTTAATGCTTCTTATGCCTTTTATGCTTTGTATGCTTTTTATTGTTTTGTGCTTTGATACTATTTTATACTTAAAAATAAAGTATTCTTTTCATCTTATTCTTGAAGGTTATAGAATTCTAGATTTAGAAGAAACACACAAAGAGATTTGTTGTTCCAAAGAACCAAAAGTTCAATCTTCTATTCTTATGAATTTCTATTATTACCTTGCTGCTATGAATCACTTAGCCATGTCTGAGTAGATTCACTTGTTAGATTTAGGGTTCATATAGTTATGAGGGATTAGCCCCAACTATGGAATGTTAAGTTGTGATATTCATTATCTAGATGAACCCTAATGCTTACTCTAGAGTAGCTAACTAGAGTATGATCATGGAATGATTTAACTTGTTAATCATCATCCTGAAATCATTTGGCATAAGCTTAGATCCTCTAAGGATGTTCGAGAGTCGGCCTATGATCTTGGTGAACACAGTTTCGATTCGATCTTATGCTATATCGATAGATACTCCTATAGAGTAATCGATCGACGGCAACCCATATCGTCCGATATCGCTGTCAAAACATCGGTCGATATTGTCGGTAGTCAGATCAATGGACAAGTCTATATAGCGACTGCTATTGGATCTGTCTAAGAATCGAAGTTCTTATATATTTTGCAAGCAGATTACTAAAACATCTGTAGCATTATAATTCTGATTATCTGAATAGCAACCTTGAATTTAACTACTTTCTTTTACTGTTTTAAAACCTAAAACTATTCTCTTGAGTAACTTATCATTGCTCACAACTGCAATTTACTATTTTAAACTGAATCAACCTAGCATAATCACTTAGGATTACATCTTTTGTGTTCCTCAGTTCCCTGCAGATTCAATCTCTAAGTACTACAACTGAACCTCTTATTTGAGAGAGTAATTCACTCCTTAGGGTTAAATATTTGAGTGATGTCAGATATTTATAAAAGACGAAGTGAAACAAATATTACCAACTGAAAATGGATAAAATCTTGAAAGTTCAGATAGATAAGATATCATGAATCCGTGATTATCAGTAGAACATTAAAAAAAAAAGAGATACAGAACAAAGAGAAATGCATCACGAAACATCCGATTTAAAATAAAAAGATATAAGCCTAAGAATCAGCTCTGTCCTCGGAAGAAGATTCTGCAACAACTGAATCACCAGAAACTTTGGGGAGATCCAAATCCTAGATGGACCAATCCGCAATAGCAGCCAACTCGACGAGGCCTTCACAATCCTTCTCCATCTCTTTGAAACGAGCCAGCTCATCATCGATGACAGTCCGCCGTCCTTGATCTCATTCAGTAGGTCGATGTTCGCAATCACCTCCCTCAACTGAATCTCTGCGTTAGTCTCTTTCTTCTTATCCAACCACTTCTTCTCCACAAGGGCCAGAACCTCCTTGTAGCGGTCGGAGATCTCACGACGGATGTCTCGCTCCCTCTCCGCAAGAAACTCTGCGACCATCATCTTTTGACTGGCAACCTCAGTCTCAAATACCATCCTCTCTTCGCGAGCCTTCCTCCACTCATCCTTCAAGTACGCAGCTTCTCTAGTCTTCTTTTTAAGATCCTCCTTAACTTTACGAAGAGATTCTCTGAGGCTCTTCGCTTCATCCCGCACCCTTGCTAGATCTCTCTCACTACTGCCCTCGAACATTGCTACAAAATTGTCCATGGCGACCATAACCTACAAAGTATCAAGAACATCAGAACGAGATTTATTCACTAAGAATACGACAAAAACGAATATAACTAACCTTGGAATTGGCATCCAATATTTTGGCATATGCCTCCCTTTCCTCAGGAGAAGCCGGAGGAAGAACATAAGTACTCAGAGCTGATGCATTACGACTTCGAAGCGAAAATCATCGGTGCTTGCGGTCATTGGCAGTAGAGTCCTCCTCTGAACCAGGACTCAGGAAGATCGGGGATCTACCTGCTCCAGAAGTCCCATCAACGTCAGAAACCAGAATTGGGATTAAAGTCAAATCCTCGAGGTCTCTACTCCCCATGACGCGACTCCGGTTCCTGAACGATGACCTCCTAACCAATTGCCTATCCGACCTGGCAGAAGAAGGAGAATTGTTAGAAGGTCATGCGACATCCTTGAGTCTGATCGGGCGGCTAGTAATAGCCGGAGCTTTATCGGTTCAGTTAGGCAGCAAAAAGGCGGCGCGGATTTGTTCGCCGTCAAAAGACAACCAATCCGGACGATCTCGCTGTAACATCCTCAACAGACCTCGGATCTCGTTCGACATCAGAGAGTTCCCGGAATGCACTGGAAAACCATAAAACGACTTCAGAAGTCAGATATTAAAGATAAAGAATAGTGTATATGATAAAAGAACCAGAACTGGCCTATATCGTCAGACCAAAGTCGAGGAATCCTCGCGAAGTCAAAATTACCCATTGACGAAGGATCGACCTTGAAGACAAAGAACTTCTTTCGCCAATCTGGATCACGGTATGGAACCCCCTGGATAGCATGGCGTCCTACAAGCGGCGACATAAGAAAATTCCCCGGGCTCTGATTATTCCTCTTCAGCAAGCACAACTGGCGTAGCTCATCTAAACCAAAGCGCAAACCTTCTTCTCGAGCCCTAACCACGAGTGCCAAGAGATGCCTCAAGAAGTTTGGGCACATTTGAGAAAGAGATATACCAAATTCGGCCACGATTTCATGAATTTGGCTAGGAATCGGGAAGAAAAGATCGCAAGATTCGAAAATCAAAAGGTATGCTCGGAAAAACCCATCACGAATGGTTTCAAAGTTTTCAAGCTAAGTATCCAGCTCGAGCTTAACGCTCCGATCGACACCACATGTCATATACAAAGCCTCAAGATGATCAGCTGTGGTCGTCGGGAGAGGAAAATAGAACGATTTATCCATCTTTGCTTAAAGAAAATAAAAAATCGCACAAAGCAAGGAATTTGGAAGAGTAAGAAAGAGTAAGGAGGGAAAGAAAGATCCCCAATATTTATAAGGCAACGCACCGACACCAAACGGCTCTATCACTAAACGAGGAGATAATGATTATGTTTCACCTTGAAAACAGCACAAGTAGCCGTTAGAGATGCACGCCAACGGTCCATCAATAAGGAGAAGACACGTGTCAGGTTCCCGCCGCCGCAGAAACAAAACCGTTTCTCGATGATTTAGTCCGAATAAGCCATCTTAATCTTTTAACAAAAGAAAAAGATTGGGGGACAAATGTTGGACCCAATTTTGGCAACTAGTCAAGTAGGCCCAAGCCCATCTGAGATCAGTCACGAGCTCGATATCAACCGGACTCTACGAGGTCAAAATGATATCCCGGAGATCGCGGAAGCAGTTAGAAGAGAAGAATGCTATAAAAAGAAGTTAGAATGGACTACAACACACACGAAAAACCCTAGTGTTATTCACTAATCACATCGACCTCACTCCATAGATTTTTAGTTCGCTTGTTACTTCTACTTTTCATTGTTGTTTTTGATCTTGTTCATCACATTGTAAGCGAATTCCATATTCAATAAAAGTCCATTTTTGTCAACCGAATTCTGATTGTATCGTTGTGTTTAAGAGAATCGTTGCCCACATCATTTGTCTTCCCCTGATTAAACTCTCGATTACTAAAAAATACTTAGTGTGGATTTTAGGATCTACAACGTACATGAAGTAATTTTAACTCTGATGAAAAGGTCTTAATAATGAGTTGAATCCATGTAATAATATCTGGAGATGCCAAGTTTCCTTGCTTGATGTGAATGACTCAATGGTACCAATTTAGGCAAGTGGAGCTGTTTTGATGAATCTGGAAAAAAATGATTATCTACTGGCATTATCTAGTCAATCTATTTTTTTTCTTTGTGGCTTCGGCGAAACTCATCAAAAGTAGGTAGAAAGACTTTTATTGACTTGGACAACTGGTTGAAGACTTTGTGAATAATTTAAGGCAAAAATAAAATTGAGTATTTATCCTCATGTTTTATGTGACGTGTTTAATATAAGCCTATTTTAACATCCCCCATTCACCATATTGTATGCTTCTCAGATGATCGCATCACATTTTGAACAAAAGAACAAACAAAACTTTTGAGACGCAACAATCAATCCCAATACTGAAATGAAATTTACCATATTTACATTACTAAGCTAAAAATTAGAGATCCAATCTATGAGAACCGCAAAAATACAGATTATTCAATCATTTCGAAAAGCAATATGATCTAAGATTAAGTTTTGAAATTCACCTGGAAAAATTAATACGTTTAAAATGTAACCAACCCAGACGATTATAACTCTTATGCAGTCGACTGAAGCTAAATAGTAAACATTAAAAATTCATACATAATTTATATGTTAAAAGAAACTAAATATTTTTTTACAATTGTTTTTTAGCGAGACAACAGGTAATTGAGGTTTTATTAGATCTTTCAAAACCATAAGATCTCCTACAAAACAAGTTCATACTTAATCATAGCAAAATCGGTCCCAAGAAGCGTATAAGATAAACCTAATATCAATCATGATCCGATGATTACAGATCTCAAAAAATCTAGGGACAAAATGAAAGAGAAATATCACGTAACAACAGCTGTATTTTCCAAAGTTAAAGAAATATATATATATATATATATATATATATATATATATATATATATATATATATATATATATATATATATATATATATATCCTGAGAGGTACCCATAAACGATGGAAGTAAAACAAATCAGGCAGATTGGACTTGGGAAGAGTTTGTTGCAGGTGTGGTCTTTCACAGGTTTGGGATATACTTCCAGCAGAGTTTGTGAACTCCACTTATCTTCTTTGGAGCAACCCATCTTTTGTGAACAATGCCCTTTTCCATGCCTACCATCCTTGTAGAGGTTGATCTTGGTGATTTTGTACAAAACCCAAAGAAAAAAACAAAAGGTAACAAAAATATATGGAAACTATATGATAATATATGATTCTCACGTAATTTTGACCAAATATGCTATATATATGTTAATTTTATACTCTACATATATACCACATGCACATATATTATTACGTGCACATAAACCACATATATGCAACATAAAATATAAACACAAAGGGTGAAAAATATGGAAAATATATAATACTCACGTGATATACATCTATAATGCCATCTATATGTTAATTTTACTTTAGCATGGAGTTTTGTATATATGTATATTTCTTATTAATAGATAAACACAAAAGGAATTTGTACATAAACCAAAGGAAAAAATAAAAGGCAACAAAAATAAATGGAAAATATATGATAATATATGATTTTCACGTAATTTTGACCAAATATTCTATATTATATGTTAATTTTATCTCCACACAATTGTGTATATATGTATATTTCTCATAAATAGATAAATACAAATAGAATTTTTCCAAAAAAGGATAAACAAGAAAGGAAAAAAAATATGCGAGAATATATGATTCTAACTTAACATTTACATATTATGCTATATATATATATATGTGTGTGTGATACACATCTTCATAATTGACTACACCTATTAAATTTTCTCAAGTTTTACAAAGTTTATTGCAATGTCGATTTTATCAAAAAAAAAACAACTCCTTTGTTCTTGTAAAAAACATTGATTCCGCTGATGAAACACATAAAATCAAAGTGAAGGTTTTGGTACTCTGGAAGAACTTCAAAAGTTCTGGAAACACTCATGAGATGGTGTTGGTTGATGAAGAGGCATGTTCTTAATCGTTATGAACATGATATATATTGTATTTGAATATTAAGACGTTTAAGTTATCGTCCTTATTTTTTGTGCTTATAGAGAACAAGGATTCATGCCCAAATTGAAGAAGACTCGATGAAGAAACACCTAATTGTTCTGAAAGAAGGTGAAGCTGTGATCATCAATACTTTCCAGTTGGAAGACTATCTTGGGGAATTTAGGACCAATCCTTGCCCTTATAAGATAATGTTCTTAAGAACAACAAAGGTCAAAACAGCTGATGATTTTCTCGACTATTATCCTGAAAAATACTTTTCAATCTTTGAAGAGATATTATCGGGAAGGCTAAATAAAAAGGTTTTGGTTGGTAAGTTATATCTTCAAAGTTGAATTATTTCGCATATAATCTTCTATTTACATTATGGACTTATGACAAAGCTTTTAATAATGTCATATGTGATTGGTGAAATTGTGAATATTGGACCAATGGAGCAGATAAAAACAAAGGGGAAGGATAGCTCAAATCTTATTCTACGAGATACAATGTGAGTTAATCACCAATATTCTCATAAACTCTTTGGTTACAACAAAAAATATACTCTAACAATTAACGTTATACTAAAGAGAACAATACATCTATTTTTATATGTATCATTAAGTTTGCATGCATCAAGGAGTACAAAGGTAACTATAACACTCGAAAATTATTTATACCTATCTTTGTGAAGTATATTTTACAAATATTTGATTAAATCGTTGATTAATATGTAGGTAACTTCTCCATATCAAATGCATTCAACTCAACGCAAATCTTTCTCAATCCACAAACTGCCGAAGTGAAGAGGTTTACATCCATATATATCACACTTGCTCTATTAAATTAATATTATTAGTATTCACTTCAAATAAAGTCTTAATGTTGTCATAATATTTTTTTTGTTTATGTTCTGAAGGTTATCATGCGAGAATCAATTAGTGACAAATAATGATAGTCAAGTTTCATTTGGATCTGCAGTTTCACTTCACGATGAGATGCTTGTGATTAATCCAAGGAAAACTATTGCAAGAATTCTTGATTCAAGATCGGTAACAAAAAAATTCTCTGTCTAGATGTTAAATTTTTGTATAATTATTTCCAACATCTAATTTACTTTAAATATAGGTTTGAAATTGTGTGGTTTTTGCTAAAATCAACTCTGTTGATTTGTCAAAAAAAAATGGTACTATGTTGCGTGTAAACTTTGCAAAAAGAAAGTTCAATCATATGGAGATGATTCTGATGATGAGAATGATGGCCTTCATCATAAACCTCGATACAACTATATTAAACACAGTGACATCAAAAATGTTATCTACAGGTATTAACATTTTCTATTCATCATGCATGATCTTATTAATTATTACCTAAGTTGATACTTTTTGATTTTTATTCTTGATTTGTTATAGCTATTTCTTGGTTATGCGTGTCTCTGATGAATCAGAAGCGGATACAAATTTTCTTTTGTTTAACGAAGCTGCAAATAAACTCATTGGTAGACCCGCTTTAGAGTTAGTTGAAGAAGCTGCGGAGGTTCAAGAAGTTCCTCAAACTCTAACAGACTTCGTTGGGAGGAGATTATTATTTAAGATCAAGATAGACTCAAAGAATCAAAAAGGCAGTAGTTCACCTTATGTTGTTGAATTAGTGGCTGATGATGCATATATGATTGAACAATTTGCAGAACTGCCTATAATGATGGTAGTATTCTTTTGTGATTAAATATATTATGCATTGATAACATTACTTAAACTGTCAGTTGTTTATTTTTGTAGTCACCTATTGTAAAGTATTCAGATCACGAGTGGGAAGAAGCAGAAAAATTTGCACGAACTCCATCATCCAGAAGCAGAGAAGAAACATCGAGTTCAATGTCAGACGAATATCAAGTTCAATGTCAGACGAATATCAAGGTTTTTCAACAAAAAAAACAGAGGATGATGCAAGTGAAAGTTGAAAAGAACAAAAACAAATGAGTTTATTAAAGTTTGATAAGGATTTGGTTCTTATAGCTATGTTGTTTTCTGATTAGTTTTTTAATTTGGTTTTTTAATAATTAGGATTACTTATGATATATATTTATTTATGATTCATTGTCGGCTGTTTTTAATATTAAGATTTTAACTAGGAGCACTCAACATACGAACTGCCTATATCATTGAGCACGAGAATTAAATTCGCGCATCCGCGCGGACGGATCACCTAGTATACAAAATTATTTTAGTTGCAGGTTAGAATATTTATGTAAAACTAAGTATCCTTAAATCAGTAACAGAGGGAGTATATGATTATTATACTACTTCCAAATGTTCCAAAAAATAGTTATACTACTAGCTAAGAATTAACATTTTCAGATTACAAAATCTGTTCTGGAGAGTTCCGACAAACGGGACAAGTCCCATTTAATTTTAGCCACTCATCGATACAGTCGGCGTGAAAACAATGTTGGCACAATGGTATTTTCCTAAGCGTCTCTTTAGGTTCATACTCTGATAGACAAATGGCGCATGTGACATCGTTTTCTGGTAATCTTTTGCTCTCACCCAATACTATTTTTGGATACGACTCTATAGTAGACACATCTAGCCCCATTATCATAATATTGGACTGGAGAGAATGAGCTTGAGGATTATTGTTCTCTGAGTGTGGGACAGGATGGAGTCTTTTGATGAAGGCAGAAATTCTGTTGTAAACGAGACAAACAAGACCGAAGAGTATTAAAGTTCCTGGGATCCCTGCACCGATTGCTATTGCATATTGGTCTCTTCTCGGAATAGCTGAAGTTAGAAAGTTTTTGATTAGAGGAACATAATCAAAGAAAAAAAGTATTTTGTTTTGAATAAGTAGAATTTAAAAGATTATACGAAATTTGATAAGTAGACTAAATGACTAATCTGTGAGGTGAATTTATCGCTGGCCCAGTGCTAAGATTTATATACATAGCTAGGATAATCAGTATTGTATTCAGTACAAAAGATCTTACAACTTCTTCTATACTTAGAGTATCTCTAAAATCAATTTCATTTTTGAAATTGGTAAAACTTCAAACATTCTACGTGAAGATATATGTAATTTATAATATATTTTTTTATCTGATATTTATATAGTTTATGCTTATATATATATGATAATTATTCAGTACAAAAAGTCTTATAACTTCTACTATATTTAGGATATCTCTAAAAGCAACTTCATTTGAAGTTTGAAAATGTTTATATAAAAAAAAAACTCCAAATCTAATTTTAATTTTTTTTACATCTTACACTATTGTCCTTAATTATTAAAAGTTAGTTAAAATTATAAAATGTTTATATAACATGAAAAATAAAAAAATAAAAAAATATAAATTAAAAAATATTACATTATAATAGAAAATAGCATAAATATAAATTACCTATAATATAAATAAAATACAAAATTATTCATAGCAATCGATCCCATTATGTCTCATATATTATTCAATTTTGAAGTGATAAATGTGTCTTTTTATTTTACATTTTTAGATTACGAGGTAAAAATTCTTGAATATTATATTCTTGCTTATTATCATTTCAACTTGTACCACGAGCATTGATCTTTCATCTCTAATTACTGCATTGATATCGTGTTCATCCTCAATAATCATGTTATATTTTATAATGCATAATGTCATTATATCATGTAATGCCTCATTTTTCCAATAGTGAGATGGTTCTTTTCAAATTTATTATCTATCGTTAACCATATATTACTCATGAGTTTATTAAATTTGAACAAAAAGTTATTAAAAATTGAGAACAACAACCTCCGATTACACCAAATCCGTACGAAAAATATTTTAGTGATTTAGGAGATTCTTGATCAAATTTATTTGAATATTATTATTGAAATATTTTTGTTGATGCAATCTTTATGTTTTCATGCAATTTTATTTTTTATTTGTATTAAATAATAATATTTTTATATAATATTTCACTTAATGTCCTTAATTTATTTTATATTTTGCATAAAAAATAAAGTGATAACTTTAAAAGTTAACAAAATTATTTGAAAGAGAGATAGTTTGAAGGACCTAAAGTATGAAATTTCAATATGAAATTGTGAATAGTAATACTTCAAAAATAAAATTTCACTTTATACAAGTTCAAAATTTGAAGTTTTAAAGTTTTTTAAAAACAATGTTCTTAGGTTTGATGTGACTATAAACGAAAACTCTTTGATAGTTTGATGTGGTTTCACGTTCATAGCTTTTCATTTTGGTAATCGTATATATTGTTAGTATTTCGTTTCCTGTATGCCTTTAAAAGTTTAACGTTTACTTTTCTTATATCGTAGGTATATATCATATGTACGTTTTCTACAAGATTTTGTTTTGTAGAAAATGTCGTTGCATGTGTACAGCCGTCTCGTGTGGTTTTAAGATTTAGACAATAAGGAACGGACAAAAATATATTTGATTGTTACCTTATCATTCTTCCAAATTTGTCCATATTCATAATTCTATATACTAACCAACACGCAAAATACGCATGACTCATTCAACACAAATATTTTGTCATAGTCTACGTCAACTTTTAATACTATACTCTAATTGTAGTATTAGTTGTATTTTTTTACTTTATAGATATTAAATTTTTATTCTCCTCGAAAGTTAAGAGTTAAGACCCAAGACTATATATTAATCATTCTACAATGCGAGTAAAAACGTAGATTAGGAGGCCAGAAAAAAAAATTAATTACCTGGTTTAGGAGCATCAGAACAAATGGTCTCACTAGAAGAATTACTCTTAAGACCACACTTCCCACCTCTACGCTCACACCTACGACATCTCGGAACCCTCCAAGTGAGCCAGAGGTTATCAGTCAGTTCCCAAGATGACCCGGCCTGCTCATAAGACGGCCAATGAACCGGAACCTCAACTGTTTTTATTAATCGGCAAGATTGAGACGACAGGTAGTTCACACTTATAGGCCAAGCAGTCGCAAACACCGTGCTGTTTTTATCACTCAGGCACGTTATCGGAGTAAGCTGTCCGAAACGGGGATAATCCGACGTTGGACAGCTAAAAAATGTGAACGGACGTACGTCAACGCCGCTAAACGGCGTCGAAGTGAGGTTCAGCATTAAGATTCGCTCAGGAAGACATTTATTTGGGTCGTTGATCAAAATCGCTTGAGCCGCGTAATCGATCACCTCGACTGTGAAGTTACCAGAAAATGGCAGCGTTATGGTGGTTCGGTTAACGCCGTTATTACCGCACGTTAAGTCGAACCCTTTGCTGTAACCGCAAGATTCGGGTTGGTGGGAACTCAAACGGAAAGGAAAACGGACAGTGGGATCGCCACGGCGACAAACGGCGTTAGTGCATGTGGCAGTGGTCGTCGTCAGGATTAGGAGAGAGAGGAATAAGAGAGAGAGTGTTGTTATTTTTGTAGTGAACTCCATATTCTTTTTCTTTTCTTTGGAGTTTGGTTTGGTGTTGGAAACTAAAATTGAAGCAGTGATCAAATCCTTTTTGTAATCGAAAATTGACCCATAATGCACGTAATCGTGTGTATTTTATTTTACGGCAGTGACGTAATCAGTTTATATTATTAACTGTAGTATTCTGTCTTTTATATTTGCTCAACAATTGTAGTATTCTATCTATTTCGTTTATTTATTACATAAAACATGGATAGAATGTTTGAGTGCGAGACTCAGAGAAGCGACTTCGAATATATTCTTGTACATGTAAGGAGAAAAACAATTGGGTTAGGTTAAATCTCAAAGAACGGAAGTAAGATTAAAACTCAGGTGAGCATCATATATATTCTTTTAGGATTACTACAACATAAATTATTGAATTATTTTCATTTAGTCTTTTCAAAATTCAACTCTTTGCATACAATACAACTAAGCGCTTATGACTATGACCAAAATTCCAAGACTTTCTACTGGCCAGATCATAATTATTAGATCATCCTAAAACATTGGACTAATTCAATATAATTAGTAAGCCATAAAGAAAGTTTCAACATTAATTAACGAAAAGTCTAATTACATATGTGATGTTAATGAATCCCAGGACGACATTGGACCTCCTCTTCACCTTCTACAACCCTTTTCAATGGGGAAAATTGTCATTTAAACCACCAACTTTCAAATTTGGTTGAAATAAAACACCAACTTTCTCAGAAGCCAAAAAAACACTCAATTTTTGTTAGCAAGCCATTTTAATCACAAACTTTCGTCGACCATATCAATTTAGTCATATCGTCAGTCAACAGTTATAGTTGACTAACGGTATGCCTAAAATGGCTTTTAAAGTTGGTGTTCTTTTTGGCACAAATATAAATCAACAATTTTTCAAAATATTGGCTTTTAAATATTGAAACTTTTAAATAACTATAACACTTATAAATAAAATTGTAAATAAAAATTAAATTCCATTCAAAAATATAAACATAACTCAATGTAAAATTATTAATTAACATATCCTTAATTGAGTATTTTTTTTCAAAAATGATTATGATTTTTTTAATTATTTACGATTTATTTAAAAAAAAACTATTTGTATAATCCTACACGGATTATGTTTTATAATTTTACTGTCAAATTTTTTTTAGTAAAATATTACTTCAATTCCTGATTTTTTAAACAAAATGAGTTATCGGATAACAAAAAGAGTTATCTATTTTGGTGAAACTTAATTTTTTTAATTGCAGAAAACCTCTTGTAAAACATTTATATAAAATATATAGATTTATTTGAAGATCTTTATTACAAACTTAAAGCATCATGAATAATTCTTTAATCGATAACTTTTTCCTTTAAGAAACAAGAGTTGAATTAATATTTTATCAACAAACTTTTGAAAATAAAATTAGAAAACATAATTCAAATAGGATTATATAAATATTTACAAAAATTAATCGTAAATAATTAAAATATTCTTATCATTTTATAACCAAGATACTCAATTACTATATGCTAACTAATTATTTTACATTGAGTTTTATTTATATTTTTATTGAATTTTTATTTATAATATTATTTATTAGTGCTTCAGTTTACAAATATTTAAAATATTTAAAATATATCCAATATTGTAAAAAAAAAATATTGATTTATATTTGTGCCAAAAAAAACATCACCTTTGAAAGCCATTTTAGTCCTACCGTTAGTCAACTATAACTGGTGACGGACGATATGCCTAAATTGGTATGGTCGACGAAAGTTTGTGATTAAAATGGCTTGTCAACAAAAGTTGAGTGTTTTTTGGCTTACGAGAAAGTTGGTGCTTTATTTCAACTAAATTTGAAAGTTGGTGATTTAAATGACAATTTTCCCCTTTTTCAATGTATGAAGACAAGACCAATAACACTACAAGAAAACAAAACATATTCCGAGGAAAATTCTGACGGAAAAAATATCCTCGAAATATACGATTCAATTCCGACGAAATTCCGAGGAATAATCCAACGTTATTTCGAGGAATAATCCAACGTTATTTCGAGGAAATAACATTCTGTTGGAATATACCGACGATATTCCGATGGTTAATTATAGCCGTTATCGAGCCGTTGGAAAAGTTTAAATATTTAGACAAAATTTCGACGAATATAATTTTCCGTCGAAATTTCGTCCAAATATTCCGACGAAATTCTGATGGATATTTATAACCGTTGTATAGCCATTGGCAAATTTAAAATATTCTGAGGAAATTTCGAGGAATATTATATTTCCGTCAGAATTTCCTCGGAACTGTCGGCAACATTTCATCTATAAATACAAGCACCACTCATCCTCTTTCATTCACTCAATATTCTCATCCTCTCATTTACTATTTACACGAATCTGGTTCATAAAAAACATGTATTCTTCAAATTTTTATCGTTCGTGGATGGATCGATCTCATTTGGATCCTAACACGAAATTACTTACGGAAGAATACCTAAAAGGTATTAGGAATTCATGGCGGTAGTTCAACGACAACCGGAAGCAAAAACGGGTATGTTAAGATGTCCTTGCTCTACTTGTAGAAATAGAAAGGTTATAAAAAAGCGGGATGTTTGGACGCACCTATATTTGAACGGGTTTACACGAAGGTACAAAATTTGGTATCATCACGGGGAAATTGATTATGAATATAGTTGTACTAGCGAACCTCAGACAGCGGATATGTTAGAAGAACCCATTAGAACAGATGTAGATTTTGGTGTAGGTATTGAGCAGATGGTAAATGATCATTTTAGAGGGGAAGAATTACCCAATGCAGAAGCTAGGAGATTTTTTTGATATGTTGGATGCAGGAAAACAACCTTTGTACCAAGGTTGCAGAGATGGTCATTCACCTTTATCATCTGCAACAAGACTGATGGGCATTAAAACTGATTATAATTTGGCTGAAGAATGTGTGGATGCGATTGCTGATTTTGTAAAAGGTATTCTACCAGAGGATAATCTAGCCCCTGGGTTCATACTACGAGGTTCATAAACTCGTAGGTGGTCTTGGTTTACCGTATCAGGTAATAGATGTATGCATCGATAACTGCATGATATATTGGAGGGCGGATGAGAACCGGGTTACATGCAAATTTTGTGGGAAGACTCGTTATAAAGATACGAGTGGAAGAGTTCTAGTGCCATATAAAAGGATGTGGTATTTTCCTCTGACGGAAAGGTTGAAGAGGTTGTATCAATCTGAACGCACAGCCGTTAACCAATGAGATGGCATGTGGAGCATTCGACAGATAGTGAGATTAGACATCCTTCAGATGCAAAAGCATGGAAGCATTTCCTATCAACATATCCAGAATTTGCGTCTGAGAGAACAAATATCTACTTTGGATTATGTACCGATGGTTTCAGCCCATTTGGCAAGCATCAAAGACAGTATTCTCTATGGCAAGTCATTCTTACACCATACAACTTACCGCCAAACTTGTGTTTGCGTCGAGAGTTTTTGTTTCTCTCCATTCTTGTTCCTGTGCCAGAGCATCCTAAGAGATCACTTGATGTGTTTCTTCAGCCACTAATATATGAGTTACAACAACTATGGTCTCAAGGTGCAGATACATAGGATATTTCGTGCAAAGTTAACTTTCAAATGCGGGCAGTACTTATGTGGACAATAAGTGATTTTCCAGCATATGGTATGTTATCTGGATGGACAACGCATGGAATGTTATCATGTCCACATTTTTAAGATAGCACAAATGCTTTCCAACTAAAACACGGAAGGAAAACGTGTTGGTTTGACTGTCACAGGAGATTCCTACCACCTGATCATCCATATCGTAGGAGTAGAACTTTGTTTACGAAGAACAAGAGGGTGTTTGATAGTCCACCCCCGGAAATTTGTGGGGTAGATTTGTTGACACAGCTAAGAGATTTTGGTGCAGAAATGACGCCATACGTTGGTGGACATGTTCATTATCCAGTAGATACTGTTGGAGAACTACATAATTCGCACAAGAAGAGTATTTTCTGGGATCTGTCATACTGGAAGGATCATCTGCTGCGGCATAATGTAGATGTCATGCATATTGAGAAAAAATTTTCTCCAATCTTATGAACACGATCCTTAACGTCCAATGTAAAACGAAAGATAATTTGAAATCAAGACTAGATTTAGTCGATATATGTGATCATTCCAAACTTCATGTTGATGAGAATGGTAGGGCTTTTGCTCCCATATACCGACTGGATGCAGCGGGAAAAGATGCGTTCTTTGGTGGACATGTTCATTATCCAGTAGATACTGTTGGAGAACTACATAATTCGCACAAGAAGAGTATTTTCTGGGATCTGCCATACTGGAAGGATCATCTGCTGCGACATAATGTAGATGTCATGCATATTGAGGAGAACTTTTTCTTCAATCTTATGAACACGATCCTTAACGTCCAATGTAAAACAAAAGATAATTTGAAATCAAGACTCGATTTAGTCGATATATGTGATCATTCCAAACTTCATGTTGATGAGAATAGTAGGGCTCCTGCTCCCATATACCGACTGGATGCAGCGGGAAAAGATGCGTTCTTTGATTGGATTACAAACGATGTGAAATTTCTAGACGGTTACGCATCCAATTTGGGTAACTGTGTAGACATAAACGACGTAAAGTTTATCGGCTTTAAAAGTCACGATTTCCATGTAATGATGCAGCGCCTCCTTCCGTTTGCCTTCTCGGAGCTATTCCACGAAAGGTTCATGAAGCAATTGCAGGAATAAGTGCTTTGTTCCGCTATTTATGCTCGAGATAAGTGACTCCAGAAGGTATCCAAAATTTGAAGAATAACATAGCTGTGCTCCAGTGTAACCTAGAGAAGATATTTCTCCATCATTTTTTATGTTGTGGAGCATCTTGCTATTCACTTGGCAAGAGAATTGGAACTTGGTGATCATGTGCAGTATAGATGGATGTATCTTTAGCGGTATATGTATCATCTGAAGAAGAAGGTCGAAAATTTAAGTAGGATCGAAGGTTTTATAGTCGCACAGGTAATCAATGAAGAAACTTCAAACTTTTCTGAGTACTACTCTCCAGCAGAAGCGCAGACAGAAAACAGAAGACCTGCTCGTCATGATGATAGAGGCGAAAGGACAACATATTATGTTCCGGTTCCAAACATCTTCACAGATGTTGGACGACTTAACGGAAAACCAAAGGATCGTCGACTTACTGAGCAGGAGCATCATCATTTGCAAACATATTTGCTTACCAACTGCGAAGATATTCTGGAATATGAGAGGTACATATATAATTTTGATCATATGTACATGATTTTCATGACAGAAAAGCGGTTCACTCATAGACGCGCCACAGAAGAGGAACTTGAAGAAATGAAGTAGAGAAAATTTGCTGGATGGATGTTTGGTTATGTGAGTTCCTTAAACATTATTATTCATCAATACATAATTATACCAATTCACATAAATTGATGTAACATTTTTTTAATGTATAGGTGTCTGCCGATATGGCCAGAGGTGAAACATTTGACGATTGGATACGCGAGATGGTGTGTGGGCCACAGTATGTTGTGAAGTCATATCCGAGATTTTGTACTCGAGGATATGCATTCACAACTCAAAAGAGAAGACGTTCAAGTACAACTTCTGATTCTGGTGTATAGTCTGCATCAGGAGATGATGTGTACTATGGAAACATAAGCGAAATTTTGAAAATCAAGTATTCGGGTATGGTTGGATTGCGGTATACTGTTTTCTATTGTGATTGGTATGACAAAACTGTAGATCGAGCTGTGAGAACAGATGCATTTGGTGTTACATCAATACATTCGCGAAGAAAGCTGCAATATTATGATCTTTTCATTCTTGCTTCTCAAGCTGATCAGGTAAATATATACCTATCAATTTAATCATAATGATTCATTCATATGTATATTACTATTACTAATTTACATAAATATAAATTTTTTGTATGTTGCAGATTTGTTACATTAAGTATCCTCAGGTTAGGACGAACATGGATGATTCATGGGTCACTATTACATCACTCAACCCGAGAGGTCGAGTTCACGGAAGTTCTGATCAAGACCCACTACAACCAAGCACATACAAAAAATTAAGTGCCGAAGAAGATTTAGCAAACGTTGACCTTGTAGTCGATTTAACCAACTTTGGAGACGAAGCTGTTGTTCACGAAGAGGATGAACCTGTCATTGGAGAGTTTCACCAAGATACAGATTCAGGTTCATCTGTTGATGATTCATCTGAAGAAGAGTAGTGTAGACGTTTTTTTTTTTTTTAATTTACACTACTCTGAGGAATTTCTGAGGAAGCAGTAGGGGTTCCTCAGAATCCCCTCGGAAATGCCTTAAGAAAAAAAAAATGTATTTGGGGTACAGAATTTAAGGTTATATCCCTTGATTTTTTCTCGGAATATCCTGAGGACATTCTGAGAAATGTCCTTATTTCCTCGGGATACTCCGAGGAAATTCCGAGGGACACCATACTTCCTCGGGATTTCCTAGGAATATTCCAAGTACATTCCGACGGAATATGATTTTTGAATCGAAAACTCCATATTACGGTTAGAAAATATAACAATAGAACCTAAATAAACATTATTGACAGTCTTAAATAGATTATGAGTCCAAGTTTTTGTTTGTCTCGAACTAAAAAACTTTTTCCGATTGTATGACCGAACTTCATACAACATAAGAGAAACACTTAACACTTTAACAAACGGGAACGGCAATACTTGTAATCGATTTTGAAATTTTATAATTTTATTTTTTATGCACATCTATAGAAAGAATCAGGGGTACAGAATTTAAGGTTGTGCAAGGAGGTATTTAGGGTCTAAAAAATCGAGGTTTTAAAACCACAAACAAATTTTTTTCAGAATTTCCTTGGATATTTCTGACGAATTTCTGAGGAATAAATCGAACCAATAGAAAGACATGCAGAGAATATGCCCTTTCCGCCCTTTTCCCCGGAATATTATGGAGAAAAGGGCTTATTCTTTTCTTGGAACTAAGCTTTGACCAATTAATAGTAATTCCAAGGAAATTCTGACGGACATCAAAGAGATCGTTGGAATTTCATCATAATTGTTTCATTTAACCGGCAATCAGAACCGCCAAAATTTTCACAAAAAATCGGAATTCCGAGGAACCTTTCCGTCGGAATGTTCTGATATATCTCTCTCACGGTTTCTTATTCCCCATTTCTCCTATCTCTCTCAAAATCTCCTCTCCGATGCTCTCTCTCCTCTCTCACGACAATTCCGGCGAAAGCTTTGATTTTCTCCTCAAATTCATCCATAAACATGTAAGAACCCTATCCCCTTTCTCTTAGGTTCCTTTTGGTTAGGTTTTGGAATATATTTGATGATTTTGAAAGTGTTTTGATAGAATTTTGTTAGGGTGATTGGTAGATTGTGATTTTGATAGGTTAGGTTGTGATTTTGTTAGGATAATTTGTTGTATTGAATTGATTTGTAAATTTTTATAAAGCTTTATTATTTTTGTATTATTAATATTTATCAAAACGTTTTTTGTATATAAATTCAGTTTTTGGATTTATAAAAGATTTTATATTTAGTAAAACTATTTTTGGATTTATTAAAACTATTTTTGGATTTATAAAAAATTTCTTATGTTTTTAAAAAGCTTTTTGTTTTTATTAAAACTATTTATTACAACTATTTTCGGATTTATTAAACTTTTTTATATTTATAAGTTATTTTTATGTTTATTAAAACTATTTTGGATTTATTAAAATTATTTTGGGATTTAATAAAACTCTTTTTGGATTTATAAAAACCTTTTCTATATTTGTGAAAAGATATTTGTATTTATTTCTTGATATTTTATTTAAAATAATTTTTTTTAATTTTTGGAGATCTGGTAGTGATAGCCAGACGAGGTCTCGCCGTTACACACCATGAGGTCGGGGTGGTTCGACGAGCACCTCTCGTGGTTCTGCATCTTCGCAAAACCAATATCTCGACGATTTTCCTCCCGCTCGAGATCCAGCTCCTTCAGTCGTTCCGAGTATCATCACTGTTGAACACTTGGTTCAACAGCCTGGTCGAGAGCATCTTCTCGTTCTCACTCCACAGCCAACGGGCCGGCACCAAACATGTTTATAATTTTATCTTTTTCATTATATTTTGCTTGATTCTTAATTTTTTCTTTTTAGGTTCGACCGGCCGCAGAACGGGATAAGCGCCTTCTTCAATCGGATGATGTACTAGACCCTGAAAAAGGGTTATCCTACCTACACCGCCTTCCCTCTTAAGGATCAGGAGATATGGTTTTGTCAGTTTGAGGTATTTATTTTAAATCTTTTTAAGTTATATTTTTAATCTTTGACATAAATTTCTACTAATTGTGTTTTTTCCCAGTAAGAATTCAAATGGAATCCCCTCCATATGGCCTATATCCGTAATACATTCACCCATAAAGTCATGGAGAATTATGGGAAGCAGATCTATGAGTGGAAGCAAAAGTGGCACAAGGGAAAGAAACCGAAATTGATCAACAACACGGTGTGGCTCGAGTTGCAAGCACATTGGGAGAAGGCGGAGACGCAAGACACCTCGGACACCAATTCCACCAACCTCACGAGAGAAAGTGGCGGGAAGAGCGTCTTAAAGAACAACTTGGGTGCTTGCAGGGGATCGACTAGTAAGTCGACTGTTTTCTTTATTTATTTCATTTTTCTGTTTTAGTTTCAATTTTTAATGCTTTTTATTAACAAATGCTTTTTTCAGGTGGAACAGAATGATGGTGAGCCGGTTAACTCCCTCGTGCTAATGAGGGAGGCGTATACCAACAAGAAGGCCGGAGAGATTTCGGATGCCATTGTGAAAGAGGTGATCGACTTGGTCAAAACCCAGAAGGAGGAAGAGATCCAACGCCTATATCAGCTTCAATCTGACGACGACGGCACTACTGCTGCTTCCACCAACCTGTCCCGAGTTTGAATCAATGAATAGTTGAGTCGGTAAGATCTTCATTTTAAATTACAGTTTAATTTTTACTATTTTTTCTTTTCATTGTCTTTTTCACTGTTTCAATTTTATGTTTTCTCCTTTTTTTCAGGCGGTTCCAAGGAAGGAAGGCCGTTTGTTCGGGTTGGTCCGTCGCTCCAAGTCAGTTCCTTTTATTTCAGAACCGGCTTTTGTTGATCCGGAAATTATGGAGAAGCTACAGTACAAAGATGACCGCATCCTATCATCGGAGAACAAGAACGCCACCATTCTTACCCAGAACGAGGCCATTCTTGCTAGGATGGCAGATCAGCAAAGTGAAGTGGAGGAAACGAAGAGTGGTTGGACATGATGCGACGGTTGTTCCGGCATGAGTTCTAGTTGGTGTTTTTATTTGTTTTTTAAAACTCTGAATGTTTAATTTGTATTTCTGTTTTTAAAACTTAAAATATTATAATATGCTTCCTATTTCAGATTTAATTTTATATTTTCAAATAATTATTATATAAATATTTTTTTTTTTTAAAATAACTATTATATATTATTTTTTGTTAAAATAAAAAATTGGAGTTTTCAGAGGAAGTGAAGCTGTCGAAATATTCCGACGAAATGTTCTTCGTAAAATTGCGACGGAAGGTTCCTCGGAAAATTCTGATGAACATGAGCTGTCAGAATATTTCGACGATAGTGCTTCCTCGGAATATTTCGACAGTTCAATTTCCTCGGAATATCCCAAAGACGATCTCTCTCCATAATTCCGTCAAAAATTTTCGATGGACCCTTTCCGTCGGTTAAAGTCCGACAAAGTATCCGTAGGAATAATTCAATGGATACTGTTCCTTAGAATTTTGTTGGATTATATGTCCATCGGAAGTCGTCGGTATTTTCTCGGTGTCTCTGACAAAATTCTAAAAAAATATTTTTTCCGACGAGACTTTTTCGAAAAAAAATTTCCTTGGAATTTGACTGTTTTCTTGTAGTGTAAGCTCTATTATCTTTTCCCAATTTTTGTTAGATGTTGCTATGTTTTGAGCTTCTTCAGAAGAATGTGTGGGTTGGCAACTTTGAATGGTCAAACGGGTTTGTTATCTTTTATAATTTAGTTTTTCAAAATATATTGGAATTTGAGAATCTGTGTGGCTGAGAAAAGTGATGAGCTTCTACGTACAACCATGTTGTGGCCTTGCGGTGAATAGATGATACTATAAGGTAAGGATATTAAAGATATTTTTAATTAAAATAAAAGATCTCTAGTCTGCAAAATCTTAGAAATGTCAAAATGTTAATATACTAATTATATATATATATATATATATATATATATATATATATATATATATATATATATATATATATATATATATATATATATATATATATATATCAAGATATGTAATATTTTGGCAAAAAAACACATGAAATGTTGCATTATCTTTTGTAATCGATATCAACCAAACTAGGGTTTCAGCTTCAAATGCAACGTATAATAGCATAGTAATTTGTTTTAATATAATTACAATTGTCAATACATCTAAATAATTCCCATGCTCATACACAGATATAAATATTTATAAAATAATTAAATTTTAATACTTTATAATATATTTCCTTTGTTTATAAGTTTTAAATCATTTTATAATTAACATGTATGATAGATAAATAAAAGTTGTATTAAATGTTATTATGTTCTCATTTTAATTAGATAAATGTTTTCAGTTATAATATTTTGGATCGGTTCAAGTATAGTTTTGGATATGTTAGCTGAATATATATTCTTTCGTAACATAACGGTTTTTTAATTACGTTAAAATTGGATTTTTTTTTTCTTAATTTCAAGTAGTTCAGTTTATCTTCTTATATTTGTAAGTATATTTTTGAAAAAAATTGTATAATTTTCATAATGTTATATTGAGAAAACTGAACATAAATACAAAATCTGGATTTTATTACTAACATAACTTGCAATACTTTGAAAATTTATGCAAATATAAAATAACTAAATCATAATAACTGGTTTATGTGATTATTCTATTTTATCGGTTTATTTATATTTTGTATATTGTGGTTATCAAATCTTTTGAATGAATCATATTTCTTGTTGTAATTGGACTAAATTAAGAAAACTTTTGTTAATTAGATTTTTTTTAATACCGAACGGCTATTATATTACTCATAATTGAGGTGGTTTGGGTAACCATACCAAAATAGAACAACCAATCAAATAAAACTTTCTACAGAAAGACTTCGTAATCCTAGCTAAAGAGTCCAAATTTTGGTTTTGCCCCGTGGAATATGAATAATCTTGAATTCCGGGAAGAAAACTTGTATCGTCACTTTCCTCTCCAATTATGTTGCAAAATTTGGGCCAAGCAAGAGGCTCCTTAATCATGGCGATCAACTCCTTGCGGTTCGTTCCGAAGCTCTGACATTTCGAATGCTGGAGCATATTCTCCATCTCCCAACGTAATGCTTCCACTTATGAGTGAAAGACAGACTCTTGCCCTGGATAATTTAGTGTCCCCACATGTTGAATCTTTCCCAAGCTATCCAACCAAACCTATCCCGACCCGCTGAACTGTGATGTGGATGTCCAAGACCCATCTAGCATACAGATGCTTCCCAAGCTTACAACTTGGGGTTCCTCTATACTGTTTTCCGGTGGATTATCTAACACCATCTCATTTTCATTAAACCAGGCTTGACACTCACTCTATGCATACCGAACTAGCTCCAAACGATCCATGTCAATCTCCTTAAAAAATTTATCATTACGAGCCTTCCAAATATACCATAAGGATCTCTGTCAAGTTCTGGCTCAACAATAATGTTATTTCTCTAGAAAAGATAACCCATATTTGCATAAATAATCTGAACTGGGAAAAAATCAGGACTTGCTGGCGATGCTGATAGAGACCAAGCTTGCAAAGCTGGAGGGAATTCGAAAATAGCATGGGTAACATTCTCCACATTGTTGACAATAGTTATGCATCTCATGTTACGACATATCAAGTTTTTCGTTACTGCCACATGACATGCTATCAGTTGCCATATAAGATGACATATCTTTTGAGACATCTTTATCGTACAAGGTAAGGGTTGGAGCTTAGTTATACTGGGCTCCAATACCTCTTTTTCTCCCTTAGTCTCCAATAAATTTCGAGGTACCCAATATAAAGATCTAACCGTGTACTAGCCATTCTTAGTGAAGTTCTAGCAGAATGAATCGCGGCGATGAATTAGATTTCTTTAATTTAATTTTTAGGTTTATAAATATATTTTGTAAGACTATGTATAATCTGATATACAGTGTTTTCGATAAAATCCAATAAATAAGTGTTGAGGGATTTAGAGTTGCATAAACAAACCGAATCATTACTACTTTTAAATTTCGTTGATCAGTTAAAGTTTAAGAAAGTAATTATTACAAAAAAAAACATGTAAGTTTGTTTGATCAATTTAGTCAAAGTTATTTCAGATAAAGTAATAACAACAAGTTTATTTTTCAATTTATTTATTCATTTTAGTTATTCATTATATAAAAAAAAATATTTTATTAAGATTTGATGTTGTATGATCAATTTATGTTATTAAAATTAATTCTTTGATGAAAACTAGTCATAGTAAGAAATAGTATTTTATCTTTTTACTCAACCTCACATTTTTAAAATTTTAATTGGGTTTAAGATTTTTCTTTGTCAGCAGGGTTTAAGATAGTAATAAGATATAAACATCTTTGAAAAATATGATAATAATGGATCAGTTTATGTTTTTAAATTTTCTTAATCATTTACCAAAATACATTCATAAAAACTTGAAAAATCTGATATTAATTAATCTGTCTATGTTTTTAAAAATTATTTTCTATTTAATCATTTACCAAAATATATTCATATTTATATTTAAAAAATATTTAAATATTTTATTTTTCCAATTTTTGTGCATTTATTCTATATATATATATATATACATATATATATTAAAAATTCATAGATATTTTATTTTATTTATGCTGTTCTGAAAAAAAACAGAAAAAAAATTATTTTACATATATATAAAAATATGTATGTTTGTGTTTTAAAATTATTTCCTTTTCTGGTTTTATCAAAGCACAAAATTTAAATTTAAACTTAACAATAGCTTTATTAGGAAAAAGAAAGTAAAGTAAGTGTTATTAATAGAAATTTGGAATGATTTTTAGTAGAAAATAGAAATATCAATAATGAATTATAATAATTAATTTAATTCATTAAAGGTATCAATGTAATCAACCATCGTGAGAATTAACGATAAACGCGACACGTACGAAACTCATATCTCAAATAATATTATAGAGATCTCTAAACATATATCAAATTTAAAAGTAAGAGTAACACAAACAAACAAGGTAAATTCTTACAACAAGTACAATGCTAGGGGGCAAATAACCAACACTAATGCCCGTCTCCGAAGGCAGACTTTTGAAAATAACATTTGTTAAACATAATTTGACATATGAAAATTTAAAGAAATTGCAATCCGTTTTAGATCTTAGCTAATTTAGGTTCTGCTGAGGCGGTAGATCTTCCATGGAATCCTGATGGTTCTCGTGACTCGTCAGGATCGATGGCTCCACTCTCCATCTAAGGACTATGGAGAGGCGAGCAGAGAGCTCGCAAACTAGTTAATTATTGGGATTTTAGGGTTTAATCCATCGATTGTTGTGGCGATTCCTAAGGATCTCGTCCTCTTCGCCGAGGTGTATTTTCTTAACCCATATTGAAATGAATCATTGCATGATGTTCTGAAACCTAGTGCCCGTGAGGCTTCAAAGTGATTGGTTCTCTTCCAGAAACCAGGATGTGGCTGCAGGGCGCCACCGAAGGTGACTCAACGTTGACGATTAATTTGGTTCAGATCGACGGGCTAGTTCGGGACATGCTAACCAACAAAATATCACGGATACACCAGATGGGCGAGTCATCTATGTGACTATGTCTGTCGGAGTTGGGACCTTTTAGGTCTCTTTGGACCTTGCTACGGCTTGGTATTGCATTCTTTCCCACGCTCATACACCTCCCCTCCGGTAATAAAAGTTGTTAGACCATTTCCAATCCACTTTAGTTTTCATTTTAATATATTTCCTAAAATAAATAAAAAAAACTCTATTATAAAGGTTGATTTGCTCCAATATATAGCTCTATAGTAGAGTTTTCCTATTTTTAGGAGAAATTATAGAAAATGTTATTTTCATCCCTAAATATAAAGACAAAAAAGTAGCATTCTCACTACAAGAAAACACGCCTATTACAAGAGTAGTTTCCATGGTCAATTCATTGTAGGTGTTACGACGAATTAACCACGATAATTTTTTCGTCTTAAATCACCCATCATAGTGGACGATTCTTCGTAACTTCCTTGTAACGACCATGTTCAAAATCGATATTTGAATAATTTCTAATTTCTCTCTCCCAAATCTAAAACAAAGCTTAAAAGAAAGTGTAGCCTAAACAGTGACTGAAAAATAATTGTTAAAGTAATCTTATTGTTCAAATCATATAAATCGAAACAACATGAGTTAAAGATCGAACTTTGAAGAGTTCTAAATATCTCTCTCCCAAATCTAATACAAAGCTTAAAATAAAGTGTAGCCTAAACAGTGACAGAAAAATAGATAAATATAGGTTAAACAGAGCTCTTTTGTAAATAAATGAAACTTCTGAGCCAAACTGCAATTCTTGGAAGCTGATAAAATCTCATCGGGAGCAGATCAGGAGGAGTGTTGGTCGACACCCAGGTAGTATAGGTCAACACTATGCTAGCTTGACAGCTTCATTTCGCACGTAAAATGGACCACTATTCAGTAAAATGAACATAACTTTTGATCCATCTGTCTGATCGACCTTAAACTGGTGGCATTAGAGCTTTATCTTGTGTCAAAATAAGAGCTTCACCAGATCCTGTAAAGTCTTCCATCCATTACTAAAATTCTGCGTATCTGAACAACTCTGCATCTCACTCAATAGTTCTTGAATCTCTAAAGTTGCCCAAAACGTACATGAACCTGAACATACTCTAAAACGACTCTAAACAAATATAATAAACTATAAATAGAACTTATATCATAGTCAAAAAGTGGTAAAAACCTTGACATATCAACAGGACCAGTCAAGAAGTACGGATGACACAATGGTTCGCATTTAATTCCTTGGGACGGGGGAGTTTAACCCACGTTGCAAATGATATGTGACCTCATTGACAAACCAAATATATGATCTCATCAGAAAGGACAACGATTTCTCTTTTGTCTTATTCGAGCCATCCTTCGACTTTAAAAAAAAAGAATTAGGTAGAACAAACAAAGGAGAGCGAATTTTCTCTCGAGCGATCAGAGAACAAAAATAACTTAACGATCTCAATATTTTTTTGTAAGAGAGAGTTCGGTTCGAACACTGAACTCGCCTCACATTTATAATCTCTCTTTACTTTAATTTACTTCTAATACAAACGAGATTTCCAACCTATTTTGTCCCTTAATCATTTATTAATCACAATCCCGAACTCACCATTTAACAATATCGAAATGTTCTCTATTAATCAACAAATGATGTACTTGCGAAAAAAGAAAGCTAAGAGCATCTCCAACCCAATTTCAAATCCTCAAATTTTGAAGTTTTTGTCATTCCAACTCAATCTCAAATCCTCAAATTTTGAGATTTTGAATAGTGACACCTCAAATTTGAGATTTCACTAGTCAAAAGCTTAAAACTACTATTCATTTTTTAATCCTTATAATTATTTTCTTTCACAAGTACATCTATAATATTCAGAATAAATTAAGTATACCAAAATAAGATAAAATAGGATAAATTACGTAACATTAAAATAAAATACACACAAATAGAAAAATACATTAAATAAAGTTCATATTTGTATGTATATTGTTGTTTTCTAAAATTTGGTATTTTATATTTAATTTTTTTATGTAATTTGGTATTTTAATAGATATTTTTTTTATGTAATTTTCTAAAATTTGTGTGTATATGTTGTTTTATTATATATGTAATTTCTATTGTTTTAATTACATAATAGTGTAATAGTGTGTGTTGTATGATATATTAAAAGTATTTTTATATGTATTTGTGAAAATTTTATCATTATTAATATTTTTACTAATATCAAAGACTATAATATAAATGAATAAACTTTTAATAATCTTTTGAGGATTCATGATTTGAGTAATCAAACTTCAAATCCTTATTTGAAGTTTTGTTCTCCTTAAAATTAGATTAAATCCTTATTTGAAAGTTTTGTTCTCTTTAAAATTAGATTTTAGGTTAGAGATGCTCTAAAGAGTGAAGCTCTTTATTAAAATATAGAGTTTGATTGGTAAGAGCTGTGATTTTATTTTTTTCTGTAAAAAAATTGTTGTGTTTTTTTTTTTACTTTGCCTTTAGATTTTTAATTTTTAAAAACCTTTAAATTTGTTTCTATAGAACAATTATAAAGATATAAATTTAAAGAAGTGAAAAAAATGGCAAAATCATGATTAGTGTAGATATAAGGCTGTAAGTATAATTATGGCTGTGGAGAACATTTACAGCAATAGTCAATCACACCCTAAGTTGTAGATACTCTTTGTCTCAGTCGCAGAGAAGCCGGTGATCTATCAATAATTATTAAGATGGCCCAAAATAATAGGATCTCACAAAATAGGCAAAATTTCTTAACTGTGAAATGATCACATTCGCATGTGTGCATCAAATTTAGTAATTTAACAAAACCAAAACTTTATTAATGTCCCGTCGAATCATGGTTTAAACTGTAAACCAGATATACCCGGTTTACACAACTACAAGTAAAAGACAAATGAAGGAAAATGCAAGTGAGGCATCGTCAAACTAGAATGATTTTCTGAAATACCAGGGGCTAAATGAAAGAGACCGAAGAAGATTTTTAATGGCCACGGACTTTGACTTTGAGAATCCACTGAACAGTTCCTGGTGGCAAAGGAATAGTCTTGGGGAACTTCAAAGGAACCTCATACTCGCCAAAAGTTGCCAATGGTTCTGTAAGAACCACATTGTCCGGATCAATCTTCACACACAGCTGCCTCGCCACCTTTACAGAAACAGAAACCAACAGAATAACCGATGATGTTAAGATCTGCTCAAAAACATTTACAAATAACATAGTTTAAAGAAGGTAAAAGGAAGGACCAGTTTACCTCAGAGACAATCTCTTCCTTTGTCACAGGTGTTTGTACGTCTGGTTTGTCCTCCTTTGAGGAGCGGTTTTTGAACTTCTCCTTGTCAATTAACTTCCTCAATACCTGTTGAATAGCAAGTTCCTGATGAATGTTCCACAAGGGAAGAGACTGCTGTAATGTTGAATAGTGAGAGTCAAGAGTGTTAAGTGAAAAAATACCAAGTTGGCATTAGCCAGACGCTTAGCGGCCTTTTCAAACTCTCTTGTCTGGACCTCAGAAGTTTTGTGAACCACTTTAACCTCTTCCTTTTCTTCATAATTACGCATCTGAACAGATTCACATCACGAAATCAAAATGACTAAACATAAAAGCATCGAACACTTCACCAAGATAATCTTATTAGTAACCATAACAGTATCAAGGCATGCCAAAAGTATCTGCTTTACCCTTTACATCAAGGAGGCAATCTAGATTATTCAACAGATAGCAACTAGCATGGTAGACCCTAGTATCAGACACCAGATAGACTAAATCAATCTAGCAAAGCTAAGAGGTAAAGTATATAACCTTGCGTTGCTCACGGATGAGATGAGCATACTTGTCAATGTTGGGGACAGCAAGGAGTTTAGGCATAAGGTGATTCCTGAAGTAACCAGGAGCTACCTTCACCGTCTCCCCACCTTTCCCTAGCTTCTCTACTCCCTATCAAATCAAATCAAAATCAAAAACAAAACTCACCAATCCAAATCCAACGAAACTATTGAATTTCTTTTTTGTTAACGGAAAATGCAAAATCAAACGAAAGAAAAGAGAAATGTGGGTTGCGGAATCAGTAATCGAACCGTGGTGAGAATCACTTCCAGTTTTCTGTATCGAACTCCTTGACAAGCGAAAAGGAGAGGATGATGCATCGCATTCTCTGATTTGTGGAGAGCTGTTCCTCTGGATACTACATGCCGGATCACGTTCCGGCTTCGCGCGACATGAGCCATTTTGAGATTCTCTCTGCGACGGAACAAAAGAGAGATTCAACACCGGTTAAGTGGCGACGGCGGTTCGATACGATTCGCCGTTTCTTAACACGAACTAGAAGAAAGAGGAAACCCGCCCGCAGACGAGGTTTTACCAGTGGCAAATTTTGTAAATACATTTAATTGTTTTTGACCCCCTGAACCTTTTTGGTTTTCCTAAACTAACCCCCTTATCACAGTGACGTCAGCTTTTACGTAACCACCCAATTTCCGGTTTAGTGATTTGGAATAAAAACCAGAAACCCTAAATTGCCGTAAAAACCAGAAAAGGAGTGTTTGTGTTTGAGTGAGAGTGACGAGTGGAACCACCCTAAACCCCAATGGAGACGCGAAGAAGAAATTCAATCCCAGAGGCTATAGTAGTGGAGATCATCGCAAGGTTACCTTTGAGAAGCATTGCGAGATTCAAATTGGTGTGCAAACAATGGAGATCGCTGATAGAATCTTCGTATTTCCGCAATCTCTTCACCAAAACTCATCTTCCTCCTGGTCTCTTATGTTCTATAGACCCATCACCGAAGCTATCAGCTTCCATGGATGCAAGACATGGGCTCTTCCAAAATCTCCAGCCTCTTATATCACCATGCCTTTTCAAATGTATCCCAATCTCGAGGCCATCGACTATTACTACTTAGATTCTTCTAATGGATTGATTTTGATTGATGCAGTCTTTGGCACTGATAACGAAATCAAACTCAAATCTCTCGTGGGTAATCCAATTTTACAAGACTGGGTTGAAATCCCTCCGCCTCCTTGCTCACTAGTTTGGTCACTCGAGTTGTGAACGGTGTAGTTTCAAGCTTCAAAGTAGTTAGGACTTCTCTCTTTTTTATTGATGACCTTAGAGAAAGAACCTGGAGAATGTCTGTGTATTCTTCTGAGACAAGGACATGGACTTTCAAGCAACTTCGCTACTCTTGTCCTCTCCAGAGCGCCGCTGGTTTCGGCAGGCCCTTGAATCTCAACGGGATGCTTTATATGAGGCACAAGAGACTGGATGATATTACTGACCCTGGAGTCCTTTTGGCTCATGATTTTTATGACGAAAAGGCGAATGTCAGATTATACCTCTCCCTGTCCCCTATAACAAATACGTTAGGAGATGCTTGACTACTTCGGGAGGAGATGTTATCTATGTTGAAATATTGTATCCAATATTGAAGGTTTGGAAGCTGAAGAGTAACAACTCTGATGGGGAATGGTGGCAGTTGTCAAGGAAAGAGATTAACATGGCGTCTCTCGGCTTTGATGTCAATTGTTTTCCTTTGGGAATGAACCCGTTTGATACTGATTTGGTCTATCTATGGAGTACACAACATAGTTGTGTGGTGTCGGGTAACTTAAGGACACAACAGTTTACTCTTCATCAGGAGGAATCGGAGACTTGGACTGATAGTGAAGGTTGTTGGTGTGTTAACACGTCCGATTCTAAGAAGCAGATGGAAGATATAGAAGATGCAGCTTCGGTCATTACATTATCACAGTTTGTGCTCCCACAGTGGATGTGTCCGGTGCCACTCCCGTCTAATTAACATCTTGCTTCGTCACTTTCTCCAAGTATGTTCTTCAATGTTTATGTGTTTTGTTGTCTCGTTTGTAATCAGGATACTACTATGTATTAGGTGTGCTCTTTTGTTTAAGTAGGGTCGGCCTGTCCTACGGGTAGGATATGATTTGCGTATGATGTATAGGTCTATATTATTATGGTATATTTTCTTTGCATGTGTTTTATGTTAAAAAAATATATATATAATAATGTTTATGGATAGTAGGATGTTTGGGCATCGAAAAAATCTGTTTTAGGTCTTATTGGTAATGTGTTCGATTTTATTTGGATTTAACATGTGTTAATGTTGTTTGCTTGATGAAATGATCTGTGCGAGGAAATAATTAGTAAAAGTCAACCGCATAAAAAATTAGATGGTGTGAGTGAGGTTGTATGCTTTCAAATTAATATATCTGTTAATTTTGTTTAATCCTTACATAATAGTAGAAAAGAATTCATAAATTTTAAATAACTAAATAGGAGTGAACAAAATACTTAATATTTTTTTAATTAGTGTGGAAAAATTAGAAAGACTGTAATCCGAAAAGTTGAATATTATATAATACTGGTGTAATATTTTTATGTGTGAATACAGTTTCAGTTAAAAAAAAATGGTTGACTAATATATATTATAACAACTCTGTGAACTTTCATTTGTGGTTGTTTAATGTTTTGTAAAAATAGTTTTGTTTATAGCTAACTGTAAATACTTTTTTTGGAATTAATAAAGAGTAATTTTTTTACAGCGGCATTAAAAATCATAAGTATAATAAATAGAAAAAAGGTCAAAATAGCCCCAATCCAAGTTTCTATCACAAAAATAGCCCCCAAGGCCCATTATCCCAAAAATAGGTTTCTTTAATATGCTCATTTACCATTATGTCCCTCTATTCTTTTGTCTAATTAATTATTAAAATAATAAAAATTGAAATCAGTCGCCGGCATCTCCGACGACGACGGAACTCGTCATCTCCGACGACAGCATCTCGTCATCTCCGACGACGCTTATCATCTCGTCTTCTCCGACGACGGCGTCGTTCATCGTATCAGAAGACGGCATCTCGTCATCTCCGACGACGGTTTATCATCTCGTCTTCTTCCACGACGCTTATCATCTCGTCTTCTCCGAGACGGTGTCGTTCATCGTATCAGAAGTATGTGGTATATTTATTTTCAATTTTCAGTTTGATGAATTGATGCTATGATCCATTTTGATGGATTTTATGATTTTGGTTTAAAGTTATTTTGGTAACGATGATGAGATTTGCTTTTGACAATTTTTGTTCGTTTGTGTTTGTGT
>CAKOAT010504043.1:0-40620 GCA_932364175.1 Eruca vesicaria subsp. sativa
TTTTAAAAAATAATTTTAAACATATATAGTGTCATATGTATGTTCTTTATAGTTTTCATATTTTTAAAATTTTTTAAAATTCAGTTTACTATTTTTCTCATAACAGAAGGGTAAAACACGTACAGAATTGTCAAAAATATCAAAAGTCCTAGAGGGACAAATAAAAGTTCAAAATGTCTCATTTATCCAATTCTCCCTAATAGATATTCACATTACTGCATCAAGCCACCAAGGAATGAAAGATTGATCTTTCACATGTAATAATTACTTTCTAAAATTAAGGACTAAATTAATATACATTTGATTTAAAATTAATGTATTTTCCTTAATCAAATTTAGATTAGATTTGAATTAGATTTTCTTAAATTTTATTGCCTTGATTTTAGTTAAATTTTGATTAAGGAAAATGTATTAATATGCACTGAAAAGACAAAGAATATTTTATGGTAAGATTTTTAATTACTTCAGTGGCATATGTTTGTAAATATTGTGTAAGTTTAAGGGATATTTTTTATGGGTACTTCTGTTTTAGTAAAGTAAGATAACAAAAGTTTGTTTTTAAAAATAAGATAAACAAGATTAAATAAATAAGAATGGAGCAAGTTGTTTTAAACATTTTAACTTTATAGTGTTTACAAGAACATAAAAACTTAAATAGAAAATTCGTATGGAGAGAGTGGAGTGTCCATGAGCTCCTTCTTTAGCTATTGTTCTTATGTTTTATAGCATGAAATCATATATTATATATTAGTTATATTATGTTTAATATAAAAGACCTCCATTATGTTTTCCGGACACAATCTATCTTATTAGAACATAAACATTAGGTTGAACCTAATATTTATTTTGTATGTTTTCAAATTAAATACATCTTTCTACTTTATAGTTAAACATACATTAAATCACTAATATTCTATTTATATTATTATCCATGTTTCCAAACAATATATTTATTTCTTTATTCTACTATCTATGTTTTCAAACAATATACTTATTTCTTTATACTACTATCCATGTTTCCAAACAACACTATTGTTAATATTATATCCAAATAATACAAAATATTTTCACAACTTTCTTTCAAATTATTTAGATAAACTAACAAAATCAAATAAAATATAAAACAATGAAAATAAACTTATTTTAATAGTTTTGAATATTAAATATCAGTTAATCGGTTAGTCTTGGGTTTTAGTGATTTTTAAATATTGGTATTTTTAAAATCAAAATTAAATTATCGGATCACCGGTTTAACCGCGGTCTAGGTTGAATTTAAAAATACTGAGTTAAATGAAAAAATATTTTAAATGCTAAATTCTTTCAAATTACCAAAACATTTGTCAAGTTATTTATGATTTTTTCATTATAAAATATACGTTCTTGCAAAGTTAAGACCAGTTAACTTTGAATTTGAATTTGACATAACCTGCAAAATAAAGGTTAAGGCCAAAAATTCTAAAAATTTGTATATTATTTTTAAATTTTTGGATAATTATTAAAATTAGAAGTAATTAAACTCTCAACTTATTTTTAATGCAAATAATTAATTTTGAATTTGATTTTGCACTTCGAAAAAACGTACTAAATTAGTGTTTTCACTGCACGATTACATCTACATAATACACTGCTTGACGTTATTAATACAAAGACCGTTTTGATATTGTTGCTAAAACATAAAATCAATTTGGACAAACTCAAAACTATTTAAAACTAAATTATATAGAGTACATCCGAAAAAAATAAAACACACGCATCCACTCGGACCATGATCTAGTTCTAAATTAAAGCTTCAATGCCTAAACCTCTAACATCAATTATCTTACTGATTTAGCCCCTTTGTTAACAGCTCTTGAGGGCTAAATAAGTAAGATGGAGGGTTTAGACACCCGAAACAAACATAATTGAAAGGTATTACATAAAAAGATATTTTTCTAAAACTTTTGTACTCTATTGTATTTGTTATTAATTGACAAACACTTATGCAAAATCATCACACTATAAAATGTGAAATTTTTAACTTGTTTTCTCTCTTTTATTGTATTCTTTCTACTTTTTAATCAATTATACTTAAATATAGAAGAAATTTCAATTCAAACAAATTTGATATTATTTTCCAAATCTACCCTTAAAAGCTAATTATTTTCATAAATACTTTAAGTTTGTGATACAACTGAATTAAAGCTCCTATATCTTTTATAAGTGTTTAAAAATAATTTATCAAAATATTTATAGAAATTTATAAACCCAACCTCACCTCCTAAATACTAAACCATAAAAACTAATCAACCCTAAACCTAAATGATATAATATTTTTGATTAACTATATATTTTATGTAAATGCTTTTAGGTCATGTAATATAAATGGTTTGATCAACACTTATTCAACAAGCATCACATTATAAAATGTGAAACTTTTAACTTATTTTTAGATATAATTTTTATTTAATTACCATATATTCCCTTTTGTCCTTCCTCCTTAAACATAAAATCATTACAACAGTTCCAAATTGGAAGAGGGAAAATAAAAGAAAAATGAAGAGGTATAGAAACAAGTGTGAGTCAAAAATTTGAAGTAGACGAATGCTCTTCCGGTTAGGGCTAAAACCTTTCGAACCAAAAGGAAAGATAGAAGCGGTGAGCTGCAGAATGAGTTGCTTACGCTTTATAGGTTCCTGGTCCAGTCCTAGTAAGTGAGCCCTGATTTGAAGTTTAATCTCTCTTTGAATTACATGTGAAGGCTTCAGAATAGCATTGTGGAGTCTAGAGTTTCTCTCTTGCCACAAAAAATAGATGCAGGCTTGAAAAATAAATTTTATAATAACTTTAATCCTCTAGTTGGAAATGACAGTCCGTAACCAAACCACAACATCTGCAAAGCTGGATGGAGGAGATAGGGGGTTTGGAGGACCAAATCTCGGTTGAGTAATTGCAGGAGTAATTTGTAGGGACATTTAGGCCCCATGCTGCTAGTTTATCTTTGGTCGCCTGTCTCTGCCACATGATTGTCCAAGTAATAAAAGCATGCTTGGGAATTTTTTTCTTTGAACCAGACCAATGAATGCCAATAAACTGAAGGAGGGTAAGGGTGCAAAGCTTGCTATGTTTTTGAAACAGAGAATTTCGCCGGGGGATCTGCAATAGAATTTCTCCAAATGAAAAAATCAGAAATGGGAGGTAGGTTCACAGAGAGATGGGGATTCCTGCTCCTTGATACTAACCAGCCATTAGGCCCTATAACTTCAGAGACGGTGGCAAGCTGCTGAATTCCTGATAGGAGGGGTCCAGACGGACCAACAAGATCCAACAAGCTACAAAATCCTGTCCAATTATCAAACCAGAAGAAAGCTTTCCTACTATTACCCAGCTTGCAAGAAATTAGAGGTTTAGCGATAACCCTCAAATTGATAAGATATCACCAAATCCAACTTCCTGAATTAGGCAGATTAGAGGACCAGAATGATTTGCCATGAAGCTGAAATTTTTAACTTGTTTTGTCTCTTTATTGTATTCTTACCACTTGTATATCATTTATACTTACACTAGTGGTATTCCGGCACTACGCGCCGGTTTCTTATGTTTTAGTAAAGAACATATGTTCATAAACATGATATTTTTAGATTCATTTAGCAACCGTTGTGTGTATTATTTGGGTTTTAGTTGTTTAGTACGAAATAGAATAACATAAGTGGTTTTGATTAATCGATTCAATATGAGTAGAATAAAAAAACTGATAGTCATATCAAAGGAATTTAAACATATAGTAATTGTTTTATTTAAAGAACATATTTATCTGTTAAGTACCGTGTGGGCAATATATAGAAGGAACAACATTTGAAATTTTATTTTAGAGACTAACCTGAATTTCTTATCAATAAGTAAGGTAGTTAAGCTCATCTTTATCCGTAAGCAGTAAAGGAAAGCTTTCTATAATTTATTCTTTGTAACTCTGATTCTTCTCTCCATATTGAATTCAATTAACAAAGCATGCTCAAATGTATGGCCGTCGCAAGTTTTTTTGTGTGGTTGCAGTTTATTACTTTTTCTAATTTGTTTACCATAAAAGTAAAGATATTATAGACTTTTACTCTCGATTAATAGATACTATTGATTTTTCGCTTAGAAATTATTTTGGAGACGAAAACTTAAAATAGGCTACTGGAGTTTCCGTAAGTATAACTCATTAAAAAATTTTGTCTACACCCAATCAATGTTTGTTAGGTCTTTGTTTCTCACGGTTTTAGTTTTTTTTTTATTAACTAAAACCAATTATTGATTATTTCCTTCTATATTGGCTCGCTCAACTTACATATTACTTTTTTGGTCGCTATACTTAATTAAAAACTTGGCTCAGTATTTTTATATATCTTTTAGCTAGCTAATTTTTGTTATAGTGGGATTCTGTTTATTTAGTTATGTAATTGTATTTGTGTGTTTATTGAAAACTCATATATAGATGTGTATTTAGCCTATTTTGGTTGGTTGCAACCAAAAAAAAACCCTATATATTTCTGACAAAAATACTAAAGATATATATTAATCATATAAATAAAATTATTTTATGTGCTTGAAATGATTCACTTTACTATTTCATGTAATGCAATATAAATAAATAATATTTAATAGGATATAAGATTTATTTATATAAATATTATTATTATAAAAAAATTTATGCACATACTGAAAAAAATTTCTGAACCAGCCACCAATCTCAGCCTTTCTTTTCCTTGATAAGTTATAATGCAAGATTTCTAAGAGATAAAGAACAGAGCAACAGTTTGTAACTGAAGGCGAGGAGTTTTGTAGAAGTTGGACTCTTGTAGACGTAACTTTTCTCAAGGTCGTCAGTGAAGATGAGTGGAGTTGACGTTTGTTTGTTCTATTGATGGCATCGTAATATAACATGAAGGTGGTGTCGTAAGCTGAGGATTGACTGATGTTCTAGTGAGTCTTTAAGTGGTCACAGCTCTAGCGCCAGGGTTTCTCTCTGTGCATAGACATATCAAAAAACGGAGAACTAAATAGAGTGAGCCGAGTACACATATAGACAATGGGTAGTACGTACATGTCCTGCAATGTTTGTCAGGGGTTGGCATTCATTGTCATCGAAGGTCTTTGCTGTGGTTAAAGACTGATGTTCAGAAGAAGAAGAACCATCAAAAAAGGTAAAATTCATTTATTGGTTCAACCGGTGGTTCAACCGCTATCGCGTTTCGGGTTTTACTGGCTTTTTACGGGTTTTTGCGGATTTTTAAATTTTGGTTTTTTCATAGAAACTCAAACTGGATTTTTTCTGGGTCACCGGATTTACCGGTGCAACCGCGGGTACGGGTCGGGTTTCAAAACACTGCCAAATTTAAAAATCCGCAAAAACTCGTGAAAACCCAATAAAACCCGATACCGGTTGAACCACCGGTTGAACCAATAAATGATTTTTACTTTTTTAAACCTTATAAATTTATAATTATATTTTAAAAATCTGTTTTTATTATATTAAGGAGTTAGGTTTTCAGTTTTACTTTTCGACGTCTTCCTTTTTCTTTCCTATGTCTACTTTGTATTCTTTCTTGTGTTTTTGGTTTTTGATTATTTTGCTTTATCATTAATCTACCTTTTTACCTGTTATAAGTTCTAAGTTTTAGGATGCTTAAGTTCATTATTCTTGATATTATTTGTTAGATGTCAGAAGTTTTTTCAAGTTACAAAAAAAATTCTAGCCTAAACTCTTTTTAATGTTTTATATGTCAAATGAAAACAATAAATATTCTTATATAATAGAATTAATTAATTAGTTAATTTGTGGTTCATCCGCGGTTGACACGGTGAGCCGATGACCCGGTAAATCGTCCGGTTCAGTGTTTAGATCGGGTTTCAAAACATTGGAAGAAACCTAAAAATATGATGGACTTCTCATCAAGTTTTCAAAGGCCCATCATAATTTATAATAATAGCTCAAAATTATATAAATAGCCCACTACGGTAGAATCAAGAGGTAAACCAAAATCAATTCGAAATGGTTTAGTGAATTGTCACGTGGCGGAAAAGCCCCCTATGTAAAAAATAAGGTGGATAGCTTAAGAGGACAGATAACCCAACTTTATTATTATAGATATTGAGGAAAATTCAATTTCAAAACAAATTTGATATTACTTTTCAAATTTACCCTTCAAAAGATAATCATTTTCATAAATACTGTCAGTTTGTGATAAAGCTGAATTAAAGCTCTGAAATCTTTGATAAATGTTTTAAAATAATTTATCAAAATATTTATAGAAGTTCATAAACCCAACATTACCAATTAAATACTAAACCATAAAAAATAATCAACCCTAAACTTAAATGATATAATATTTTTGATTGATTATATTTTTATAAATTTGCACCATGGTATTTCAAACAATTTCTCTTAAATAGATGACATGACCTAAAAGCCATGACTTCAAAAAAAAATATACAGCATGCACGACAATGAACAAATACAAATTTAACCAGCTATATCTTTAATTTTTATCACTTAGATTAAAAATTGTTCCAAATTAGATGATATTTACAATTTTTAATATTTAATTTAATATCTTTCATATTTTTGTTTGTTTTTATTAAATTACAACTAATTAAGATAACAATATTTTTTCTAGTTTTTATATTTTTGGTTTTAGATTTTGGCTTTTAGCTTTTGGTTTTTGATTTTTTAGTATATTTTTATTTTTTTAAAACCATAAAGGGTTGTTTTAGATTTTAGTTTAGTTTGTGGTTTTTGCTTTTAATATTAATGAAATAAATAACTTATTAATAGTAAACTGTGTATTTTTAAAATCATATATAAAATACTATCATCAAAACCCACATAAATTTATTTAATAAAATTATTTTACAAATACAAAATAAAACTATCGTGAATCCTACATAGATTTGATTTTTCAGAATAAATATATTACTATTAATAAAACATAGATTTCATAAAACATAGATTTGATTTTTCATATTATTTAATAAAATTATTTTACAAATGCAAAACAAAACATAGATTTGATTTTTCAGAATAAATAGTATTAAAATATCAAACTGGGTGAAAACTACCAAATTAACTTTATGAAGTAGTATAACTTTTTATTCATATTATTTGTATTACCATTACATTATTCGAATTTATTGACTTAAATTCAGTTCTTAAACTTGTCCTCAAGGTCTTTGACAACATTGACATCCAACTGGAACGCTTGAGCCAGAACTTCTGGATTANCTGTATCTGCGATTGTGATGACACCAGCATTCTGGCTACTTAGTCCTGCAAAGGCCACCGCAGGAGTTTTGCCCATATTCACTTGAAAGTGGATCATTCCTATTGGGAACACGAACACATCTCCAGGATGCAAAATTTTGGCGAATAAACGGTTATTGTCTTGATTTGAAGAGACAAAACCGACATATAATGTTCCCTCGATTAGGACTAGGATCTCAGTGGCACGTGGATGCGTTTGAGGTGGGTTTTGGCCGTATGGCGCATAATCTATGCGAACCAATGATATTCCCATAGTGTTAAGCCCTGGAATCTGATCAACATTCACTGTTGTCACGTTGGATTTGACTTTATTATCGGTGTTTCCGGCCATATTGAGGCCAGAGTAGAAGAAATCATCTGCCTTTGCTTGCTTCGGGTCCTTACAGAACTTACCATTCACGAAAACTAGACATGGAAACATTGAGTCAAAAAGCAATATATATATATATATATATATATATATATATATATATATATATATATATCAAAATCTTTGTTTAAACCATAATAAAGGAAAAAGTAACTAGAGAATTAAAGTAACCGGATTATTTCCATACCACCATTGTTGAGGTTATTAACAGCCACACAGAAGTCCTGGAGAGGACTTGGATCATAAGCATTGCCAAAGGAAATGACCAATGCCAAAGTGATAACAGCGAGAATGGACTGAGAAATTTTCAATTTAAGCAGACAGTTATGCCAATGTGTTCAAGGTTTTTATGTTGTGTGTTGTTTATGAAGGATGATTGCTTACTTTTTATAGGGCAATAGAGTATGTTTTGTTTGACATGGTCAAGGCAATACTATATATTTGTGTTTCGGATGTTTCAAAGTAGCAGTTCAAATGTTTACCAAGTCTATATTTAATTATATATTATTTTCTTTCAGCAATTTTATGTAGTCTTAATTAACTTAAACGATATGCATGACTTTAACTAACCTAGTAGAAATAGAATAAGCATACTCTTTAAAAATTGTGAAGATGAATTGTATTTCTAGGAATAAATCATCGTAGAGAATCGCAATATTGTTCAGAGCTTCTCTATCTAGGTAAAAGGTCGATGAAATGTGATACACAGATCAAGAACGGAAACAGCATAAGTTTATTAAGTTATTAAGCGATGTGACTATAGAGGTTTCAGTTTTCTAAAAGATTAATATTTTATGGGTTGTTATGTTAAACCTTATTCAGAGACTTGGGTAGTTCTTTTCTTGGTCCATGAAAAATATATAGTAAAGATTTGATTAGGTATTGACTATCCATAGAGCTTTAATTGGTATGTAGAAAACGGTGTGGCTATAAATCAATACAGAAATAGTAGTTAGTGTCAATTGTCAATCTTCAAAATTTAAACTACTGCAAGAACAACAAAAAAAGGAACATAACCAAACATTGTCTCACAAAAACCACAGTTTGATTGTTTGTTTTTTATTGACCACGTAAACCCCCACCCACTCTTAAGAAACAATGGGAAAGACCGAAGCAAAGACTTGTGTAAGTGTAATATTGATACAAGTTTAGCTTAAACACAAGCAAAGCAATTGTGGGATAAATGGTAAGGAATTGTTGGGGAACAAACCAAAGAAGCTTGTTGCGGAATCTACAAGCTCTTATTCCCTTGTTCAGAATTTGTCTGTTTACTAGAAGCTCAGTAGTTTGTATCGCAAACTTAGTCAACTAATCAAGTACGCAGAACACGAATCAAGCAAGTAAAGAAGGAACACAAGACACTTTTGTTAACCCAGTGTTTACCTCCCTTTTTCGATGTGAAGAAGGAGCTACTCACTGGAGAGAGAAATCGGTCTCTCAACCTTCCATTATATCAAACACAAGAGTACAATATCTAGAGGTTACAGATCTTGTCAACCTCTCTTGATCTATGTTACAAATCACCTAGAGATACAATTATGTAGGGAAGAGCCTAACTAGTATACAGAGAACATTTCTTCTCTCTAGCTCTATCTCTGCAGACCCAAACCCTGGTCTCAAGCTCTCTCACGAGCTCCCACTCTTCCGTGCCTCTCCTCTGTGTTTCTTTGTGTCTATCTTGTGTTAGGTCTTCTGTCGTGACCTCTACATCTGATATAATCATAACATGACCTAATGGGCTTTGTCAACTAGGCCCATAAGTCATACGCGCGTCACTTGTTCAAGTTACCCAACTTGAACAAGTCCGACGGGCTTAACCAACCTTTTCATTTGATGTTCCAAAGTTCACCGATGTGGATAGTCTTTGGGGCCTGGCAATGTAAACTAACCTCCTTAGTGTACAAAACACGAGCCTTGCTTTGATATTAGGCAAGGGTTGTTACAACTGATAACCGGTTGTCAATAACCGTAAACCATTGAGTAATATTTAACCGGCCGTTTAACCAAACGTCATATAACCCAATTGTCAATCTCGACGTGGTTTAAGCTTCCAATATAGCTGATTCTTCATCACCAACGTAACAGGAATGATGAAAGTTTTCCATTGTTTTTTGGAATTTTAGTGTTGTTGGTACAACTTCTACATTTATAGAAGGTGAATCTAGGTTCTCATTAACACCAATGCACCATATCTAACTGTATGTGGATAATATCTTTTTCATTCAAAATTGACTGCAAGAGCTTCATTGATAATATGAAGGGATAATCAATGGGAAAATTTATAAAAAAATCCTTAAAATGTTATTCATTCTCACTTCAAACTTTGAATTTTTTTCACTGTTACTTTTAACATTCAAAGTGATATTAGTATCACAAAAAACTTCCAAAGTAAAAGGTTGACCGGTTGTACAGGTAAAACATAACGTGTAAGCTTTTTAAAAAATAACTATTTAATTAATAAAATAAACAAAAAAATAAATAAAAAATCTGAAAAGTAAATAAAAATTAGAAAATTTAATAAAAACTCATATTAAATAAACATTTCCTTTTAAAACAAAAATTGTTCAGAAAAGTAAATAAACAATTATAAATTAAATACAAAAATAAAAATAATTAAAAATTCAATAAATAAATAAGATTAAATTAAAATACAGAAAAAACTAAATAAATATTTAAAAAACTAAGAAAATTCAAAAATCAAAATATTTTTATTATAAATTCCAATATTTAAAAAAAAAATCATATCATTTTTTACAATAACAATTTCAAGTATATCACTTATGACGGTGATGGTTTTTCACGTAACCATTAACAATGACGGTTTTGGCATATTTCCAATGATAGTTTCCAACATCATTGTTAAAAATGGCAAAAAAAACTATTTTGAACTTTGAATTTTGAATTTCTTTTTTGATATTTTTTGAATTTTTTAAGTTTTTATGTATTTTAATTTGGTCTTATTATTTTTTTAATATTTAGTAATTTTTTTATTTTTCTAAATGGTTATTTAATTTTATTAAAATTTCTGATTTTTTTAAAGAAAAATTGGAATTTTTTATTTTTTTTTTCATTTATTTAATTAAGTTCTTTTATAAAAACAGACACATCATCCTTTTTACCTGTACTACTAGTGAATTTTTTATTTTGGAGGTTTTTTGTTATACAGATATCATTTTGAAAGTTAAAGTGTTAAAAATTTTTGAGATTTAAAATGACATCATTGAAGAATATGGATCAATCTTGAAAAATGTTAGAAACTGTGAGATGTTAAGCTTTATTTGCATTTTATGAAGGTAACGCTTGTGTGCTATTTATAATAAGAATTTTATGCTCAATGAGAAGTTTGCTCTACAAGTAAAAGCACACTACTGTACATATGTAGACTAGTCCATCATATGTTTACTTAATAGTATTTTTTTAGAAATTTTACTTTTGAAAAATCCTAAACAGAACAAAAATTTGAAAAAAGTTGTAAAAGGTTTTGAATTATAATTTGTAAGAGATTATATTGAGGTTGATTCTTCAAAGTTGATAATTAACATGATTGTGACATATGAAAGTTATATATTTATAATTGTGATATGTGTAAAACTATATCATAATTAACAATAAATATACTAAGATATTGAAATTGATTTTTGTTAAAAATTAATTATAAATATTATTTAATATTAATTTTCCATATCTAAAATCTTAAACAAAATATAATTGCAAATAGTTATTTGATAGAAATTTTGACATGTTTTAGAATATCTCATGATTATATACAACGAAAATAGTAAAACAAATTTTTGTAAAAATAATTTTCAAGATTATATATTTTGAAAAAACAAAATTTCCTTTTTAAAATTATTTAATAGGGATTTTTACAAATTTTCCTTTTTAAAAATCCTAAAAAAAGATATTTGTAAAAAAACAATTATTTAATACTAGATTTTCTTTTCTAAAATTCTAAATAAAAGATAATTGGAAAATATATAATAAGATGATAAGAGCAGTTTTTTAAACAAAAGTATTTATTTAGTTGTATATTTCTCTATTTTTTTTTTTATAAATTTTAAACAAAAAATATTAGTCAAATTATTTATTATATACCAACTTTCGTCTTCTAAATTTCTAATGAAATTAACTATCAGAAAAGAAAATATTTGATAGTAATTTTCATTTTCTAACATAAAAAACGTAAGAAAACTGTAAAAGAGTGTTTTAGTAGTTTTCCTTTCTTCAAATCCTAATCAAAATGTCTTTACACTAATTAATTCTAATATTTTTATGAATAATCTAATTTCTAATTAAAATAGTTGATATTCCTTTTATAAATTATAAACAATTATTAACCGTTGGAAAGATATTATATACAGCTAACCATAAAAAAAGCTCTGGCGGCGATCATGAGGCGATCATGAGCCCAACCTTTCTCTGAGACAAAACATCCGATCTCTGCAACTCAGCCGGCGCTGTCATCATCACAAGGGAGACTACACGACACTCCTTGTGGTGATCCACGACGGCTACCATCCCGACATCAATCCCGCCTTGCGTCTCCATCAAGCAATGACTGCTCCTTGCTCTGTTTCTCGCTAATCTCACCGGATATTTTGTCCCTTGGGATCACGGGATCTCTGTTACTACCCTCCGTCTGGTTTGGTGTTATATAGCGCATCCCACTTCTCTCAATCTGGATACTCTTTGGTGCTAGATCGGGATGTGAGTATGGTTTGAACCTTGTTTCGACTGGCGGTCTATTGCTTGTATTGATTCCTTCAAATCAATCTGTTTTCCTAAGCTGGTACAAGAGATCTTCAATCACGTCACGAGAGACCTTTGTCTTTTGGAACACCACGAGGGTCTTTCTTCAAATCAATCTGAATATCACGAGAGACCTTTGTCTGCTCGAGAACGACACAGCGTATGGGATCATCACGTCGTATACAATCTGCTCATATGACAGATTGGAAAGGAAAGGGAATCTGCGTCGAGGACGATGACGAACCCATCAAGCTCTCCGCTCAAGATGATGATTTTCTCATTAAAGAATATAGGATGTCTATGATTGGGAAAATTCTCAATCCTAAAAAGCAAACCGTTGAAAAGCTGGTTCAGACAATGCCTACTCAATGGGGTCTTCATGATCAAATTACATCAAATGATCTTGGGAATGGAAAGTTTCTATTTAATTTTAGTTCCGAAGAGGATCTGAACTCTGTGCTTCAGAAAGGCCCTTTCCACTATAACTATTGCATGTTTGTACTAGTTCGATGGGAACCAATTGTCCACGACGATTACCCTTGGATTATCCCATTTTGGGTTTCCTTTATCGGGATGCCTTTGCACCTGTGGACAGACAGGAACTTGAGAGATATTGGTAGTAGGCTCGGGTATGTAGATACAGTGGATCTCTCAGAGGGGAGATTGTTGATCCATATTGACTCGAGGAAACCTTTAAAATTCGCGAGGAAGGTTCAAAGCCCAGAGGGAGATGAGGTTACAATCAAGATCGAATATGCAATGCTCTTTAAGCATTGTACTCTTTGTGGTCTAATGTCACACGAAAAGGGCAACTGTCCTTCGGTATTGCCTAACTTAGTGAAGAGAGCTGATGTCTTTGATCGTGTCACTATTCCTCAAGAACAAGCTAATCTGAATCGACGTAGAAACGTAAGGAATGGTATGGATGAGTACGTGTTTGATGGTCGTACTGGAGGTTCAGCGGACACTGGCGGCTCACGGCATGAATCAAAGGGTCAGGATGGTCGCCGCGATATTCATTCTTGTATGACTTATACGTGGAATAAAGACAGAAGAAACACTGCTGATCGGGAGAATCTTTTAAGAAGAGGGGATGGTTACACATCCTCACAAGCTGACCGGGTCATAAGGAGACGAGATGAGAGGGATGCACACACGAGGTATAGAGGAACTAGACACGGAAGGGGACCGTATGATCGTAATGACAATATGACATGGCGCAAAAAGGGTATCAAATCTCAAGGTTTGCCTCATGATGCATTACCAAAGGATTTGGACGTGGTTCCTTATGAACACGTTGACGGAAGTGGAAGTACTATAATGCGAGGTGATGTGGCTCAGCGAAGCAGTGACCGAGGTAATGTTCACAAGGACGACATGGCAGGGAGTCAACAAAAGCGACTAGCTAGCACCATTGTGTCTCCAGATTTTCAACGGGGTAGTATGAAAGATAACTTCACGATCAGAAGTAGGAGTGCAGCAAAGGCTCTACGGTGTTCACCCCAAACTAACCCGACAACTGAAAGTGATGATCAAGTTATTGGGGCTTTAAGTGATATGGATGTGCAGCAACAGGATGGCGACGGGAATGATCTGATGGAAGATGATAATCTACTAGAAGAGGAACTTCAGGAACTTGTAGCTGCAGTTCCTCCCCAGGAGAAGGGCAAGCTCTTCACGCGTAAGTCGAGCTCCCTCTTTGGGGAGTAGATCAACGAAGCCGGGGTATCTCCGTAGGGGCTCTCCACGGATCAAAGGAACCACATGATCAGCTCACAGGCAGGGCGGAAAAGATAGATCACGGCGTCATCACACTGGTTCTAAGGTCCCAAAAATCCATCCAATCATCAATGAGGACAATCAGTTGGAATTGTCGAGTGATAGAGACTGACCTCACAGTTCGACGCCTTACGGAGATATATCAGAAGCATCGCCCAGGACTAGTGTTCCTTTCTGAAACGAAGAATAGGAGGCTGTTGTTGCAAGACATTCAGGCTGACTTAGGATTTGATCGTTTGTTTACCGTTGAGCCACTTGGTCTCAGCGGAGGTTTAGCTTTATTTTTTATGGATGATTTTCAAGTTAAGATTTTATTTTCGAATAACAGAATGATTGACATTGAGGCAGTCATTGATGGAATAAAAGTCTATATGACATTTGTTTATGGGGATCCTGTAGTAGAAAGAAGAGATTTAGTATGGGAACGGCTTACGCGTTTCTCAACAACAAGAAATGGACCATGGTTTATGATTGGCGATTTTAATGAAATTACTTGTCATGAAGAGAAGGAAGGAGGAAGACAACGCACAGATAGTTCTTTCTTGCCGTTTAAGCAGATGCTCAGTGATTGTGGTATGCTGGATTTCCCTTTCACTGGGAACATGTTCTCATGGGTAGGAAGAAGAGCAGGAAATACTACAGTTAAATGTCGACTTGATAGGGCTGTGGGTAATGAGAACTGGCACAAGAAGTTCCCTCATTCTAAAGTGCAATATATGAGGCTTTGGGGTTTGGATCATCGTCCAATCCTGGCAGACATTCTTAAAAAGAAGCCACGAAGGTCGAAAATTTTTAAATTTGACAAGCGATGGCTCCAGAATGAGGAACTCAGATAGATTATACTTGAAGGATGGAAATCACCAGATCTACCACCAGGTGCAAGTATCATGGAGCATATTACAAGCTGTAGGCGAGCGCTTTGTGATTGGAAGAGGCAACATAATCTGAATTCAGAGAAAAGTGTTGAGAAGTTGAAGGAAAAGGTGGATCGTCTATCCTCTAATGATGATGCCACTACAGAGGAGATAGCAGCGGCTTTAAAAGAACTGTCTGACGCCCTTAAGGCGGAGAAATTATTCTGGAAGCAGAAGTGTATGGTATTCTGGTTAAGGAAGGGAGATCGAAACACTAAATTATTCCATGCTTTAACGAAGCAGCGAAGAGCGAGGAAAAGGATAACCCAACTGTTAGATGCAGATGGGAATGTTGTGGAGGACGAGGAAGGCCAAATCTTTCAATCGTCAACCCTGAGGAGATGGAGGAGGCACTTTCAGAAGTTACCACTACAATTACGCCTGCAGATAATGAGGGTCTCACAGCTCCGGTTTCAGAGTGGGAAGTTAAGTTAGCCCTCTTTGCTATGCATCGTGAGAAAGCTCATGGACCTGACGGAACGACAGCATTGTTCTATCAAAACTTTTGGGATATCGTTAAGGATGATTTAACTCGTATGGTTAATGAATTCCTTTTTCAAGGGACTATTCGGACTGGTCTAAATGAGACTAATATATGCCTTATCCCAAAAGTTGACAAGCCAAACCAGATGAGTCAACTACGACTCATTAGTCTGTGTAACGTTTGCTACAAGATTATCTCCAAGGTCTTATGCCAAAGACTAAAAAAGGTCCTTCCATATAGGATCTCTGAGACTCAGTCAGCCTTTATTGCTGGGAGGCAGATATCAGACAACATAATGATAGCCCAAGAATTGTTCCATGCCTTAAGAACAAAACCAAGTGGGCCCAATAAGAGGATGTCCATCAAAACAGACATGAGTAAGGCATATGATCGTATGGAATGGTCTTTCATTGAAGCCACCATGAGGAAGATAGGATTCTCAGAAGTCTGGATTACCTAGATTATGCGATGTGTAACAACAGTAAAGTACAAGGTACTGATGAATGGACAGCCAAGAGGGAATATTTTCCCGAAGAGAGGTCTACGTCAGGGAGATCCTTTATCCCCTTTCATTTTTATTCTATGCACGGAAGAGCTCGTTAGCCTTCTTAATCACGCAGAGAATCAGGGAAAGATAACGGGGATGCGCATCACGCGTGCGTGTCCTTCGGTATCCCACCTTCTCTTTGCTGATGATAGCCTTTTCTTTTGTAAGGCGGAGCCCCGTGAATGTGAAGAAGTAATGAAAGCGGTTAGGAAATATGGACAAGCCTCTAGACAATGCATTAATTTTGATAAGTCTTCTTTACTCTTTGGTAAGAGGATCGGTCAAGAGGCCAGGCAGGAGATCAAAGATACACTTGGGATCCAAAATGAAGCAGGAATGGGAACCTACCTAGGGATACCAGAGGATATCAGTGGCTCAAAATGTAAGCTGTTTGCATTCTTAAAAGACAAACTTCGGAATAGAGTGAATGGATGGACGGGCATGTGGTTATCTAGAGGAGGAAAGGAAGTAACGATTAAGTCAATCTTGTTAGCTCTCCCAACCTATGTTATGTCTTGCTTTCTGCTCCCATTGGAGATATGCGATGCCTTGGCTAGTGCCATTGCACAGTTTTGGTGGAGTTCAAACCCACCAAAGAGAGGCTTACACTGGACAACATGGGATAAGTTATGTCTGTCTAACGAGGAAGGGGGAATTGGATTCAAGATGATCCATGAGTTTAACCTGGCGTTACTAGCAAAGCAGTTGTGGAGATTAGCCCAAAATCCAGATTCCTTGGTAGCTCGAGTTATGAGAGGGCGGTATTATCGACTAAGTTAGCCTTTGCGAAAGCTCACTGTCAGTAGTCTATCTTATGTGTGGACAAGCATCTCGGCTGCACGTGAATTATTGCTATTGGGGGTTAGACAGAAAATTCATTCAGGTTATGAAGTAAAGTTATGGGAGGACCCATGGATTCCCACAATCCCAGCGAGACCAGCGCATGCATCTGCTCCGGTTCTGCATCCGAACTTGAGAGTGAGTGATCTTATCGATCAAGAAACAAAGTCTTGGGATCTGAATCGGCTGGCAAATTATGTTGACACTGCTGATATACCTCTCATAAGGAGTATGGCAATTAGTTCAACCCATCGCAGAGGCACACACTGCTGGAGTTATACAAGGAGCGGACAGTATACAGTCAAGTCCGGCTATTGGGTAGCTCAGAATATACTAATGAAGGAGGACGAGAATCTGGTAGATGAACCTAGCATCAAAAGGCTCCAAGCACAGGTCTGGAAGGTTAAAGCACCCCCGAAGATGTGCCATCTTATGTGGCAGATTATATCGGGGCATGTGGCTGTTACGAGTGCGCTGAATCATAGACACATGAGATGCGATAATTTCTGCCCACGATGCGGAGAACCGGATGAAACAATTACACATGCAATTTTTCAATGCCCACCGGCTTTACAGGTATGGGCCTTAGCATCTATACCCACCAGTCCAACTTTGTTCCCTTTGGAGAGCACATATGCGAATGTGGATTATATATTCTGGCGGAAGAAGGCCATTTGTGGGACAGAACTAGACACGGATCCTTATCCTTGGTATATATGGTACATTTGGAAGGCTCAGAATGATAAGTTGTTCAGAGGAATAGATAGAGACCCTCTGGAACTGGCCCGGTATGCAGAGAGTGAGTGTATTGCCTGGTTCCAAGCTAATGAGCAGGAAGTTGTGATTACACAAGAGAACGGCGATACTGAACGTCAGGCCATAAGTCTACGAGATATTTGCATGATAGACGATTCATGGACCTCTATAGATCAGTTCTCCGGATGTGGTTGGGATTGGAAAGATAGCAGCAGAAATAGTCAGCTGATGGGGATGCGTAATGTGAGTAGAGTGGAGTCGGCTTTGCATTCTGAGCTGGAAGCACTGTGGTGGGCAATGGAGAACATGCTTCAACATTCGCCATGTCAGAGCTTTGGGACGGACTGTAAGGAATTGGTAGCAATGCTCATGGGTCCCCATGGATGGCCAAGCTTTTCGATGGAACTGGAAAGGATCTCGACGCTGAGGATTTGCTTCCCAGACTTCAAGATCAATTATGTACCTAGATCTCTTAATACTGTGCCCGATCATTTAGCTAAGACTGCCCGATCCTTTTATCGGGATCTCATGTATGTTGGTTGTTCTATTCCAGTCTGGATTCCCAGACCACCTCAAGCCTGAGTAATAGATCAGCTTTTCGTTGTAAAAAAAAAAAAAAATTATAAACCATAAAGTACTACAATTTTACAACCGTCGCTTTGGCCGAGTGGTTATGTCGTGTGCCTGCTAAATACATGGGATTTATAAAACCTGTTAGATAAAATGGTAAAGTAATGTTGTGCACCCATAATAACCCAGGTTCAAAGCCTTCTTCTAACTTTTTTGGCGGGAACGGAACCAGAGAAAAAATGGAGAGAGGCCAAGGTCAGCGACACAACTAATCCAACTAGTGGACAAAACGGTCCAGAATACACTATCTTCTATCCGTCATCAGGCGTATACCGTATACTGGAGGTTTAGCTCTTTGGTTTGCCACACGATAAACAAGAGAATGTTTGTTTTATCTTTATAAATCTCTCAGCACCAATGTAACACAAAGTGTAAAACAATTTTTTGTTTGAACTAATTTAACATTCTTTCGAAAAAAAAAACAAAAAGAGCTACAATTACTCATATATATATATATATGTGTGTGTGTGATTAAGTTCTCTCATGTTTTGTCACTTCTCATATTTTGGTAGCAAATATAATAAGAAATACAAGAATAATATTAAATGAGTTTTTTTACAAATTCATTCACATCTTCGCGTGATCTACTCTTTTTGGGTATCACATGTAGAGGAGATAACATGTGACATCATAATTTTCACATTAAAGTGATGTTGATTTTGTTAAAATATATTATTATCATGCTGTCGTACATTAATTACTGTCACAGTTATACATAAGCGTTTGTACATGTTGTTTTTGTGTAAGTTTAATAGATAATGTGACTACTATGCTTATGTGTGATTATGCTTATGTGTGTTTATTCTTATCGGTATATAAAATTGGTTATGCTATTGTAGATCATGATACTACATAATTAAAATAAAAGAGAATGACTTTGAAATGCAATGTTGTAGGTCATGCTACTAAAGATTTGAAATCAAAGAGAAAGACTTTGCAAGGGACAATATTACTAATTAATAATTTGACCTACGCAACATGATTACTGAAGTACAAATCCTAACTACAAGTTATATGAAAAAACAGATCTGTATTCTTAGCATAAGTCTCATACCAACATATGCAAGATGGCATTTCTAACTGAAATGACGTTGTTGTCAAAAAACAAATGACGTTAATTTCCTATATGAGTTTGCTATGTACTGACTATCAACAAGAATTAAGGTTAAACCTTAAAAAATTGGTCTATTTTTACCAAGTTCAGTCTTACAATTGTACATCACACTATCAAGAGTCACTACAATTCTATAGCTTCAGATTTTTAAAACATAACAACAAGAGTCTCACCATAAATGCTAAAGTAAACATATTTGATGTTTTCTTTAGCAATATATTTGATATTTAGCTGACTATCAATAATACAGATTGATTGGCGCCGTGTAATTTTAATATTTTTAATTGTGTTGCTTTTAATTTGCCTTAAACAAGATAAGTAATATTGAGAGTTCACAGTTCTATATGTTTCAATTAACTATAACTATTATTATTTTGAAAAATAATTAAAATATTAATATATTATTTAAAATATCATAATTATTGAAAAAGAAATATCAATCAAAATTGATGTAAGAAACAAATTATTATTATTAAAATTAAGACCAATATATACTGAAAAAATTCAAGAACTAAGAGCATCTCCAGTCCATTGTTATTTTAATCTCTATAATGGCATTTGAGTTGAAATTGATTCAACTCACCTCTATTTATTTCTCTATAATAGATATTTCTATCATTCCAAGAAAAAAAATTTCTATTTGTTCCTCTATTTATAAAGGAAGAAATTGCAATCCTCTATTTTTACTTTATATTTAGAGATTGCTATTATAGAGAAATATATTAGAGCATATCTCATCTCTATTATAAGTTCATTTATTTTAGAGTGAAAATAAAAAAATACATTGGAAATGGTCTAATGTGAAAAGGATTTTCATTTTTATATTCCCGCCAAAATTGAACATCAAATAAAATTCGTGCAACGCACAGATCCATATCTAGTCTATATATATAAAGAAGAATGTTCTCTTCATATAGAGTGCCATGTCAGCATCATCGAAGAAGAAGGAGAAGCTGCCACGTCAGCTCAAAAATTGTCAATAAAATCTATTCTTTTTGCCACGTCACTTTGCTCGCATCTAATTTTTTCGTTGTGTACCGAAAATGCCAACTTTGGCCCACTTAAATTCCTCACCCTCCATTTACCATTGTCGACGAGCTATCTCTTTCTCTTCCGCTCACCTGAAATCCCAAACGCCACCCTTTCATAAGAAAAGAAAATTATCCAATATAAATTCCCTTACGTATATACAATATAATATTTTGAGAAGTATTAGTTTTATTTTTTTGACATAAACGTTACAATTTCTCATGTAAACGTTAAATTCATTGATTAATATCAGAGGAAGCATTTCCATTCTCTTGATTAAACCAAATGATCAATGCTATTTCCACTTGGTGTGAAGTTTGAACATTATAATACACAAACCTTTTGTAATTATGATGTAAACTTTTTAGTAGCTCCATCATGGTTTAGTTTTAGCTCGGTCGATGAGGTGTAGATTATCTTATCCACTCCAATATAATTGTGCTCACTGAAAGGAAGCATCAATATATAAGATATTCTATCGACTTGAAGAAGATTTGTTTTTGTGACTTTGAAGGGTTTTAACCCTCAGACCTCTCTATTAAATAATGGTAGAATATCTAACTTTTAGATGTAAATCAACAAAACTATATATACTTCGTTACAACAAACAAGGAACACATGAGTTTCTAAATTTAAAAGTTATATGATGATATTCTGGTTATATGCATAGACAAATGAAATGTGATATATAGTCCTAAAATTATATGATTTAGTATATCTATAAATAGAATCCTCAGTTTATTTAAATTTCTTTTTTTTTAATTTTTTTTATTAATTTTTTTTTATCTTTCAAAATCTCAAAACCTACCACATCATATAAAATGGTGAGGACTGGATCCTCTCGGTGTAGTCTTTTGTAATGTTCCTTGCTAAAGCTGTAACAATAATATACAATATTAGTCATACCTCCGTAGAAATCATTATATTTATTATATTTATATTATCTAATAAAAACTATTTAATATTAACATTAAAATTTATCAAATATTTGTGATATTTAAAACCTGAAATTATAGTATAGTATACACATATATACCTAATAAATCTAACATTTTTTTGGCTAAATACATTATAATTTAATCACGTTACACAAAGGTTGACTATTTATTTCATTGAAATAACGATACAACTAAGCATATGGTAAGTATATTGATAGTAATGAACTAACAACCTTTTGAAATACATATATAATTGTAGTTATTGTATTATAATTGTAAATGTTACCTCTAATAAGAATAATAATCTACATATTGAAAAAGAGATTACTTCAAATTAAAGTAAAATAATCATTTTGAAATATTCAATACAATTGATATTATTAATATATGATTTTTTCAATTACTAACCCGCCTGTAGGGCGGGCCAAATCCTAGTAATATATAAAGAAGAAAATCCAAGAGATAAAGAGAATCACGATTCTACATATAGTCACATATAAGCATATGTTTTTATCTTGTTTGCCGACGCGTTGTTGGATAACTTGTTATGGGCCAAAAACTCATGGACTATGAAAGATCCAATCAAAACCCAAATAAATAAAGACAGGATTCAAAACAGGTCAGGCCAGTTCGGTTCATCATCTACAAGTTCAAAAATTACAGCACAATCTTAAAGAAAAATGCTCATTATACTGGAAAAAACAAACAGTTTACTTAAGCAGATTCTTAACAAAAAATCTAAAAGAAGAACCTATAAGTTTCTCTTCAGTAGTCTTATCTATCTCCTCTGCTAGTCAACGAGTCAGAGTACCTCGACATGCATCCACCAGTCTCACTCTTTCTAAAAATGCCTTAAGTCTTCATTCACTAGCTTCCCTGTTGAAAATAGGCTGTTGTATTAACCTCCAACCTACATAACTTTATGATATCTTCCAAAGCTCCATCATCTATCTTTCTCTCTGTGAAAGGAATCCTAAGAACCCAGGAATCCACATAAAACATCTCTCATGTGCTCTTTCACCTCGTCATACATATCAAAAAGAACCTTTTGTTACTATACTCTATTTCCAGTACTCCAAGGCATGATCCCAAAGGGTCCATAAACACTTGTCCTCTGCAAAATCTACTAACCATTTCAACCATTGTACATTCAGGGTTGGCACTAGGCTAAAGCCAATAAAGAAATGCCTTGAGACACTATATTTAATATTCCATATGTTTCATATTATATATCGTTATAGAATAAAATTTTCATAAGAAAATAAATATTGTTTGAGGATTTAAGGGAATTTATGTCATAAAAGATATATTTTATCCATACATAAATTAAGAGAAAAATGCAATAGAACTTAATAGCTAAATTAGGTAAGCTAAACATTTATCAATTTCCTTAATGTAGGTGAAAAATCTAAAATGACATCTACTTTAAAATGGAGAGATATATTTTAGGGACGCCAGTTATTGTTAGTGTTGATCACTTTTGCTTAGTGGTTGGTTTGTGTCCAGGTGACAATTTCGATTCTTTTTCTCTAGTTACTACTTTTTTTTTGAAAATAACTAGCAGTTAAATTTGTGTCTCCTTTATAAATATGAACAATTATTTAAGGATTGATTGGTAGTGGTTGTAGCTTTATATTTTTTACCTCAAAATTGAAGTTCTAGATTTTGTACCTTTTCTGATAAAAAAAAAAAGATTTTGTAACTTTAGGATTGGATTTTATTGATGTTGAATTATTCTAAAGATTTAAAAGTACTAAACGTAAAGCTGCAAAAACTGACTTTTACAGCTAATATATTTATTTTTCTTAAAGATTTTGTCTTATAGATTTAGATTTTCTTAATAAATCTTTATTACTTTTATTTATTGATCTATAGAGAATTGTGGTTGTGTAGAGTACTTGTAGGGCTTGATTGTTAGAGCATAGAGCATTAGCATAAGCATTATGATTTCTGTTATCAATCAACATATGTCAAAGAAACATTTGGAAAAGCATTTATCAAATGCTGATGCTCTTTGCTCAAATGCTCTCCAATTTAGTTTTGGGAGAGTATCTGCAGTTACAGTATATAAAACTTAAATAATAATTATATATAAATCATTTATTTTAGTTTAATAATATAAAAAAATTGATAATCAAAAAAGAAATTTATATTTTTGAAAAAATAATTAAAATTAAATATATTTAAATTATTAAAAGAAAAATATTTCAAATTTAAAATATAATATAATTTATATAATTACTCATATCGTTCATTATTTTTAATAACAAACATAACATAATATATATATATATATATATATATTATAGATAAAAATATATACATATATATATATATTTTATACATTAATAAAAAAATTATATAACATATATTAATTTTATGGTAATTTTATATATGAATCATTTACTACTCAATCAATAAAGAATAATCTATAAATAATAATAATTTATATATAAATTATATGTAATTAATTAATTTATTTAATAATATGAAATATATTTTTTGTCAACATATGAAATATGTTAATATCCAAAAATTTAATATATTTTTTTTAAAATGACATTTTTAAATAATAATATTTCACATATAAACTATAATATAATTTATATAGTGAATAAGATTCATTATTTTAATAACAAATATATTATTAATATCTTTTATAAATACATTTTAATATAATTTTTTTTATTATAACTATTATGATAATTTTAAAATTGTATACTATTACTACTATGTCAATCACTTTATAAAAAGCTTTAATGAAAGCATATAGCTTCTACATCATAATAATAATGCTTTATCATATGGCGTAACAATCAAGGTCGTCACCAATCTTTCTAACAATTTAGTCTCTTTATCATAAATATTATATTATATGATATGTTAAATAAACCATTTAATTAAGTAAAATTTAGTGTAATCTTTGTTCTTTTTGGGAGGATAAAATAGCTAAACAAGAGATAATATACAGATTTAAGTTATCAGTTGCTCATATATTCATTTTTATCAATCCACCAAAATTAATGCGGTTTTCAATATCTCACGTAATTCTTTTTTCTATTTTTTTCTATTTATTTATGTTTCTATACTATTTAACAAAATTAAAATATTCCAAAAAACAAATGATCATAAACTGAGTTTAGAATATGCTACAAAACAAGATTATTAATTTATATCTTTATTTATTTATAAAAATACTAGAGAAACAAGATAGCAATCAACCAATTGGTCTTAATATTAAAAATTCAAACATAAGCTCCAACATTAAAAAGCACCTATTTAAATTATTATTACTTTTTTTTCTTCTAAAGTATTAGATAGCAACAAGATAAACTAATCATCTAGTGTACGAGGTTTTTCTGTATACTTCCACTTAGCAACACACATGCTACATAACACACACAAAGAGAAAAACAGAAACGTTGTATATAATAAGCAAATCATTATATTTTCTTATTCATACAAAACAAACAACAAAACATAGACAGCAGAAACAAAACTCACAAAATTGAAAAAACAACATCATTAAAGCACAACAAAAACATAACAAAAAAGTCTTAAAGATTAATTCAACAAGAAAATTTAAGACCAGAACCTCGAAACTTCTCTTCAATGGTTCTATCTATTTTTTCTGCCAAGGACTCACTCAAAGTATCTCCCCATCCTCCAACATCTCCTTTTCTAAAGAAAGCTTTAGTCTCCATTCCATTAGGCAACTTCCCTTCTCTATTAACTTGCAAACTACTTAAGCTCTCAAAACTACACAACTTCACAATCCCTCTCACTTCCTCTTCTCCAATAAAACCACATCCCAAGAACTCAGCTATTCTCTTGATGGTATCTCCAGTCTGCTTCTTCAGCCCCTCGTAAGTAACAAACAATACCTTGTTCGGGTTCTCAAGGCTCGCATACCAATACTCCAACACATGATCCCGAAAGGGTCCACCTATAAAATTCCCTTCACAAAACGCTTCAACCGCTTTTTATTAGGGATACATATCCCACATTGGGAATTCAATGGGACCTTAAGTAATATATAAAGGATTAGGGCCAATCCACTGATCACCAATTGGTTTTAGTTGGAAGCTCATAATAAATCCGAATCTAACATGGTATATGAGCCCAGATCCTAAAAGCCCTAAACTCCTAATTAATTAATTAAACTTTCTGACCGGATATACAGGTCGTGTTTAACCTTCCGTCTAGGTATAATTGTCGTATTTGACTCGCTCGACCGAGTATAACTGTCTTAAAGTTCCGAGATTTCTGGCCAATACGAGCCATCATCTCGAGGAGGGGTATTATAGATACATATCCCACATCGGGAATTCAATGGGACCTTAATAATGTATAAAGGGTTAGAACCAATCCACTTATCACCAATTGGTTTTAAGTTGGAAGCCCATAATAACCCGACTATAACACTTTTTCAATAGGATAATCAGCGGTTTCTTGAGGAGCAAGTTTTTTCCCAAAATGCCATAAGGAGACAAACATGTCCTTAGGGTTCCTACAATAATACACAATCTTACAAGACGAGCTCTTAACAGACTCGGGTAAGGAAAGAAGCGGTATGTGCGTGTTCATGACTCTTGGAGGAGGCAACTTGGAGAAATCAAAATCTGGAGACTCATAGTAAACTCCTTCCAAGAAGGGTACGAGAAGGTGCGGATTGGTAACAAGAAGAGGATGATTACCACCAGCATAGACTGGAAACTTGTGTCGGTTAATGAGAGAAAAGACAAGAGCTTTTAACCAAGTGGTACCTGATTTAGGATTGGTTACGAGGATAATGTCGGAATATTTGGCCTCGAAGTGTTTTTGACACACCAAGAGTCCTTGTAACAGAGCTTGTGTGTGCCAACGTCCTTGAAACTGATACAATTGACTCACTAACAAACCTTTCTCGCTTGGAAAAGAAGAGATCAGATCTCTTGTTTCTTGTGTCAGATCTTCGTCTCTCAAGTAATCATTAACAGCTGATGATGATGATGATGAAGACATTGTTGAAGAGTATGGATCAATCTTGAAAAATGTTAGAAACGGTGAGATGTTTTCTTTATTTTCATTTTATGAGGGTAACGCTTGTGTGCCTATTTATAAAATGAATGTTGCATGTGTTGAGTAAGAAGTTTACTCTACAAGTAATTAGCACAATACTGTACTTTGATGGAATAATAGTCAACATATCCTAGTCTACAAGTTAATATCGCAATATTGTTCTTGGATCTTTCTTTTGATCCTAATATGTGATGGAATAGTCAACATGCTTGAAGAGCACGTAGAAAGATACTTAAAGAAGAAAAAATAAGAGAGAAAGAGTATATCACGGTTCTACTATAATATAGTCAAAGATAAGCGCCAAAATATTTTAGGCTGATGTTTTAATTTTGTTTGTTGTCTTGTCGATGCAGTGTGGGATAACTTGTGATGGGCCAAAATCTCATAGATTATGAAAGATCGGCTCAAAACTCAAAAGAACCAAGATAGGATCCAAAACAGAACAAGCCAGTTTGGTCCATCATCACAAGTTCACAACTATCCTAAATGAAAAACATCATTACATAAAACATAGTTTTAATCTGATTCTTAGCAACTGAATCTAAGGGAGGAACCAATTAGTTTCTCCCCAGTGGTCTTATCTATCTCATCTGCAAGTTAATGAGTCAAGGTATCTCTCCTTTCCTGGAGGATTTTTGATGTACAAATCGCTCAATTATGTTTGTTTGGGTAAAAATATCCAAATTAAAGAGTCAACTAAATCCTCAATTTAGTTTATCCTAGTGATTTAGTCTCTCTGTTGGGCTAAATCATTATGATAAACGAGATCAGCAATTTAGGCGTTGAATCTTTTAACTGAGATTTTTTTGATCTAAAACAAAAATAATTGATGAGGTTTTACATTAAAATCCCTTTACGTACATATCCTGATTTTCAGGTAAATATAGATACTATACAAAAGATAATTTTTTGTTAAGTTTATTATTATCTAAATCCTAACAACAACGCTCACATCACTTATGTTAATTTTAGTCTCATAGTTATACATAATTTTTTGTTAACTTTTATTTTTCTTTGTCCATTTAGGATTATAATAATACATATACATCTAAAAAAAATAAAAAATGAGGGCCCATAAGACCTATTCAAAAATTTCAAATGTGGTTCCCATTTAAAAGTTTAAAATGTATGTGTACATGTCCGTCTCTGTATAAGTGTAATATTGATACAAGTTTAGTTTAGACACAAACAAAGCGACTGTATAAGTGTAATATTGATACAAGTTTAGTTTAGACACAAACAAAGCGACTGTGAGATAAATAGTGAGGAATGATGCTAGCTTTCTATTATTTTTTGGGATTTTAGTGTTGTTGGTGCAACGTCTACATTTATAGAAGGTGAATCTTCTTATTAATACCAATACAGCGTATGTGGATAATATCTCTTTCATTCAAAATCGACTGCAAAGATATTCATAGTGGAAGCATCGTAGCCTATTAGTTAATGTTTAAAGATTTCTACACTACGTCTGAGGTTCGAATCCCATATTATGTAGTTTTTATATTAAGAGGATTTCAATTCGTGAATAGCGAATTATGCAGGTTGGAGAAAAAACTTACAAAAGATCTTTAGTATGACGCAAGACGTACCGTCACAAATGGATCTCATATGGCGGTTTAGGGTGATACAATCATACGTGAATCCGCATAAGACAGATAAAATTATCGGCTATAATATTGTCTATGTAATATTTTTCATAGTATGTAATGCATGATAATACAGTGTGAAAAAATAAATATCTTCATTGATATTTCAAAAGGGATAATCACGTATAGTGTTCAAAACATTTGTTATTGTTAAATATAATTAGTGATTATCTATTAAATGTAAAGGTGGAGGACTTGTCACCAACTTCATCACGTGGCTTATAACCAACTCTATTACGTGGTGGTGTGCTGTCAAGTCCTCAGCTATTCAATGTGACTATAAATACCCCCTCACCTCATCTATTATATAAAAGAGAGTATCTCTCCCTCTAAAGCTGTCCACATAGGATGCCACATCAGAAAGTCCAGCTGTACATTCTCTTCGTTGGGCTGTGGTATTTTCGTTTATGGGCTTCAATTTTATTTGGCCCGATAGTTTGAACACTAAACCCTAATATCGCTGCAACAAAGAACGGAGCCATCTATCATGGCGACTTTTGCGTTTATTCTAATCATCTCAAACGGCTTGCGAAAGGAAGGCTTCGTGATTAATCACTAGGGTTTGTTTTCACACAGTGCTCTTTAATAGGGTTGGTTTTTTGATTGGAGTCGGAAGAGGTTCTGATCATGGCGTCGATGTCAGTCGTCGGATCAGGGGCCTAAAGACATAGGCGGGAGGAGGAAGAGAGAGCTCGGAGACGGTGGTGGCGAGTTATAAAACGCCGCTCTTTACCGCTGGCAAAAAGAGTTTCATTTACTCTGGAGTCACAAGGTATTGTGATTGTGTCTTCCTATCTGAATAGTTGTTTATGATCCGGATGAGGATGGATTGATTCGATTTTTGAATTCATATTGTTAATCTGACATCAGAGAAATTGAACTTATGACTGGTGATGTGATTGTTCGATTCAAAGAGATGCTGAGTCAAGAAATTGTTCTGATTGTTCTGAAAATTATTTGGTTGCCGATCATGTCTCATTGAGACAAGAATTGAATATACTGTCTTACATAGCAGTAGGAGATGCTGATGTTTATTGTTTCTTGAATTTTTGTATGCACATGTCGTTGTGAAACTCACCTTTGAGAGAAGATAAGAGTACATGGAACAAAAACCAAAACAAGAAGGGAAAACAAGGTCTATCTTTTCTTTGTTTTCCTTAAACGTTTGATAACATTAGGTCTATGCTTCTCCTCCTGAGAAATTATTTCATATTCCAGTGAGTTTTCTATGGTAGTATGCTTTAAACATTTGAGGTTTGAGCTCTTCAGTGGATGCCTGGACCTGAATACTGCAGTGGTTCAATCACTATGTATTACGATAATCTTTACATAATACATTATTATGTAAAGCTGAATCTTCTTCTTTTATGCCTGAAGTTTTCGATGGAAAGTTTGGAACATTGGTGTTGAATGCTCTTCCGAAAGGTGGTCGTCCGGCGTCTGGGCCTAGCAAGAAAAGTAGTGACGTCAAGACTTAGAAGATGTCTTTTTGTCTGATCGTGTTGATTTTTCCTGTCTGGATTCTTTCTTTCTTTCTTTTTTTCCTATTCTTTTGACAATACTTTTGAGTAGATAATCTTGTAAATGTTCTATTCAGAAACTACAATAGATGGTTTTAGATTCTATCTGGTCTTTTGAATTGAAATGATCAAGCATGTTAGATTATAATCTTGGATCTATCAATACTTTTTGATAAATGCCACTAATCAGTTTTATATATATCCTACAAATGTTTATTGGACCAAGAAGGTCGTCAAACGCATATAAGTTTTTTTTTAATATAAGTTGAGTTAAACATGACATTTAAATTGAAGCAAAATGTAATTTTGTGGTAGCTGTATGTTGGTTCCAGGAAGGAGCTAAGATCTTATAGTATAATATAAAATCACAAGGGGTCCCAAGGCGTAAAGAATGAAGTTAGTGGAGATCCATTTACGTGACAAGTTTTAAATTTCTGAATTTATTTTATAATTATCCCTATTTTGTTAAACTTTTATTTTATATACACAAATCTTAACCTGGTTATCAAACAAAATTTGGTCATACAAACTCAAACTTAAATTGTAATAATGAAACTTTCAACCGTAATCATAAAATAATTCCACAACACACAAGTCTGCACTAACTAGCATGAGCCCATGCATCACAATCATAACAAGGAAACATTAAACTCGCAAAGCACTCAACGAATTTCAAAACATAATATGCAACAATTCACGCTTATATTTAAATATAAGCATCAAACAAACCAAGATTAATAAAATATAGACACACAAACAACAAAATAAAACAACAATAATAAAACACATACCGATTCAAAAAATGAATGTAACTTGATCCAAAATTATAGCACATTATAGATATTTAACATGATACATATATTATATTCTAATATATATTTTTGTTCCATAATAAAATTATGGTAATTTTTTTAAAAAAATAATACATTACTCAGTAAAACCAATTAAAAAATACAGAAAGTAATAGAATAAATAAAACACTCACTATTTATACGCTGAAACTGAATAATAATATTGTTAAATAATATTTTAATCACTTTGGATGGTAAATAAATGTTTTGATCCAATCTACCTTAATTTAAAAAATAATTTACTGTGAAGCAATTATTTTCTTATTAACTAAAACCAATAGATTTAAAGGAAAATATTTATGATAAACTAAAAATCTTAGTGGATTCAAAACAAATAAGAAGAAAAATTAATTCATAATCTATAAATACAATATCAATTAAATTCCCAGTAATTTAATGTTATTTACTGATTATAATGGTGATAGAAAAACATTCAAAATTGAAAATAAGCCTACTATTTTATGATATTATTTCCTTATTAGTTAAACAGGGTTTTTACAACAGAACAACAAAAAAATAATATCAGTTAATATTATTGTCAATTTTTTAGAAATTTTGTGTAGACAAAACTGATCCTTATCATAATCACACTCCCAACCAAATGAACACAAAAATAATATATTTGATACCAACAAATACGTCGAGACACAATTTAGTCAAAGTTCTCAGACACAAGAAGTTGTACCCAGTTTGTCCATTTCAATACATTTATCGCTTTTTCCTTTTATATTTATTATTTCTCCATTTTTCCTTATCAATAAAATTATCTGTATGATTAATTACATAATATATAGGGATAAATTTCAAAATATCCTATTTAGAATTTGAAATTTGAAAAATATGCTGTCTTTTTTTTTTTTTGAAAACTACATTTTCTTAGATGTGAATTTACTGTTTCACCCAAATTAGATATTTCAGTATATATAAATTCGAAATTAATGATAATATTATCATTATTTATGTTAAAGATAAATATGTATTTTAAGATAAATATATTATTTTACCATTTGAAATTTTACAATAACAAAGATAATATAAAATAAATAAATGATGATTTCCATGATTTCTTATCCATCTTCCATTTTCCTAAAATTCTAGCCAAATGCAACATGATTTTTCTAAAAGAAAAAAGAACAAAAACTACTGTCAGAATAAAATAGAAGCAGAATTATAAAATGAAATCTGATTCATAAATCAACAACAAACCTCTTAATGAAATGAGAGGAAAAATCTGTGACACTAGAAAAAAGAGAAAAAATCGTAAATAGAGAGGATATAAGAGAGTGTTTGTATAAACTACAATTGTTGCTTTTTTAGCCTTTATATTAAAAAGATATGGGAAATATATTGTGTAGATATATTAAAAATATTATGTAGATTCTCTAATGATTTTTTAAAAACAGTTTTTAAAAAACTATATTAGGAATAGAAATATTAAAATTGGAAAATTTGGTAAATTTATATATATGTGTACTTTTCCAAAAACTTAAACAATGGTGTAGTTTTCAAATTATAATCTTATTTGAGTGTATTTTTTTCAAATTCTTCCTAATATATAAGCAAGTATAACCAAAAAAAATCACACAACTGAAAAAAACAATATAGGCTAAAAAAGAAACAATTGTTAATAATATCAATTACTTACAACATACACAAAAACTTTAATAACTTTCACAAAGAATTCTTCAAGATAAAAACCTCTTTCTCCACTATTTTATAAATCCTCACAAAAAAAATAAAGATATTAGAAGCTTTGATCTCATTCCATTTAGATCGATTCGATTGATTTATGTAGTTTATAGTGTTATAAAACTTAAAACACTATAAAAACTTATAATTCAGGATTAAAACAACAAAAATACTAAAAATTCGATCATATTTAGTTATATAATTGAAATTGGGTGTAGAAAACATAATCATACTCACTATTTAACGTAAAAGAAAAGTTACACAAAATTAAATTTAAAAAAAAACGATCTATCAAATCCCGCGCGTAGCGCGGGCCTTCCCTAGTTTGTAATACGTATGTGTGTGTGTAAAAGTCACAATAATAAAGACTCTCAATTCTCTTCACTTCTCTCGTTGTATTACACAAACACAAAGCAATCAAATTTTCTCTGTTTGCTTATTAATTTTCAACACGTTATCAGCACGAAGCTCTGATCCTATATCAAATAAGGTTATACCGGTGAGGTAAGTTTTAATTTATGTCTTTCAATAATTTTAATTATCTTAATTTTATCTTTATTTCGGAGTAAAAGGCTAGGCCTTCTCCGTTTATTTTTCGGGATGATAAGCGTTGCCTTCCCCGACTGATCGATAAGATGGCTATGCCGACACGATCAGAGAAACACGTGATAGGCTTTGCCTCTGTGAATAAAAAGATCAAAATGGATGACTATGTCACCTCGGATCTTTAATAAAAATGAAAGGTCAAAATGGTACACTAAGTCTCCTCGGACCTTGAATAAAATAAAAAAAAAGGTTAACATGGCAGACTATGTCTCCTCAAACCTTGATAAAAGTGATCAACATGGTAGACTATGTCTCCTCGGATCATTTGGAAGGCTAAGCCTCCAGTTTTATTTATGCTTTTAAATTTTTGCAATTTAAATTTCAGCAATTTAATTTTTGCTTTTATTTTATGCTTTTAATTTCTGCATTTAAATTCTACATTTATATTTATATATTATTGTTCTATTAATACAGTCATCATGTCGAATCTGACAAAGCTCGAAATAACTGCCCTTGATATTACGGGAAATAATTATATGACCTGGGCAGTGGGTGCAAAGATGCACCTGAGAGGAAACGGGCTGTTGGAAACCATCGATAATACAAAAACGGTGTCGGATGAGAAAAAGGCTAACGCCATGATATTTTACGACACCACATACATGATGGTTTAAAAGATGAATATATTACGAAAGAGGAACCTTTGGACCTCTGGAAATCTTTAAAAGAGAGGTTCGATCACCAGAAATATGTGATCTTACCGAAAGCTAAACACGAGTGGATCAATCTCCGGTTCCAGGACTATAAAAGTTTTAGTGAGTTTAATTCTGCTATGTTCGGAATTACATCTAGGATGATGTTATGTGGGAAGAAAATAAGTGATTATGATATGATCGAGAAAACTCTCTCCACGTTCCATCCTGGAAATATAGTCCTGCAGCAACAATACCGGGCGAGTGGATATACCCGTTACTCGGAGTTGATGCAAGTCCTCCTTGTATCGGAGGAGAATAATCAACTCGTGACTTTAAACCATCAGGCTCGTCCCACTGGATCTGCTCCATTCCCTGAAGTGAATGTTGCATCATCCAGTTATGATAATTGGAGAGGACGAGGTCGTGGACGTGGTCGAAATCATGGTCGTGGAAGAGGACGAGGAAGAAGATTCCGTCCATATGATAAAAGAAATAATAAAGCTCTCCACGAAAATGAAAAAGGTGAAAGGGGTCGGGATAATAAAAAGCAAATAGGAGTTTGCTACAGATGCGGTATGAAAGGGCATTGGGCACATGTTTGCCGTACGCCAAAACATTTAGCCGATCTGTATAAAGAATCTCAAAAGAAAAATGAGAAAGGAGGTGAAACAAACTTCATCTCTGATGAACCCGGGCCATCCTTTCATGGTTTAAATGATGATACTCATCTCGACGTATCAGATTTTCTGGTTGAGCCAGAAAATATCGATGAGTAAAATAAGATTGATGTGATATAAGTTTACTGTATTATAATATCTATATCTTTTGTTTTAAGATATATGTTATATTTCTTGTTTAATAATGTATGTTTTATGTTATGTAATATAAGTTTAATAATACATATTTTCAGAAAGAATGCCAAACTTTGAGACTATGGATGGAGATATGTGTTTGGCAGATAGTGCGACGACGCAAACGATAATCAAAGCTAAGAAATATTTCTCCAGTCTCAAAATAAAAGATTACGCTGGAAGCGTAAGTACAATATCTGGTAATGCAAAAGTTATAATGGGCTCTGGAAGAGTGAAATTTTCAATGCCAAGGGGGACGATATTTGAAATAAGTAATGCATTATACTCTCCCGAGTCTAATAGAAACTTGTTAAGTTTCAAGGATATCCGAAGAAATGGATACCATATTGAGACTATGTGTAAAGATGGCATTGAATTTCTTTGCAATAAGTCCAAGAGGAAACATATATTGGAAGAGTTAAAAATGTTATCCTCTGAACTATATTGTACAGAAATACACATGACTGAGTCTTATGCCGTGGTAAACATGAAGTTTACTGATACATTTAAAATCTGGCATGAGAGGCTAGGACATCCTGGTTCAGTCATGATGAGAAAAATAGTGCAAAATTCAAATGACCATCCGTTGAAAAACGGAAGAATTTTGCAGACGGGCGAGTTTACATGTAAAGCATGTTCTCAAGGAAAACTTATAACTCGGCCATCACCAGCAAAAATAGGCAATGAATCACCAATGTTTTTAGAAAGAATACATGGTGATATATGTGGCCCGATCCACCCACCGTGCGGGCCGTTTAAGTATTTCATGGTATTGATTGACGCATCTAGTAGATGGTCAAATGTGTGTCTTCTGACAACACGAAATACGGCTTTCGCAAAGTTCATTGCCCAAATAATAAGGCTGAGAACGTAGTTCTCAAGATATGCCATTAAGAATGTAAGCCTTGATAATGCCGGTGAATTTACATCGCAAGCCTTTAATGATTATTGTATGTCAGTGGGGATTGATGTGGAACATCCAGTGCCCCATGTTCATACACAGAATGACATGGACGAGTCATTAATAAAATGGTTGCAGTTGACTGCAAGGCCGTTGATCTTGACAAAGCTCCCAATTTCAGTATGGGGTCATGTTATTTTGCATGCGGATGCACTAATTTGGTTAAGACCGAGTGCATATCATAAGTACTCCCCATTACAATTGGCGTCTGGGCATGAGCCAGAAGTATCCCATCTCCGTGTCTTTGGGTGTGCGGTCTATGTTCCAATAGCTCCACCACAAAGAACAAAAATGGGCCCACAGAGGAGATTGGGAGTATATGTGGGTTATGTGTCACCAAGTATAATAAGATATCTAGAACCAGTAACTGGTGATATGTTTACGGCACGATTTGCCGATTGCCATTTTAATGAGGAAGAATTTCCAGCGTTAGGGGGAGGAATTAGAGAAAATTTCTAAAGAGATTACTTGGTGTACACCATCGTTGTTACACCTTGACCCCCCTACGAATCAAAGAGAGCTGTAAGTTCAGAAAATTGTGCATTTGCATAATTTGGCAAACCAGTTACCAGATGTGTTCACAGATACGAAAAGGGTGACGAAATCATATATACCCGCTGAAAATATCCCATCAAGAGTTGTTGTTCCTAAAAATCACACTGATGGAGATACAATGAATGAGCCTAGGGCTCACTTAAAGAGGGGGAGGCATGTGGGTTCTAAAGATAAAAATCTCCGAAAGAAAAAGAAATTGGTTGAGCAAAAAGGGAAGGTTCTAGAAGAACCTGATACTACTGAGAGATGTCTGAAAGAAGGCATAGATGAAAAGGTTCAAAAAGAACCAAATAAAGATAAGGATCCAGATGACGAGGAGGGAACATAAAAGTATGAGATTTCCATCAACTACGCCCAAGATGAAAAGTTATGGATCAGAAATAAGATAAAAGATGATGGAATGTTCTCCTTTTCTGTGTCAAAGAAATAGATCACGAAAGTGATGATCCTGATCCAAGGTCCATTTTAGAATGTATGAAAAGACATGATTGGGAGGAGTGGAAGAAGGCCATTGAAATTGAATTACTCTCCCTAAATAAAATGAATGTCTTTGGACCTATAGTCATAACGCCTGAGAATATAAATCTTGTTGGGTATAAGTGGGTATTCGTGAAAAAAGTAAATGAAAAGAATGAAGTAACACGATATAAAGCCCGATTAGTAGCCCAAGGTTTTTCTCAAAGACCGGGAATTGATTTTGAGGAAACGTAATCCCCAGTAATGGATGCAATAACGTTTAGATTTTTGATGAGCCTTACGGCGTCAAAGAATCTTGAAATGCATCTTATGGACGTTGTGACTGCCTACTTGTATGGATCATTGGATAATGATATATATATGAGACTCCCTGAAGGATTAAAAATGTCAGAAGCATTGAAAGAAAAATCTAGGGAGATTTGTTCGGTCAAGTTACAACGATCACTTTACGGATTAAAGCAGTCCGGTCGCATGTGGTACAATCGCTTAAGTGAATATCTCTTGAGAAAAGGATATGTGAATAATGCGATATGTCCATGCGCTTTTATAAAGAAATCGTCATCTGGCTTTGTGATCATTGCTGTATATGTTGATGACCTGAACATTATTTGAACTAAAAAAGAGGTTGATGATGCACGAACTCATATGAAAGAAGAGTTCGAAATGAAAGATCTCGGAAAGACAAAGTTTTGTCTTGGGCTCCAGATTGAGCATCTCCGAGAAGGTATATTTGTGCATCAATCAAATTATACGAAAAGGTTATTGAAACGCTTTCTTATGGACAAAGCAACTCCTTTGAGTACTCCAATGGTTGGTAGGACTCTCGATATTGAGAGAGATCCTTTTAGACCCTGTGAAGATAGCGAAAAGATGTTAGGTCAAGAAGTACCTTACATGAGTGCTATCGGTGGGTTGTTGTATCTAGCGAACTGTACCAGACCTGATATTTCCTTTGCCACTAATCTACTTGCGAGATTTAGTTCGGCTCCTACTCATAGACATTGGAACGAAATCAAACACATATTCCGTTATCTTCAAGGTACAGTTGACATAGGGTTAATGTATTTTAGAAAACCCGAGTTTGGTATGGTTGGTTTTGCAGATGCAGGGTACCTATCAGATCCTCATAAAGCTCGTTCGCAAACCGGCTATGTTTTCACAATTGGTGGGACAGCGATGTCTTGGCGTTTGCAGAAGCAAACTCTGGTTGCAACATCTTCAAATTATGTAGAAACCATTGCACTTCACGAAGCCTGTCGAGAATGTGTATGGCTTAGATCAATGAGTTACCACATACAAGAAGCAAGTGGAATAATTGGTAAGAAAGAGCCGACGAAAATGTTCGAAGACAATTCGGCGTGTGTTGCTCAACTTAAAGAAGGTTATATCAAGAGCGACAGAATAAAGCACATGCCTCCAAGATTTTTCTCATACATACGACAGCTCGAGAAAAATAAAGAAGTGGATATAGAATATGCAGGGTCATGCGACAATCCCGCAGATTTGTTTACAAAGCCCCTTCCTACTACGACGTTCCGAAAACACGTTTACGGTATCGGAATGCGGCATTTGCGTGACTTATAAGAAAAAAGTTATGTCTATTATGCTCAGGGGGAGATTACATCAGTGTACTGTTTTTCCTTTTTTATGGTTTTTAACCCAACGGATTTTTCCTTAACTAAGGTTTTAACGAGGCATTACGTAATACACAATAGATAATCAAGGGGAAGTGTTAAATATAATTAGTGATTATCTATTAAATGTAAAGGTGGAGGGCTTGTCACCAACTTCATCACGTGACTTATAACCAACTCTATTACGTGGTGATGTGTTGTCAACTCCTCAGCTATTCAATGTGACTATAAATACCCCCTCACCTTATTTGTAATACGTATGTGTGTGTGTAAAAGTCATAATAATAAAGACTCTCAATTCTCTTCACTTCTCTCGTTGTATTACACAAACACAAAGCAATCAAATTTTCTCTTTTTGCTTATTAATTTTCAACAGTTATAAATTTATAATATTTCTTTTCTTTTTCCAGAAATCACCGTATATTAAAAAAAATTTGATATGTGGTATATGTAAGTTAGTAGAATTAGAACTAATTGACGAATGTGACAAAAGAGATTCCCGTGCTCTCAAAATTTTAGCAAAAGAATCATCACAAACATTTTGGTTAAGAGAGATATGAACTACCGTCAAATAGTATATACTTTATTTATACCTTAAATGCTGGCTATTGCATGAAATCTCGATCATTTAGTGTATCGGATTCATCTCATGAGAAAATAAAAACTGGAATCCTCTTTAAAAAGATAACAAAAGTTTGTGTTTAAAAATAAGATAAACAAGATTAAAAAAAATATAAATAAGAAGCAAGTCGTTTTAAACATTTTAACTTTATAGTGTTTACAAGAACATAAAACTTAAATAGAAAATTCGTATGGGGAGAGTGGAGTGTCCATGAGCTCCTTCTTTAGCTATTGTTCTTATGTTTTATAGTATGAAATCATATATTATATTTTAGTTATATTATGTTTAATATAAAATATCTCCATTATGTTTTCAGGACACAATCTTATATATTAACACAGAAGTCAAGACTTCATTTCATATATGAACTTTTAAAATTTGGACATATTCCTAGAAAATATCAAATTTTACAAAAGGTCATTATTATAACTTTTAATATCTTTATATTCTTAGAGCTCCATCATTTTATTTAATACAAATGAATATATTTAAAATGTTCTAACAAAATCTTTTAAAAATCTCCTTAGAAACGAATGTTTAAAATTTACTTTCAACAATTAGTTAATTTTCCTTTAAATTATCATAAAATATAATTAGAAATTAAAATTGAATTTTGTTCTGGTTTATAGACAAATATTAAATATTAAATATTTTTAATCATATTCACTCATAATAACAGATGAAATTGATTAATTTCAAATAAATTCTACTAATAATTTTAAAAGATATTTTACAAATAAATATTTTTATTTATATCATCATTTTTTTATTAAATGTATATCTTTAATGCTAATAATATAAAATATTTTTAACTACTTTAATCATAATATCTTTTGCTATTTTTTTAATTTAAATATATATATATATATATAAAATTTAAGCAAATCTGTTGAAAAGATTATAACAAAATCTTAATTTTCAAAACTCGAACATAAATATTTTCACTAATTTCATAGTTAGTCATGAAATATTATTATACATTAATATATATATATATATATTCAGCTATATTTTCTAAAATGAAAAGAATAAAATTATATCCTAGTTTATCTATTTTCTAATAATATCTTTCATTTTTAAAAAGACCATTATATTGAACTAAATATGATAAAGATTTTTGACATTTATAAGTTAATATATTTATGTTAATAAATATAAAATATTTATTCTAAAAATATAATATGTTCGTAGAACGGGTTAACATTCGTAAACTATATAATTCATGTATAAAAAGTCAATTTATCTAAATTTTATATATATTTTAATTTATTATAGAAAATGAATAAATATAAAAAATTAATAATATACCGTTTTGAATTATGGATTACAATCATAATAAATTATAAATAAAATAAATTTAAATATGTGGTTTATACATAAGGAATTAGTAAGCAAACGCAAATTCAATAAAAATATATATAATAAAAAGAAACATATATATGTGGTGATTTGAATTTACAACATAACAACTATAAAATTATTGTATTTGAAATAATTTTACAAATATTTGAATATGTGAGTAACATTAAAAATGTAGATTTTGACCAATAAAACAAATATTTATATATAAATAGGAAAATATATACCCTGTGCGGGTCAAAATCTAGTTCTAAATTAAAGCTTCAATGCCTAAACCTCTAACATCAATTATCTTACTGATTTAGTCTCTTTGTTAACAGTTCTTGAGGGCCAAATAAGTAAGATGGAGGGTTTAGACACATAAAAAAATATTTTTCTAAAAATGTCGTAGTCTCTCGGAACATGTATCCCCTATATATTAATTGAGAAACATTTGAAAAGATGTAACCTCAAGTTTGTATTAATTAAAAAGTAAGCTTGCTTAGTTGTCAATCAATTAGCATATCAATTAAACTGACGTGGCGGCTTTAGGTTCAATTGAAATTTGCTAGGGAAAAATAATTAGAGACACATATAACGCATGTAACATAGTTTATATATTTATATATATCGCACACATGTAATGGAAGAAAAGGAAAATATACGATTTGATAACGATTTGCATATATTAACTATAATAACTTCATTCCTTTTAATTTATGGAAGTGTATATGTAAAATGGAAA
>CAKOAT010504043.1:48261-59336 GCA_932364175.1 Eruca vesicaria subsp. sativa
CTGTATCTGCGATTGTGATGACACCAGCATTCTGGCTACTTAGTCCTGCAAAGGCCACCGCAGGAGTTTTGCCCATATTCACTTGAAAGTGGATCATTCCTATTGGGAACACGAACACATCTCCAGGATGCAAAATTTTGGCGAATAAACGGTTATTGTCTTGATTTGAAGAGACAAAACCGACATATAATGTTCCCTCAATTAGGACTAGAATCTCAGTGGCACGTGGGTGCGTGTGAGGTGGGTTTTGGCCGTATGGCGCATAATCTATGCGAACCAATGATATTCCCATAGTGTTAAGCCCTGGAATCTGATCAACATTCACTGTTGTCACGTTGGATTTGACTTTATTATCGGTGTTTCCGGCCATATTGAGGCCAGAGTAGAAGAAATCATCTGCCTTTGCTTGCTTCGGGTCCTTACAGAACTTACCATTCACGAAAACTAGACATGGAAACATTGAGTCAAAAAGCATATATATATATCAAAATCTTTGGTTTAAACTACAATAAAGGAAAAAGTAACTAGAGAATTAAAGTAACCAGATTATTTCCATACCACCATTGTTGAGGTTATTAACAGCCACACAGAAGTCCTGGAGAGGACTTGGATCATAAGCGTTGCCAAAGGGAATGACCAATGCCAAAGTGATAACAGCGAGGATGGACTGAGAAATTTTCATTTTAAGCACAGTTATGCGAATGTGTTTCAAGGTTTTTATTTTGTGTTGTTTATGAAGGATGAGTGCTTACTATTTATAGGGCAAGAGAGTATGTCTTGTTTGACATGGTCAAGGCAATACTATATATTTTGTGTTTCGGATGTTTCAAAGTAGCAGTTCAAATGTTTACCAAGTCTATATTTAATTATATATTATTTTCTTTCAGCAATTTTATGTAGTCTTAATTAACTTAAACGATATGCATGACTTTAATTAACCTAGTAGAAATAGAATAAGCATACTCTTTAAAATTGTGAAGATGAATTGTATTTCTAGGGATAAATCATCGTAGAGAATCGCAATATTGTTCAGAACTTCTCTATCTAGGTAAAAGGTCGATGAAATGTGGTACATAGATCAAGAACGGAAACAGCATAAGTTTATTAAGTTATTAAGTGATGTGACTATAGAGGTTTCAGTTTTCTAAAATATTAATGTTTTATGGGTTGTTATGTTAAACCTTATTTAGAGACTTGGGTAGTTCTTTTCTTGATCCATGAAAAATATATAGTAAAGATTTGATTAGGTATTGACTATCCATAGAGCTTTAATTGGTATGCAGAAAACGGTGTGGCTAAATCAATACAGAAATAGTAGTTAGTGTCAATTGTCAATCTTCAAATTTTAAGCTACTGCAAGAACAACAAAACAACGAACAGAACCAAACATTGTCTCACAAAAACCACAGTTTGACTGTTTGTTTTTTATTGACCACGTAAACCCCCACCCACTCTTTAGAAACAATGGGAAAGACCGAAGCAAAGACTTGTATAAGTGTANCAATACAGAAATAGTAGTTAGTGTCAATTGTCAATCTTCAAATTTTAAGCTACTGCAAGAACAACAAAACAACGAACAGAACCAAACATTGTCTCACAAAAACCACAGTTTGACTGTTTGTTTTTTATTGACCACGTAAACCCCCACCCACTCTTTAGAAACAATGGGAAAGACCGAAGCAAAGACTTGTATAAGTGTAATATTGATACAAGTTTAATTTAGACACAAGCAAAGCAATTGTGCGATAAATGGTAAGGAACGATGAAAGTTTTCCATTGTTTTTTGGAATTTTAGTGTTGTTGGTGCAATTTCTACATTTATAGATGGTGAATCTAGGTTCTCATTAATAATTTAATACCAAAGCACCATATCTAACTATGTGGATAATATCTCTTTCAGTCAAAATGACTGCAAGATCTTCATTTATACTAGCTGCATAACCCCTGCGCAAGCGCGGAGCCGGGATCTGTGTTTTTTTCGGTTGTTGGTTTAGTGGATTATTCTAATAATACCAAATAATGATGAAATTGAAAGAATGTAGCAAGAGTGCAAAGTGAAAAATATTTTATATATAATGTGTTAAATGTTAATTATATGCGAAATAAGTTATAGGAATAACTAAATTATAATATAGTTTTTAGTGTATTAAAATAGATGTCTATTTTTTTTTATGTTGGAAATAGTTTTTATATCGGATGTCAAAACTTGATATAAATATTTATTTATAGTATTTATATTTGTACAACGATTTATCAATTTGAAAATAACTTTAATTTAAGCTAATATTTGTTGTTTGGGTTTCAATAGATAGGTTTGAATATGTTTTTTTGTAAGTTTGGATTCTGTTCATGAATAATGTGGTATTTTTCTTTACGGCGTCATCGACTGTGGAAATCCATCCGCCGGAGTCTGATAAAAATGAAATTATAGTAACTATTAAAAATTGAAGAGAAATTACATAGTTATTTTATAAATAACAAAACTATTTTTTTTTATATTATTTCACATACATAATTTTTTGAAAATATATATTAGGAAATATGTTCTAACTGTAAAAATATATATTAGGACATGATAGTGTCGTGTGAGACTCGTTTTTTTTTCTTTTTTTTTATGTTTGTTTTTTGATCCATTTTTAATTGTTTTTGGGTTTGAGTTCGTCAAACTTTAGGATTTTTCCATTATTTTGGGATTTAAACAATAAGTCTAGAGGAAAAAAACATTAAAAAATTAAAACTACTATTAAGAATTGAAGAGAAATTACATAGATATTTTATAAATAACAAAACTATTTTTTTTTTTTTTATTTCACATACATAATTTTTTGAAAATATATATTAGGAAATATGTTCTAACAGTAAAAATATATATTAGGACATGACAGTGCCGCGTTAGACTTTTTTTTTCTTTTTTTTGATGTTTGTTTTTTGATCCATTTTTAATTGTTTTTGGGTTTGAGTTCGTCAAACTTTAGGATTTTCCACTATTTTGGACTTTAAACAATAAGTCTAGAGGAAAAAAAAACATTAAAAGTAAAAAGCCCATATGATAATAATCCAAACGAAAAAACTAAAATACATAACAGCTGCGTGGTTTGAACCCACACACTTACAGATTTAATTAGATGTCTTATACCACTTTGCTAAAGTGTATTCATTGTTTATAGTCATTTTAGAAAAACTATAAGCTTTTAAAATTTAAATACGTGGAGCCCACGCGGCTGCTGATGTGGATAGCCTTAGGAGCTTCAAAAGTGAGTCATTATTATATAGATTTCACAAGGGATAATCAATGGGAAAATAGCATAAAAAATCCTCAAGTGATATTTGTACTTTTTTTTAACACAAACTTACTTGTACTTAAACTGTGATTTTTTTTCATTAATACTTTTAACCTTTAAAGTGATATTTGTATCAGAGAAACCTCCAAAATAAAAATTTGACCGGTTGTACAGGTAAAACATGATGTGTCAGCTTTTTTTCTTAAAAAATAATAATTTAATTAATAAAATAGAATAAATTAAAAAATTAAATAAAAATGCTGAAAAGTAAAATAAAAATCAGAAAATTTAATAAAAACTCATATTAAATAAACATTCATTTTATTAAAAAAACGTTCAAAAACTAAATACAGATTTATAAAATTAAATAAAACTAAAAAACAATTAAAAATTCAATAAATAAATAAATAAATAAGATTAAATTAAAATACAGAAAAAAACTAAATAAAAATTTAAAAAATTAATAAAATTCAAAAATAAAATATTTTTATTATCAAGTACAAGCTTTTTAAAAAAAAACATATCATTGTATACAACAATTTTAAATATATCACTTATGAGGATGATGGTTTTTCATGTAACCATTAACAATGACGGTTTATTGGCATATTTTCAATGATAGTTTCCGACATCATCGTTGAAAATGGCAAAAAAACTATTTTGAACCTTTTTATATCAAGATAGCACAAATTCATGACAACTCTGCAAACCAAACTGGGAGCTCTGAATCCATGTGTACGACGAATGTCGGTTGTTTTCGTGCACTGCGTGCCAGACTATCCGCTCTTGAGTTTATCCGTTCTTGGTATATAGATAAGCTCGGAGGAGAAGTATTTTGAACTTTTGAATATTGAATTTCTTTTTTTTTTAAAAAAAAAATTATGATATTTTTTAGTTTTTCTGTATTTTAATTTGGTCTTATTAATTTTTTAAAATTTTAGTCATTTTTTAATTTTCCAAATATTTATTTAGTTTTCAGAACTTTAAAAAAGAAAATCCAAATGCATTTTAGTTTTTCAGAATTTTTTTTTCATTTATTTAATTATTTAAATAATTTGTTTTATAAAAACTGACACTTCATCCTTTTCCTATACTATCGGTCAATTTTTTGTTTTGGTGGTTCTTTATGATACAAATGTCACTTTGAAGATTAAAAAGGTTAGTAAAAAAATTTTGAGATTTAAAGTGACATCGTTGAAGAGTATGGATCAATCTTGAAAAAATGTTAGAAACTGTGAGATGTTAAACTTTATCAGCATTTTATGCGGGTAACGCTTGTGCGCTATTTATAATAAGAATTTTGTGCTGAATGACAAGTTTGCTCTACAAGTAAAAGCGAACTGCTGTACATAGGTGGAATAGTCAACATATCCTGCTCTACAAGGAAATATCGCAATACTGTTCATGGATCTATCTTTTGTCTTAATCTTTGATGGACTAGTCTTGGTATCATTTTACTGGCAGAGCACGTTGAATAATATATAAAGAAGCAAAATCCAAGAGAGAAAGAGAATGGTTCTACATATAGTCACAAGAAGCAAAATCCAAGAGAGAAAGAGAATGGTTCTACATATAGTCACAAGAAGCAAAATCCAAGAGAGAAAGAGAGTGGTTCTACATATAGTCACATACTAGGTGTTTTCCTGATGTGCAGAAATAAAGTTTTTAAAAATAAAATAGTGTAATTCTCTCAAATAAATTTCTTAAAGTTTATATCATAAAAAATATATTTCAAAAATTAAAATGATCAGAATAACACTTTTTATTTTAAAAATTTTAAGTTTTTTTTTTATTTTTACAATTTGATATCATATTCTCAAAACCCCACTCCTCAACTCTAAATAAAAAAATCTAGAATTAGTTAACCCAAAGGGTATAACTGTATATTTACTTATTTTTGATTAAATATTTACGTATATTTTGGTCATTTTTATTTTTAAGGTCCATATTTGTGACAAAAAAATTTGTATGTCTCTCCTAGGGAAATTTTATAAAATTATATATAAAATAAATTTAGTTAATTTTTAAATTTTATTTTGATACATTATTAATTTTACATTAATTATATGTAAAATTTAGATAAAATGAACAAATTTTATTTAAATTTATATTTAATAATATATATATATAAATATATATGTATATATTTAAAATTAACATTTTGGAAATATTTTTTTTTATCTTTTTTGGTTAAAATATGTAAAATCCCATTCTATACAATTAAGAAAAAAATTTGGTTAGGTATATAATTGTCAAAATATAAAATCAAATAGCATTTTTAAAATTTATATATGTTATAAATAAAACTAACGGTATTGGAATTAGAATATTATAATTTTAACAAAAACCTGTATAAAAATTTTCAAAAAAATGTTAATACAATTATAAAAGATAGACTTGAAATTATTTTAAAATTCGTTAATAGTGTTATGTTTCTATTTCTACAATTATATTATTTATTGTTATGTTAATGATAATTTATGAGTTATTACCATATTCTAAGAACTTACCAAAAATATATATTAACATTTAATCTAAATGTACATTTTCACGATTAATTCTAAGCTATGTCATCATTATTAGTGGATATATCATTATTTTTTGGTGAAATTGATTGTGGTGATAACACATGTCAAAATCACTTCACAAATAATATATAAGTGATAAGCATATGTTTTTATCTTGCGATGCATTGTTGGATAACTTGTTATGGGCCAAAAGCTCATGGACTATGAAAAGATCCAATCAAAACCCAAATAAATAAAGACATGGTTCAAAACAGGTCACACCAGTTTGGTTCATCATCACAAGTTCACAAATTACAGTACAATCCTAAAGAAAAAGACTCATTATATAGGAAAAAAACCAGTTTACTTAAGCAGATTCTTAACAAAAAGTCTAAAAGAAGAACCTATAAGTTTCTCTTCAGTAGTCTTATCTATCTCCTCTGCTAGTAAAGGAGTCAGAGTACCTCGACATCTACCAGTCTCGCTCATTCTAAAAAATGCCTTAGTGTCAATTTCACTCACTAGCTTCCCTGTTGTATTAACCTCCAACCTACATAACTTTATGATATCTTCCAAAGCTCCATCATATCTATCTTTCTCTCTGTGAAAGGAATTGTAAGAACCCAGCGATCCACATAACACATCTCTCATGTGCTCTTTCATCTCGTCATACATAACAAAAAGAACCTTCTCAGGTTTACTATGCTCTCTTTTACTCCAAGGCATGATCCCAAAGGGTCCATAAACACTTGTCCTCTGCAAAACCTACTAACCATTTCAACCATTGTACATTTAGGGTTGGCACTAGGCTAAAGCCAATAAACCTTGAGACACTACAATTAATATTTCATATGTTTACATATCGTTATAGAATAAAATTTTCGTAACAAAGTAAATGTCGTTTGAAGATTTAAGGAAATTTATGTCATAAATGATCTATTTTATCCATACATAAATTAAGAGAAACTGCAATAGAACTTAATAGTTGAATTAGGTAAGCTAAACATTTATCAATTTTCTTAATGCAGGTCAAAAATCTAAAATGACATCTACTTTAAAATGGAGAGAGATATTTTAGGGACGCCAATTATTGTTAGTGTTCATCACTTTTGCTTAGTGGTGGTTTGTGTTTCTCTTTTCTAGGTGATAATTTATATTCCTTTTCTCTTTTTATATGAACAATTACTTAAGGATTGATTGGTAGTGGTTGTAGCTTTCTATTTTTTATTTCAAAATTTAAGTTGTAGATTTTGTACCCTTAAGATTGGATTTTATTGATGTTGAATTATTTTAAAAAATTTAATAGTACTAAACGTAATATAGTTCCTTTTTAATATTTTGTATCATAGCTTTAGATTTTCTTAATAAATCTTTATTACTCTTATTTATTGATGTATAGAGAATTGTTGTTGTGTAGAGTACTTATAGTCATCACCAATCATTCTAACAATTTTGTCTCTTTATCATAAATATTATATTATATGATATGTTAAATAAACCATTTAAGGAAAATTTAGTGTAATCTTTGTTCTTTTTGGGAGGATAAAATAGCTAAACAAGAGATACTACATAGATTTAAGTTATCAGTTGCTCATATTCTACATTTCATTTTTGATCAATCCACCAGAATTGATGCGATTTTCAATATCTCGCATAACTCTTTTTCTCTATTTTTTTATATTTATTTCTGTTTCTATACTATTTAACAAAATTAAAATAGTGAAAAAACAAATTATCATAAATTGGGTTTAGAATATGCTACAAAAAAAGATTATTAATTTATATCTTTATTTATTTATAAAAATACTATAGTAACAAGATAGTAATCAACCAGTTGGTCTTAATATTAAAAATTCAAACATAAGCTCCAACATTAAAAAGCACATATTCATTATATATTAATCATGGAGCATTACAACATAATTTTAATAGCCACGTGTCATCACTATGTTAATTCTTAGAATCCTTAGAGAAATAAGTTTGTCCAGCTCAATATATAGTATACTTTTTATTAAACTAATTATGCAATTAATTGGGGGTTTGTTGCAAAAATGACTCAAAACTCCAAGTCAACCACAAAACTAACATTCTTTTTTAGACATTTCATTTGCCCAATCCACTCTAGAATTTCTGATTATTTACAAAAATGCCATTATTTTTATTTAAATTTTTTTTTTGAAAATGAGTATTTTACTCTCTCACCCTCATCTTCATCAATTAATCACGAAAATGCCACCACCTTCAATTCACCAGCAACCATGAGCAACCAAAATGAAGCTCTTAATTAATCTAAAAAATAAAATTTACTCATTCATTCTCATAACATATGCTAAAAAACTAAGGTTGACTTATTTGAATCAAGAGGTCTCTGTAATAAATATCGTCAACTCTAACATTCCCCCTATAAATATTGTATACAGTAAATATTTTTAATCATTGTCTACTACATACGTAAGTAACAGTTCCGATGATGCGGTCGAGGATGTTAACTCTTAGCATCCGGAAATCATGAAAATGATTCCAATTAACAATTTCTCTCATGTTTTACAGTGACATTTCCTGTCCATCCCATCCCTCAGAGAATTCACCAGCTCGAAAAAGGGTTTTCGGCGCGAGTCTGTATAAGGAATATTTGGGACATCATGATTCACCAACCAAGTAACCCCAAGAAGTGCACCGGCTACATATGCTATGATTATCACGTAAGCAATATAATATAACTTTTACATATAATTATATATTCTACACATTTTAGCTTTATTTGTTTCGTCTAACAAATTTATTCACCTTCAGAGAGTACTACTGGAAGGCCAACTCTCCACCAACACCCACCCAACTGGTCCACATTTGATAACCGAAGGAGATTCGTACGAATTATCGGGATTTTTTGTCAAACAAAATTCCCGGGAAGGGAAATTAACACGTCTCCCGTACACCATTCGCCTCAACCAGTGGTCAACAATGTTAAATGTTTCTCTCACCGATCCAATCGTTGCGGCACCCTATTTCTGTCCTAAGAATTACAAAAGTCTACTCCGCTTATCCACTACCCCCAGATACTTACCAGGTAAAAAACACATCAAGCTTTCCGTAAAGTCAGATAATATTCATATTACCAACAATGCCAATATTGTCCAGATGTCGTCGGGGAGATACCACAAATGCAAAACATAAAACCACCCAGCCCAGGACCAATCGGAAAAATCACAATTGCTCTAATGCTAAACGGTTTCAAAAAGGTTAGGATCATCCTATGGGACAATCCAGCAAGAGAGATTACCGCCATCCAAAGCAAGAAATATAGGAAATACAAAATCGTCCTCATAATAATCCTAATACCTAAACTTTATCAAGGTACAAGTTATTCTATAAATATAAAAAATCATGACTGTTCGTTCTAATCATGCCCAAAATAATTTTACAGGACAACTTCAACTCTCTTCATCGCCGGCGACCACTTTCTACTTCAACAAAACAATCAACGCCATCAAGAATTTCAGAGGGAAGATAGAAAGTCATCCACACCATTAAAAAAAAACTACCAGCCAGCAGTTTTTCTCTAGACTAATTTAACATATGTTCATTTTCAAATATTTACGACTCATTTGGAATTTTATTTCAAACATATGGCTTGGAAAAAAAAATATAGTGTCAATTGGTTTTTCTATTCTCATTCATACCCATCAAGATGCTTGAATAATTTTAATATTCTTGCTGGAAAAAATAAAATTTAATGATTGAACTATCTTAATTAAGTACATCATCATATGCGTAAAAGGTATTCTATAATTTACTTATTAAACACAGAAAAAATGAAGATGCTTGATGAAAAAGGAAGTACAATCATGCATAGTCGTCGGGCTTATTCCTACATGCGTACAAAGACCGAGGCAGATCTATGGGCTCTCTTCTGGGCAGTGGAATGTTTGCACAACCTACACTTCTCCAATATTATTTTCGAGACCTCTTCAGACTGCCTACATGCCGCTATTAAAAATCCAGCTGCTTACCTTAGTCACAGCCACATTCGTCACAGCATTTTCTGGCTTCTGTCAAGAATTGATTCATGGAGTCTGGATCATTCTCTTCCGGAACGAAATGCAGCTGCACCGGCTATCGCTCTCAGTGTTATTCGGGATCGGCGCCATCAGTCCTATATCGCTCGGAATGCCCCTTCGTGGCTACATCATCTACTCGTCCTGGAGGTTCAGTAAGCAAGGATGTGGGTAAACAATGTTTATCTTCTTTTTCTTCCTTCCTTTAGCCTTGTGATGGTGTCTACTGACATCTCTTTTTCCTGTTGTTAGTTTATCACTTTTGTCTTCCCTAGTACTCTGTTTTGATCTCAGTGTTATAAAAAAAAAAACACAGAAAACATACAAATTTACCCGAGTGTAGCCCGGGGATCGGTTCTAGTAAGTGTAATATTAATACGAGTTTAGTTTAGTCACAAACAAAGCGATTGTGGGATAAATAGTGAGGAATGGTGCTAGCTTTCCATTATTTTTATGGGATTTTTAGTGTTGTTGGTGAAACGTCTACATTTATGTGGATAATAATATATCTTTCATTCAAGATCGACTGCAAGATCTTCACTGATATTTCAAAAGGGATAATCATGTATAGTGTTCAAAACATTTGTTATAAATTTATAATATTTTTTTTTCCAGAAATCACCGTATATTAAAACAATTTTGATATGTGGTATATGTAAGTTAGCATAGTATTAGCAAAAAAATCATCACAAACATTTTGGTTAAAAGAGAGATATGAACTACCCTCAAATAGTATATACTCTATTTATACCTTAAATGCTGGCTATTGCATGAAATAGTGTATCGGATTCATCTTATGAGAAAATAAAAATTGGAATCCTCTTTAAAAAAATAACAAAAGTGTGTGTTTAAAAATAAGATAAACAAGATTAAATAAATAAGAATGGAGCAAGTCGTTTTAAACATTTTAACTTTATCGTGTTTACAAGAACATAAAAACTTAAATATAAAATTCGTATGGAGAGAGTGGAGTGTCCATGAGCTCCTTCTTTAGCTATTGTTCTTATGTTTTATAGCATGAAATCATATATTATATATTATGTTTAATATTTATGTTTTCCGGACACAATCTATCTTATTAGAACATAAACATTAGGTTGAACCTAATATTTATTTTGTATGTTTTCAAATTAAATACATCTTTCTACTTTATAGTTAAACATACATTAAATCACTAATATTCTCTTTATATTATTATCCATGTTTCCAAACAATATATTTATTTCTTTATT
>CAKOAT010504043.1:61882-82724 GCA_932364175.1 Eruca vesicaria subsp. sativa
CAATACAGAAATAGTAGTTAGTGTCAATTGTCAATCTTCAAATTTTAAGCTACTGCAAGAACAACAAAACAACGAACAGAACCAAACATTGTCTCACAAAAACCACAGTTTGACTGTTTGTTTTTTATTGACCACGTAAACCCCCACCCACTCTTTAGAAACAATGGGAAAGACCGAAGCAAAGACTTGTATAAGTGTAGTATTGATACAAGTTTAATTTAGACACAAGCAAAGCAATTGTGCGATAAATGGTAAGGAACGATGAAAGTTTTCCATTGTTTTTTGGAATTTTAGTGTTGTTGGTGCAATTTCTACATTTATAGATGGTGAATCTAGGTTCTCATTAATACCAATGCACCATATCTAACTATGTGGATAATATCTCTTTCAGTCAAAATGACTGCAAGATCTTCATTGATAATATCAAGGGAAAATCAATGGGAAAATATTAAAAAAAAATCCTTAAAATGTTATTTATTCGCACTTCAAACCTTGAAATTTTTTCACTGTTACTTTTAACCTTCAAAGTGATATTAGTATCACAAAAAACTTCCTAAGTAAAAGGTTGACCGGTTGTACAAGTAAAACATAACGTGTCAGCTTTTTTAAAAAAATAAGTATTTAATTAATAAAATAAAATAAAATAAAAGATTAAATAAAAAATCTGAAAAGTAAATAAAAACTAGAAAATTTAATAAAAACTCTTATTAAATAAACATTTCCTTTTAAAACAAAATTATTCGGAAAAGTAAATAAAGAATTATAAATTAAATTCAAAAATAAAAATAACTAAAAATTCAATAGGTAAATAAGATTAAATTAAAATACATAAAAACTAAATAAATATTTAAAAAATTAAGAAAATGCAAAAATCAAAATATTTTTATTATAAATTACAAGATTTTTTTTAAATCATATCATTGTTACAATAACAATTTCAAGTATATCACTTACGACGGTGATGGTTTTTCACGTAACCATTAACAATGACGTTTTTTGGCATATTTCCAATGATAGTTTCCAACATCATTGTTAAAAATGGCAAAAAACTATTTTGAACTTTGAATTTTGAATTTTGAATTTCTTTTTTCAATCTTTTTGAATTTTTTTCAGTTTTTCTGTATTTCAATTTGGTCTTATTATTTTTTTTTTAATTTTTAGTAATTTTTTTTAATTTTCTAAATGGTTATTTTATTTATTAAAATTTCTGATTTTTTTTTAAAAAAAAATTGGAATTTTATTTATCTTTTCATAAGCTCTTTTATAAAAACAGACACATCATCTTTTTACCTGTACTACTAGTGAATTTTTTATTTTGGAGGTTTTTTTTTATACAAATGTCATTTTGAAAGTTAAAAGTGTTAAAAAATTTCGAGATTTAAAATGACATCGTTGAAGAATATGGATCAATCTTGAAAAATGTTAGAAACTGTGAGATGTTAAGCTTTATTTGCATTTTATGAAGATGAAAAATGTTAGAAACTGTGAGATTTTAAGCTTTATTTGCATTTTATGAAGGTAACGCTTGTGTGCTATTTATAATAAGAATTTTGTGCTCAATGAGAAGTTTGCTCTACAAGTAAAAGCACACTACTGTACATATGTAGAATAGTCAACATATCCTGCTCTACAAGTAAATATCTTTTTGTCTTAATCCTTGATGGACTAGTCTTTGTATCAATTTACTTGCAGAGCACGTCGAATCTTATTATATAAATTCTCATTTTCTTAAATTACTAATTAACATGATCGTGACACATGACAATTATATGTTTAAGATTGTGAGATATGGAATTTATCTCATGATTAAAATATATATATCCTGAGATAATAACAAACACAATTTTTAAAAAAAAAGTAATTAAAATTATTATGTAATAGTAATTTTCCATTTTCAAAACCCTAAACAAAAGATAATTGTATAAGATTATTTGATAGTAATTTTTCTTTTAATATTGTGACATGTGTTGAAATATATAATGATTAAATATACATATATATATATAATAAGATAATAAAAAAGAATTTTGAAAAATTAAATTTAAAATTTATTTATTAGTAAAAAGTAACTTTAAAAATTATTTAAAAGTATTTATAGAAATTTTACTTTTTAAAAATCCTAAACAAAAACAATTTGAACAAAAGTTGTAAAAGCTTTTGAAAAATAAATTGTAAAAAATTATATTGATCTTGATTCTTCAAAGTTTCTAATTAAAAGATTGTAACATATGACAATTATATATTTATTAATTATAATTATTATTTAATTGTAATTTTCCATTTTTAAAATCTTGAAGAAAAGATAATTGTAAATGATTATTTGATACTAATTTTTCTTTTAGTATTGTAACATGTAATAAAATATATAATTATTAAAAAAATTATATATAATAATATAATGAAAAAAAATTAAAAAAAATAAATTTAAAATTTATTTATTAGTAAAAAGTAAATTTAAAATAATTTAATAGTAATTTAGAAATTTTACTTTTGAAAAATCCTAAACAAAACAAAAATTTGAAAAAAGTTGTAAAAGATTTTGAAAAATAATTTGTAAAAGATTATATTGAGGTTGATTCTTCAAAGTTGATAATTAACATGATTGTGACATATGAAAGTTATATATTTATAATTGTGATATGTGTTAAAATATATCATAATTAACAATAAACATACTAAGATATTGAAATTTATTTTTGTTAAAAATTAATTATAAATAATATTTAATATTAATTTTCCATATCTAAAATCTTAAACAAAATATTGCTAATAATTATTTGGTAGAAATTTTGACATGTTTTAGAATATCTCATGATTATATACAACGAAAATAGTAAAAAAAAAAATTTGTAAAAATAATTTTCAAGATTATTTATTTTGAAAAAACAAAATTTCATTTTTAAAATTATTTAATAGGGATTTTTAGAAATTTTCCTTTTTAAAAATCCTAAAATAAAGATATTTGTAAAAAAAATTATTTAACACTATATTTTCTTTTCTCAAATTCTAAATAAAAGATAATTGGAAAATATATAATAAGATGACAAGAGCAGTTTTTAAACAAAAGTATTTATTTAGTTGTATATTTCTCTATTTTTTATTTTTATAAATTTTAAACAAAAAATATTAGTCAAATAATTTATTATATACCAACTTTTGTCTTCTAAATTTCTAATGAAAATATAACTATCAGAAAAGAAAATATTTAACAGTAATTGTCATTTTCTAACATCAAAAACTTAAGAAAACTGTAAAAGAGTGTTTAAGTAGTTTTCCTTTCTTCAAAATCCTAATCAAAATGTTTTTAGACTAATTAATTCTAATATTTTAATGAATAATCCACTTTCTAATAAAAAAGTTGATATTCTTTTTATAAATTATAAACCAAAAAGTACTACAATTTTACAACCGTCGCTTTGGCCGAGTGGTTAAGTCATGTGCCTGCTAAATACATGGGATTTCATAAAACCTGTTAGATAAAATGGAGAGAACAGAACCCATAATAACCCAGGTTCAAAGCCTTCGTCTGACTTTTTTGGCGGGAACAGAACCAGAGAAAAAATGGAGAGAGGCCAAGGTCAGCGACACAACTCATCCAACTAGTGGACAAAACGGTCCGGAATAGACTATCTTCTATCCGTCATCAGGCGTATACCGTATACGGGAGGTTTAGCTCTTTGGTTTGGCACACGATAAACACGAGAATGTTTGTTTTATCTTTATAAATCTCTCAGCACCAATGTAACACAAAGTGTAAAACAATTTTTTGTTTGAACTAATTTAACATTCTTTCAAGAAAAAAACAAAAAGAGCTACAATTATATATATATATGTGTGTGTGATTAAGTTCTCTTATGTTTTGTCACTTCTCATATTTTGGTAACAAATATAATAAGAAATACAACAAAAAAGAAATAAAGAATAATATTAAATGAGTTTTTTTTTACATATTTATTCACATTTTCACATGATCTACTCTTTTTTGGGTATCACATGTAGAGAAAATAACATGTGACATCATGATTTTCACATTACAGTGATGTTGAGTTTTTTAAAAGTATATTATTATCATGTAGTCGTACATTAATTACTGCCACAATTATACTTAAACGTTTGTACATGTTTATGTAAGTTTAATGGATAATGTGACTACTATGCTTATGTGTGATTATGCTTATGTGTGTTATTCTTATTGGCATATAAAATTAGTTATGCTATTGTAGATCATGATACTGCATAATTAAAATAAAAGAGAATGACTTTGAAATGCAATGTTGTAGGTCATGCTACTAAAGAATTGAAATCAAAGAGAAAGACTTTGCAAGGGACAATATTACTAATAATTTGACCTACACAACATGATTACTGAAGTAGAAATCCTAACTAGAAGTTATATGAAAAAAAAAAGATTTTTATTCCTAGCATAAGGCTCATACCAACATATGCAAGATCGCCTTTCAAACTGAAATGGCGTTGTTGTCAGAAAAAAAAAACTGAAATGACGTTAATTTTTTATATGAGTTTGTTATGCACTGATTATCAACAAGAATTAAGGTCAAACCTTAAAAAGTTGGTATATATTTACCAAGTCCAGTCTTACAATTGTACATCACACTATCAAGAGTCACTACAATTCCATAGTTTCAGATTTTTAAAACATAACGACAATAGTCTCACCATAAATGCTAAAGTATAAATATTTGATGTTTTATTTAGCAATATATTTGATATTTAGCTGGCTATCAATAATACATATTGATTGGCGTCGTGTAATTTTAATATTTTTAATTGTGTTTTTTTTAATTTTCTTTAAACAAGATAAATAATATTGAGAGTTCACAGTTTTATATGTTTCAATTAACTACAACTATTATTATTTTGAAAAAATAATTAAAATATTAATGTATTATTTACAATACCATAATTATTGAAATAAAAATATCAATCAAAATTTATGTAAGAAACAAATTATTATTATTAAAATTAAGACCAATAAATAGTGAAACAAAATTCAAGAACTAAGAGCATCTCCAACCCATTGTTATTTTAATCGCTATAATGGCATTCGAGTAAAAATTGCTCCAACTCACCTCTATTTATTTCTATATAATAGATATTTCTATCGTTCCAAGAAAAAATAAATTTCTATTTGTTCCTCTATTTATAAAGGAAGAAATTGCAATCCTCTATTTTTACTCTATATTTAGAAATTGCTATTATAGAGGAGCATGTCTCGTCTCTATTATAGGTGCATTTATTTTAGAGTGAAAATAAAAACTACATTGGAAATGGTCTAATGTGAAAAAGATTTTCATTTTTATGTTTCCGCTAAAATTGAATATCAAATAAAATTCGTACAACGCACAGATCCATATCTAGTAATATATAAAGAAGAAAATCCAAGAGAGAAAGAGAATCACGATTCTACATATAGTCACATATAAGCATATGTTTTTATCTTGTTTGTCAACGCATTGTTGGATAACTTGTTATGGGCCAAAAACTCATGGACTATGAAAATTCAATCAAAACCCAAATAAATAAAGACAGGATTCAAAAACAGATCAGGCCAGTTCGGTTCATCATCCACAAGTTCACAAATTACAGCACAATCTTAAAGAAAAAGGCTGATTATACAGGAAAAAACAAACAGTTAACTTAAGCAGATTCTTAACAAAAAATCTAAAAGAAGAACCTATAAGTTTCTCTTCAGTAGTCTTATCTATCTCCTCTGCTAGACAAGGATGAAGGTAAAGTATGAACAAGACAAAGTATTTCTGAATAATACGTTTATTTCTTGAAGATTATCTCCAATACAAGAGTTCGATAATTATAGCACTCCAGGAAGGAGTGACATCAGAGGCCACAGAGTAAGTCTTAATCTTGTCTTCATAGGTAGAGAGTTTAGACATAACATCGTCCAGACTTGGTGTAGGAAGAGAGTCCATCTAGTTTTCAATCACCGTACTGATAGCTTCGTACTCTCTGCCCAAACCATTCAGCACACTAAAGATCTTTCACTCTCAGGAATGGTAGCTCCGATGGAATCCAGTTGGTCATAAAGTGTTTTGATTTCAGACACATATGCAGTCATGCTTTTGTTTCCTTTTGACAAAGTCTGAATCTTTTGCTGCATAGCTAACTTCCGAGTAGCAGACACTCTATTATACTTCTGACCTAGAGCAAACCATACTTCCTGAGACGTATGAAGTCCATAAACAGACCTAAGAGCGTTTTCAGTGAGAGTACCGTATATCCAGGCCATGATGAGTTGATCCTTTTGGATCCATTTGATAAACTCCAAATTTGCAGCTTCGACAACTTGATCTCCATTACAGACCGTTGTTGTCTCGGCTGGTCTTGGTTGAGTGCCGTTGACGTAGCCAAGAAGCATCTGAGAAGAGAAAAACTGCTCAAACTGCAGTTTCCAGAGAAGGTAGTTGTCATCCTTCAGCTTTAAGGTGACACACTGAGTGATCGTCAAGTTAGACACTAAATGTGGATCTGTATTGCCTTCCATGACAGACACATGAGATAGAAACAGAGATCTACTTTCTGTGCTCTGATACCATGAAGGTAAAATATGAATAAGACAAAGTATTTCTGAATAATACGTTTATTTCTTGATGATTATCTCCAATACAAGAGTTCAATATTTATAGCACTCTAGGAAGGATCCAGAGGCTTTACAGCTATGCTATCTTACGCTAACAAAACGGATAAGAGTGTGTAACGATTACATTACTGTATTGGTTGCTTTTCCGTACACAAGGAAGCACACCTTCGAGCTCTGTTTTAAACCGTTGAAACTTTGTGTTGATGTAGAGATTCTGTGATGGGCTTTTGTGCTTTGATCTGGGCCTTACCAAGCTGGGCCAGGCTAATAAAAGAGTCAGAGTACCTCGACATCCACCAGTCTCACTCTTTCGAAAAATGCCTTAGTCTTCATTACTAGTTTCCCTGTTGACAACAGGCTGTTGTATTAACCTCCAACCTACATAACTTTATGATATCTTCCAAGCTCCATCATCTATCTTTCTCTCTGTGAAAGGAATCCTAAGAACCCAGGAATCCACATAACACATCTCTCATATGCTCTTTCCTCTCGTCATACATAACAAAAAGAACCTTTTAAGGTTTATTATACTCTCTTTCCAGTACTCCAAGGCATGATCCCAAAGGGTCCATAAACACTTGTCCTCTGCAAAATCTACTAACCATTTCAACCATTGTACATTTAGGGTTGGCACTAGACTAAAGCCAATAAAGAAATGCCTTGAGACACTATATTTAATATTCCATATGTTTCATATTATATATCGTTGTAGAATAAAATTTTCATACCAAAATAAATATCGTTTGAGGATTTAAGGAAATTTATGTCATAAATGATATATTTTATCCATACATAAATTAAGAGAAAAATGCAATAGAACTTAATAGTTAAAATAGGTAAGCTAAACATTTATCAATTTCCTTAATGTAGGTGAAAAATCTAAAATGACATCTACTTTAAAATGGAGAGACATTTTAGGGACGCCAATTATCGTTAGTGTTGATCACTTTTGCTTAGTGGTTGGTTTGCGTCCAGGTGACAATTTCGATTTTTTTTTTCTCTATTTATAACTTTTTTTTTGAAAAATAACTAGCAGTTAAATTTTTGTCTCCTTTATAAATATGAACAGTTACTTAAGGATTGATTGGTAGTGGTTGTAGCTTTATATTTTTTACCTCAAAATTTAAGTTGTAGATTTTGTACCTTTTCTGATTGAAAAAAAAAGATTTTGTACCTTTAGGATTGGATTTATTGATGTTGAATTATTCTAAAGATTTAAAAGTACTAAACTTGCATAAACTGACTTTTACAGCTAAGATATTTCTTTTTTTAAAGATTTTGTCTTATAGATTTAGATTTTCTTAATAAATTTTATTACTTTTATTTATTGATGTATAGAGAATTGTGGTTGTGTAGAGCACTTATAGTCATCACTAATCTTTCTAACAATTTAGTCTCTTTATCATAAATATTATATTATATTATATGTTAAATAAACCATTTAATTAAGTAAATTTTAGTGTAATCTTTGTTCTTTTTGGGAGGATAAAATAGCTAAACAAGAGATAATATACAGATTTAAGTTATCAGTTGCTCATATTCTACATTTCATTTTTATCAATCCACCAAAATTAATGCGGTTTTCAATATCTCGCATAATTCTTTTTTCTATTTTTTATATTTATTTCCGTTTCTATACTATTTAACAAAATTAAAATATTCCAAAAAACAAATGATCATAAACTGGGTTTAGAATATGCTACAAAACAAGATTATTAATTTATATCTTTATTTATTTATAAAAATACTAGAGAAACAAGATAGTAATCAACCAATTGGTCTTAATATAAAAATTCAAACATAAGCTCCAGCATTAAAAAGCACCTATTTAAATTATTATTACTTTTTTTTCTTTTAAAGTATTAGAAAGCAACAAGATAAACTAATCATCTAGTGTACGAGGCTTTTCTGTATATTTCCAGTTAGCAACACACATGCTACATGACACACACTAACAGAAAAACAGAAACGTTGTATATAATAAGCAAATCATTATTTTTTTTTTGTTCATACAAAAAAAACAACAAAACATAGACAGCAGAAACAAAACTCACAAAATTGAAAAAACAACAACATCATTAAAGCACAACAAAAACATAACAAAAAAGTCTTCAAGATTAATTCAACAAGAAAATTTAAGACCAGAACCTCGAAACTTCTCTTCAATGGTTCTATCTATTTTCTCTGCCAAGGACTCACTCAAAGTATCTCCCCATCCTCCAACATCTCCTTTTCTAAAGAAAGCTTTAGTCTCCATTCCATTAGGTAACTTCCCTTCTCTATTAACTTGCAAACTACTTAAGCTCTCAAAGCTACACAACTTCACAATCCCTCTCACTTCCTCTTCTCCAACAAAACCACATCCCAAGAACTCAGCTATTCTCTTGATTGTATCTCCGGTCTCCTTCTTCAGCTCCTCATAAGTAACAAACAAGACCTTGTTCGGATTCTCGAGGCTCGCATACCAATACTTTAACACATGATCCCAAAAGGGTCCACCTATAAACTTCCCTTCACAAAACGCTTCAACCGCTTTTTCAATAGGATAATCAGCGGTTTCTTGAGGAGCAAGTTTCTTCCCAAAATGCCATAAGGAGACAAACATGTCTTTAGGGTTTCTACAACAATACACAATCTTACAAGACGAGCTCTTAACGGACTCTGGCAAGGAAAGATGCGGTATGTGTGTGTTCATGAGTCTTGGAGAAGGTAACTTGGAGAAATCTAAATCTGGAGACTCATAGTAAACTCCTTCCAAGAAGGGCACGAGAAGGTGCGGGTTTGTAACCAGAAGAGGATGATCACCCGAAGAAACTGGAAACTTGTGTCGGTTAAGTAGAGCAAAGACAAGAGCTTTTAACCAAGTGGTACCTGACTTAGGATTGGTGACGAGGATAATGTCCGAATCTTTGGCCTGAAAGTGTTTTTGACATTCCAAGAGTCCTTGTAAGAGAGCTTGTGTGTGCCAACGTCCTTGAAATTGATACATTTGGCTCACCAGCCACCCTTTCTCGCTTGGAAGAGAAGAGATCAGATCTCTTGTTTCTTGTGTCAAATCTTCATCTCCCAAGTAATCAGGAACAGCTGATGACGACATTGAGATCAAATCTTGAAAAATGTTAGAAGCTATGAGATGTTTTTTTTTTTCTTATGCTCTGTTTGCATCTATGAGAGGGTACTTCTGAGCTTTTTATAATAAGAATGAGAAGTTTGCTGTACAAGTAAATATTTAAATAGTTTGTGATCTTTTGGTCCTAATCTTTGATGTAATAGTCAACTACTTGCAGAGCACGTAGAATAAATAATATCTAAAGAAGAGAAAGAGAATCACAACTCGTAAGTAAAGTCAAAGATAAGCACCAGAATATTTCAGGCAGATGTCTTTTCTTGTTTGTTGCATTGTCGGAAAACTTGTGATGAGCCAAAAACTAGTGATGGGCCAGAAGCTCATGGACTATGACAGATCAAATCAAATCCCAAAACCCAAATCAAAGCTCTATTTCCAGTACTCTAAGGCATGCTCCCAAAAACACTTGACCCTCTGAATACCTCACTACCCATTTCCTCCGTTGTACACTCAACCATCTCCTTAAGGGTATCTCCAACCATTACACCAAATTTGATGTTTTGGTGTAAAAATTTTTTGACCATCTCCAACCATGACACCAAATATTACACCAAAAGTAATATTATATACTTTTTGAAATTTTTAGTTTTAATAATCTTTTTTATATTCTTGTTATTTATAATTGATAAATAATTGTTTTATCATACTTGGATATTATAATTTTAAAATTTTAAAATTTTATGTTAATAAAATTTATACATTTATTTATGGTTTAACATACTATATGTTTCTATATTTATTTTATATATAATATTATTAACATACTATACATTTTTGTATTTATTTTATATATAATATTGTATTATAGTAAAAATTCCAAATTATTAATTATGAAATCACATAACAGAATAATATATGTATTTCAATATTTGTATTAGATAGTATAACAAATTTAAATATATTAAAAAAATTAAAAACAAAAAATGCTATTTTAATGTTTGATGAATTTGATAGTATTACATAAGTTTAATTATTTACAATTAAATCTAACTTTACAATAACATAATATTATGAATTTTTATTTACTGATTAAATATGACTTAGATAGATATTATAATTGATATTTTAAATAAAAATATATTATAATATAAAATATATGATAATAATTATTTAGTGATTTTTTACTTGAAAATAAATAAATAAATATAAAAGTTCTTTAATATTTTATTTTTAAAAATATAAAATAAAATGATAATAACCAATTATTTATTTTTATTAGAAAGTAAAATTTACAAAAAGAAATATTATGTAAAAATAATTTAAAAATACTAATAAGATAGTATATATGTAAATACTAATTTGAACTAATTAATAATAAAAATTATATTATATTATTAAATGAAAACACAATAAAATATACATATTAAACATTTGGTGTGATGAATAGTGTTACACCAAATTTGGTGTAACACTATTCACCCTACACCAAATTTGGTGGGATGGTGTAATTTTTAGTGTTTCATTGGAGATGAAATCATACCAAATTTGGTGTTTTGGTGTCCCATTGGAGTTGGTCTAAGAGTCAAAAAATTTCATGAAATTCCAGAGAGTGACAAACGCGCTCATTTGGGTTCATGCCGCAGTACACAATTTTACAAGACGAGTAAAAGAGTGATTCCTGAGGATTGGAAAAGGGCTGCCTAAGGTAATATGTTAGTATTTTTATAGATTTGATGTTTTGATTCAGTTTAATTAAATTCAAAAAAAAAAAAGAGGAAAGAAAATTTTCCTATTTTGTTTTCCAGATTCCTTGGCTGCTGTATCTATTTATATCAGATCTAATGATCAAATCCTCCTAAATATTAATGTTTATGAAGATGATGGTCGTCTCGTTGAAAGAGATGATGCTCAAAGCTTTGTGTTTGGATCAACATCATCAACTGCTTATACGGTCAGTGTGCCTACTACTTGGAGGGGCAGTTCGGTCTGTCATGGTACTTGTGACGGTTCAGTATGCTTCTACTCTATCTACGACCCTAGTGTCGGTGTCGTGATGAATCCCGCCACTAGACGACAACAAACTTTCCCTCTCTCCATCATTCAAAACCTTTTACTCGATAGGATGAAGAAAAGAGTCATTGACACCCCTCCTAAGTTTGGTTTTGGTAAAGACAAACTCATTGGCACTTACAAGCCCGTTTTTCTAACTAAGTCATCTGGTTTTGGTTTTGACAATGTTACCACGTGCGAAGTTTTCGATTTTATCACTCAACTCTGGAGGTATGTTCACCCTGCTTTTCCTTTAACCACTAATCCTCACACTGATCCCGTTTATTTAGATGGCTCCCTTTATTGGCTCACCGATGTGAACGAACCAAGGTTTTGTCTTTTGATCTTCACACTGAAACTTTTCATGTCATCTGTAATGCTCCCTTTCCCCATGTTCTTGACCCTTTCAGCGTCACCATATGTGTCCTCGACGGTCGCCTTTGCGTTTCCAAAAAAGACTGGCCTACTACACAAGACATATGGTCCTTCCAATATTCCAACAAGACATGGAAGAAAATGTGTTCCATTGATCTCACTAAAAAAAAATGTGTTCCGTTGATATCACTCAAACTTTTTCTTGGCCTGAGGAACGCGAGCTTGCTCTGTTACCTATTGCAATTCTGGACAAGCACAAGTTGCTCGTTCAAGTTGGTGATTACCGTGGTGCCATCTTCACACTTGATCTCCTTACCAACTCTTATGAGTTACTCTTCAAGCCTTCCTATTCCCTTACTTCTGTTTATTATTTCCAATCTTTGTTTTCCGCTTAATTTTATTTATTTAATTGTCTTGTGTTTTCCTTTTTATTGCTCCCTTTGTAATTTCATATTTTTCAAATCTTTTAACTGGTGCAAGCAACATGTCCAATAACTGGAGCTTTATAGGTCAATTTAGATTTTGTATTCTTTCACAACTAATTATCCCACTGTAACATGTGTTCATAGAAGCTTACACCACTCGATTCAGTCACTCCTTTTATTTTCGTAATGATGCGCAAATTACTATAAAGTAGCCATGTGTATTGCAACCACACAAGTATCCAACACCTTCTATACTCTTTAAAATTGCTTCTCAAACCATAAAATGTTATAGCATAAACGTAGGATAGGTGTGTACATACACATACATTGATGTTGTCGCTGAGGTTTAAATTTGGGAGGAGCGATGAGCATTACGGAGAGGCCTACTCTTTGTCTTTGGAACGCCGATGAACAAACAACTCAATATCTGCCTCCTTTCGAGAAATGTTAGAGGATTAATTATAATTATTACAAAGCAGATATAACATCAGGTGCTGTGGTGTAGTGGTTATCACGTTTGCCTTACACGCAAAAGGTCTCCAGTTCGATCCTGGGCAGCACCATTTTTTTCTTAAGTTTTTTGTCATTTAATCGTTTTAATCAACTGAGATTATACATTTTTAAGATTTTGTAAGACAAAATTATTTTATATTCAATTGTTATGCACAAAACAGAAATAATTCAACAATTTTTATAAATAATTAGTACTTTACACATTTAATTTTAAATTTTGTTATTATATACCGTAGTTAACATATAACAACTTCATTATTTTAAACCATGTATATGATTTATAAAAAAAAAAAATGTCACGTATTAAATTTGGTTTACTAATGAACTTAATGAGCTTGTTGCCCAAACAAAATAAGAATATCTTTTCATTAGCTTTCCAAATGTTGAAATGTCAAAACATGGTTCTGAAAATAAGCGGCCGTAAATTTATACGATTCCTCAAGCCGCGCATCACTTTCCAAACAAACACAACTCGTCTCCAACCATTTCAAAACGCCACTTGGCGCGTTCAAGTGCCAAAGCGAGAGATGGTGACACTGATCGTCGCCACCACCTACGACCCAGCATCAATCAACCCCGCCACGGTGCTTCTCGCCATGCCGGGATGGACCACCGGACCGACCTTACCGCCGGTAAAGTCACGATCTTTCTTCTCCTCCACCGTTCTTGTCTGAACTAAAAATCCCTCTTGTCGGATTCTTACAGAACATCAAGAGTTTCACCAACCAGCAAACGAGATTAATCCAACACGATGTGTCTATAGTCAAAGAAGACGATCTCGATTCACGGTGGGAAGAAGCAACTGGTGAAGTTGTAGATGAAGTCATCTTCCTTAGTCGTCACACCGCTGTCTCGAACCGTCCTGCTCTCACTGTTCACCCCATTGGTAATGCTTAAAAATCGAAACTTTCTTTGTGGGTTTGTGTTATTCTCACTATTCACCCAATTGGTATGATAAAGATCGAAACTTTCTTTGTGGGTTTTTGTTATTCTCTTTATTCACTCGATCAGTATGAGTGGGTTTGTGTTATTGTTACTATTCACCCGATTGGTAATGCTAAAGATTGAAACTTTCTTTGTGGGTTTGTGTTATTGTTACTCTTCACCCGATTGGTATGATAAAAGATCGAAATTTTCTTTGTGGGTTTGTGTTGTTTTCTCTCAAGGATGGTTTGTTGTTTGGATGTTTGAATTGTGAAGGAGTGCTTCACTTAAAGGAAGGAGAATCGCCTCCGCACGGAGGAAAGGCGGGGTGGGCGGGGTTGACTAACCCTAGGATTGGTCCATGGTTGCGTCTTTTGAAGAAAATGGCTGAAGCTCATAGCTTGGTTCCTGAGTTTGAGGTTATTGTTTAATTGTTTGTTTTTTTTAATTTGGGAGATTGAAGTGTAAAGGAGATTGCTTTTTTTTTGTGTGTGGATGTGTGTAGATAACATTGGAAGGTACTCATCATGGACCGTTAACTAGTAAGCCAACCATGTTCTTGGAGATTGGTAAGTTTCTTTCTATTTAAAAGCTCTTTGCTTTCTTGCAATAGCCATTTCTTGTAGTCAATTGCTTAGCTTGTGTGTGTTCATTGGTTATTGTGTATATGTAGGGAGTACGGAGGAATACTGGAAGAGACAAGACGCTGCTCATGTCATCGCTCTGGTAAGTGAAAATAGTTTCCTACCTTTTTTAATGGTTCCCAGGAGGTAGAACAAGGTCGTTGTTCTTGTTTCTTATTGATTCCAGTGGGGTGAAATACCTATATGTGTCTAAACTTTGGTCCTACTCAGGGCCGGTCTTTAGACTTTCGGGCTATAGACAATTTATTGAAGGTTATATGAATTTTTTAAACAAATTTAGAGGTTTATATATATGTAATTTTTTCTTAAAATTTTGGGAGTTGTTGGCCAATGCTTCACTAGCCCATGCTCAAGACTAAGTCCTGCTTCTAATGATTATTATCCTCTTAACAACACACCCTTTGAGGCTCATGATTCGCAAGTAGATTTTAGGGTATTTCCATTACATGTAAATTGCTTGTCAAGTTTTCACTATTTAAAACCTTGTTTTCATTTAGTATTAAAAAATTGTGTTTTGTGATTCAGTTAATATGGGAAGGACTTGGGCTTGGAGGCGGTGAACCTGTGGGGAACTGGAACAGGTAGATATTGATGGTAGCTTAATCGTTACATCTCAAAAAGAAAAATGTTAGTATCATTTCAAGTAATGTGAATCAATTTGGTGGGCAGTGAAACTGGAAAGAGGAAAGTTCTTCTAGGGATTGGAGGTGGACATTATGCTCCTCGTCACATGGATATAGTTTTGTAAGTTGTCAAGAACTCGTGAAGATAATTATTAAATCAATTTCTCTGGCTGATATTTTGGTTTTGTTGTGTTCATTAGGAAAGATGATATTTGGGTAGGTCATTTACTTTCTGGTTACTCATTGCCAATGGAAGAAGCAAAGCCTGGAGAGAGTCACATTGGTGGAACTTGGAGACAATCGATTCAATCAGCTTTTGAAGCTACTAAAGCATCATTCCCTGGAGGCGAGATCTTGGCTCATCTTGATCAAAAGTAATGTCTAAATCTTTCTCATCTATACTATTTTGTTGCTCCTTGCGTGGATTACAAGTAAAATGTTTGTTTTTGGGTTACAGGAGCTTCAAAGGATGGCAAAAGAAGGCCATTACAGAGTTCCTGGCCGAACAAAACATCAATGTCGGGAGGCCAAACGATTTCACCTGAACTGTGCGACCCATAAAATATATGATCTGAGTTTTGGTGTATTGACTATCATTTGATGGGTTTATTTCAATTCTTACTAGACAACTGATTAAGTTACGTGTAAGAGCCATCTATAAGCCTTCTTCAACTTCACTTCAAAACTTTTAGAGTGGAGTAGATGTATGATCCGATAAAAAGTGTATTATAAAAAGTGAAAAAATCGAGTAATTAGCTGTGATGGATTTGTATATTTATAAGGAATTTTAAGATTCTCATCTTGTATGTTTCAATGGTCAGGAGATTTTTTGCTAACCATTGCAATTCTTTGTGCTGACTATTGCAATTCTTATTACTCTATATGAAGAATTGTGGGCATTGGTAAATCATAACACGAACATAATAAAAAATCACAAAACAAAGAATTAAAGAGAAACTAGATTTTGACCCGCGCAACCGCGCGGATGTTTGTTTTCGTTTATAGTTAGTTGTATAAACATTTGTTTTCATTTGTAAATTGATATATATTATAGTAATCACATATTTACGATATGTATAGTAAATGTTTTTCAAACATAATAATATTATAGAATAAGTGTTTAAACCAAATAGATTGTTTCAAATTTTCTATATTATACATGTTTTTCAAACATGTGTTTGTTTCTTCTTCTATATTTTATTATTTGTTAGATTAGTATTTTATTTTTAGATAAAATAATATAAATAGAGCTTGATTAAATATTAGTATACTATACTTTGTAAAGATAATATAAACTTCGAAGAAATGTTTGCTAAAAACTAAACTTATAGCTTCATAAATTAATATTATAAAAAATATTAAAAAGAATTATTTAAACAATTTCTTTTTTAAAACAATATAATTTTAAAGATTTACATCGAAATAAATTTATCTAATATATATAGCGTGTAAATTTTGTTAGAGTATATAAATATTTCATATTACTAATCTGTGATTTTTTTTTAATATATTGTGGATGCATTTAACTATTATTGACATATTTCCTTATAAATAATAGAAGATTCCTAAACTTATATTTATTGACATATTTTGCGTGACTAAGTTAGAAGGTGTGGGGTAATTTACCAAAACTAAATTGTTAAATATATCTTTGTTATTATAGATATGATTTTTCATAAGATATAACAATGATAAGATTATTAGAGACTTAATGTAACATAACTTTCTAGTAATAGTCCATTTTAAAAAAAATCACACATGAAGTCAAGTCATAACTTCTGTTTTAATATATAAGATGTATTGTTCAGAGATCATTAAAAAAAAATATGTATAAATATTAAATTTCTATTTGTTATTCTTGAATATTAGTCTCTAATAAAAACAAGTCTCTAATTGTCTTATCCTATAAATATATATATATAAATTATGGAAATATTGTGGTCTAATGGTCAAAACTTTAAAGTATTCTACACCAAGGTTTGAATCCCAAGACTATACAATTTCTTGGTTTCAATTCTTGGAAAAGACAAATTATGCAGAAAATTAGAAAAAATGCTTACAAGAGATTTTTAATATGGCGCAAAGAGTACTCTCAAGAGTGGATCTCATAGGACGGCTCAAGATGATGCGGTTAGAAGTAAATCCGCATAAGTTAGTAGAATTGTCGGCTGTAATATTTTCTATGTAATGTTTATATATATATATATATATATATATATATATATAAATTATTAATTTATTGATCACATGTCTAATTTAAAACCAATCTCCTATATATTAAAGGAGAAGCATTGTCATTTAATTTGTTCACATTACGTTTGTCACGTGGCTGCATCACAGTGATTTGAGAACAAGTATGCTGACGTGTCACGTGCAGAGAATTTCTCAGTCAAACTCTACATAAATGCGTTCACACTATATACATTTTTGTAATATAAAACTTACAAACTCGGTTCTACGGATTATACAAAAGTTCTACATATAAAGAGAATTTACAAAAAATTCACTATTGCCTAGGCTTATTTTAACTTAATTTATTTTAATATAATATTATTTTATATGTTATTTTGAAAAAAAAATTCTTTTAATGTTCATTAAGATATTTTTATATATTTATCAACCATCTTTATATATTTTTACATACACATACATGTAAGTAGGCCTAAGCATTTTACCTGGACTCGAAGACCCAAACTGGAACGACCCAAAAATACAGGTTTGGGCAAGGGTCCGAGTCCATGCTAGAGTACCTGTTGGGTATTTTTTTGGATCGGTGGATCTCGGTTCGGGTCCGGATCCTACCCAAGACCCGATCGGGTACTGGAAGTACTCACATATTATTGTATATATGGGGTATATTAGATGATTGGGTATATTTTTGGTATGTTGGGTATTTTTTAAAGTTTTGGATTCGGGTTTTCGGATATAATTTTGGTTTCGGGTAAAATTTTACATTTTCAGAAAATATAGTTCGGGTATATGCATAAAATTCCGGATATTTTTTGGGTTTTTGGTCTGATTTTGGATAAATATTTGGGTATTTTTGCGATTCTTCAGGTATTTTTAGAATGTTCGTGTATTTTTGGGTTTCCGGATCCACTTTCGGTATTTCGGATCTTTTTCGAGTCCTAAAGACCCAACCCGAACCGGATCTATAATATACTCGAAAATTACAGGTAATTTTACGGCTATTGAAGTTATAGACCCGATCCGACAAAACCCGACCCGAAACCGACCCAAAAATTTATAGGAACCTATATGGTTCTAAATTTTCAAAATCCGAAAGACTCGGACCCGATAAGACCCGACCCAAACCCAACCTTAAGACCCGGATGCCCATGCATACATGTAAGAGTGGGAACAAATTGAATATCTGAGGTTTTGGATGTATTCATGATCTAATATGTTTTGTCTGAATAATCAATTATCTCATTCGATTCAGTTCGTAGCTCTCTAGATATATGGTGTCTCCGAAAAAATATATTTTAACTGGTTCCGATTAAAAATAAATAAAGAAATTAAAAATAAATAAAAAATCTATAATAGGAAAGTTTTGTTACAAAAAAAACTTATTTAATTTTTTGAAGACTAATACCTAATTTAATAAATTTAGTAAATAAAAAATATCGTAAAACTTATATAGAATACAATATTTATATAACTTATATATACACTTCATTAAATAAATAAATATATATATATATATATATATATATATATATATATATATATTTATAACCATATAACGGATCAGATCAAATATATGTTTAAAAGAATATGTTTAAAAATAATTAGTATTTGTGATTTATTTCATTTTTAGCGGATACTGCATATTAGTATTTGTTTTTCTTCGTAAAATTATGGATTTTTGTTTGAATCGAAAAGGATCACGAATCAAATCAAAATTTTCGGGTATTTTACCAAGCCCTACATACATGTGCATATTGACTTGAACACCTATATAACTAAATATTAACTACAAGTGAGGATTCAAATTCTCTTGGAAGCTAAAATATTTTATTTTTAATGTTCGCGTTCACCATCGTTAAATTGTAATGAAATTATTTGTCTTAATAATTTTGTTTTTCTTTAATTATTATCTAGATTTTATTTTATTTTTAATGTCTTTAAAAAATATAATATGAAACTATTGGTTTGACATTATGACTGTTTAAAATTCATATAACATAAAACCAAATAAATAATAATATTTTTTGGTTGTCATTGAAAAATCTAAAAATTTCAAACATTTTAACAGAATAAAAAAATATTGACTAGGAATAGTATTTATATTTAATTGATTAAAAAAAAAACTTAAAACCGAACATATATCCAGATTAAACAGACATAATATCTTTTTATCTTAAGAAATAATGAAATTAATTATCACATTCCGCTGGGTTATTACCTAGTAAAATGTATTAATTTCACGTGTTCATTAATTTACATAGTATTAATTTTTAGAGTTTACAGTGTATGTGGGTTAGGTGAGGGAAAGCTATATTTATTATCACAGTGTATTTCCAAGGGCTCATATGCACACAAGCTTGTTCTTTCTGGTAGTTGACTGAGACTTTGTGTTTTGTACTTAAGCGTCAGGTGCAGCAGACATAAAATAGAAAAAAAAGAATTGTGAAGGAGTAGAACGTGTAGAAGCCTCTGGATATCTAGTGAAGTTATGTCAATCATTGTGGATGTCAAAAAAATATCAGATGTGGTAGCTCAAGATGCAAATCTGACTGGGAAGTCGAGTACAAGCACTCAAGAAGAAACTATCTACGAGAAATTGAAGGAGGCAGCTCAAAATGGGGACATAGAAAGACTCTACGAACTAGCAGGAGATCCAAAAAACCTATGTCACTTTGATGAAGTGCCGTTTTGTGAGAGGCCACTCCACATTGCCGCTGAAAAAGGGAGATGCAGAGTTGTTGAGTGAGTTCTTGTTAGCTCATCGTTAAGAAATCCCATTTTGTTTATTGGTCTTAATGGGTTTCTGTTTTTAGCATCTCTATATGTGATCATAGTCCTCATAATTGGACTCCCCATGTGGAAGCTAGTCTATGCTTCAACTGCGGTATTAAAGTATCGCTATGATAGCATCATACATCACTATATTCCCTCATTTAGAGAGCTGCTTCGAAATCTATACTATATAAAAGTTGAGGCTATAAGCCATTGAGGACGTCCACATAAGATTTAAGTCCTCCAATCGTATAATGACACATCATTATATTAGTTTATTATTTTTATAAAATGTCATTGTTTCCAAATTAAATAAAAACGAAATTAATATTCCATATATAACTTAGATAACAAAATAAATACTAACATTTTAAAAATTAATTAAAAATGTTAACTGTTATAAAAAAATGGAAATCAAAATTAAAAACGTAATATTAAAAAAACTTTATTCTCTTTTTAGATATACTAAATGTAAAGTATCATTTTTATAAAATGTCAATGTTTCCAAATTATATTAAAAACGAAATTAACATTCCATATATAATTTAACTAAAAAATTAAATATTAAAATTTTACAACTTACTTAAAATGTTAACTGTTAGAAAAAAATGGAAAAAAATATTGACAAAACATTATTGTCTTTT
>CAKOAT010504043.1:84451-122352 GCA_932364175.1 Eruca vesicaria subsp. sativa
CATAATTATTATATTTACAAATACAAATAACTAAATAGCTAATAAGATAACATAATTATAAGAAAATAAAATACTAAAATAATGATTATATTTTAAATAAAAAGTATATTACTCACTTAATGTTTTGGTTTTAAGTTATTTTAAAACTAAATTAAATTATTAATACAGACTCGCGCGTAGCGCGAGTATAAAATCTAGTCTATATTATAATAGTACACTTTATAGGCTCTACAACGCGCCACGTCAGCAGTTTTGTGGGTCCTATAGGTATTTTTTAAAAACTTATAATCTTGGTAAGATGATTACAAACAATGAGATACACTTTAGCCAAGTGGTATAAGGTGTCTAATTAAGCATACAAGATTGTGGGTTCAAACCACGCAGCCTTCATTTATTTTTGATTTGGGTTATTATCATATTAGCTTTTTGTATGTAAGGTTTTTATCTTTTTTTTGATTACTTATTGTTTGATCAAAATAGTTGGATAAACCCTAAAGCTTAACGAGTTCAAACTAAAAATAGTTAAAAATAGATGCAAAAACGAACAATAAAAAACAAAAAAAAAAAGCAAGTCTCACGCGGTTGCCTACGCGGATGGCTTAAAGAGCCTTAATACTATCCTATTATAATATAGTTCAACCCAAAAATAATAAAAAATGAATCCAAAAACGAACCGACCAAAAAAAAAAGTGAATCTCACGCGGCTACCTACGTGGATGGCTTAATGAGGCTTGAATAATATAGATTAAGAGCTCAAAAAGTGAAATCATTGCACATATTTCCTAATATATATTTTCAAAAAATTTGTATGTGAGATAAAATAAAAAAAACAACAAAAATTAATTATTTTCGTTATTTATTTAATGAATATGTAATTTCTCTTACATTTTAATAACTACTATAATTTCATTGAAAACATTCTTCACCACCGATTTCAGACTCCGACGAATGGATTCCCACAGTCGATGACGCCATAAATAAAAATGCCACATCATTTATGAACAAAACTCAAACTTACAAAAAAACATATATAAAAACCTATCTAATGAAACTTAAACAACGAATGTTAACTTAATTAAGGTTATTTTCAAATTGATAAATCGTTTAATACAAATATAAATAATATAAATATATAATTATATCAAGTTTTGACCTACGATATAAAAACTATTTACAGCAAAAACAAAACACCTACTTTTACACACTATAAACTATATTATAGCCTAACTATTCCTATAAACTTACTTCGCATATAAATAACATTTAACTCATTCCTTACATATTTTCAAAAAATTTGTATGTGAAATAAAATAAAATAAACAACAAAATTTAAGTATTTTTCATTATTTATTAAATGAATATGTAATTTCTCTTACATTTTAATAACTACTATAATTTCATTGAAAACATTTCTCACCACCGACTCTAGACTTCGGCGAATGGATTCCTCGATGCGCCGTAGATAAAAATGCCCCATCATTTATGAACAAAACTCAAACTTACAAAAAATCATATATAAAAACCTATCTAATGAAACTTAAACAACGAATATTAACTTAATTAAGGTTATTTTTAAATTGATAAATCGTTTAATACAAATATAAATACTATAAATATAGAATTATATCAAGTTTTGACATACGATATAAAAACTATTTACAGCAAAAAAATAGACACCTACTTTTACACACTAAAAACTATATTATAACCTAACTGTTCCTATAAACCTTACTTCGCATATAAATAACATTTAACACATTAGATATAAAATATTTTCACTTTACACTCTTACTACATTCTTTCCATTTCATTAATATTTGGTGTCATTAGAAGAATCCACTAAACCACTAAATCGGAAAAAATATACGCAAACATAATGATTCCGGCTCCGCGCTTGCGCGGGGAGTATGCAACTAGTTACATCAAGGAACGTCTTTGTCTTGGCATTACCATTGATGATAGGAACCATGTTGTTTGCTACTTTTATGGCATTCATTGTTGATAGACGTCGCTGCACCGTGTGGACTTCCCACCGCATCATTGTTATCATTTACTGTTTAGTGGAATTTGTATCAGCGTTATTTTGCTTTACTTAGGTTGGCCGTATTACTAGAGAGTTAGGTTATTTCGTGTGTTGCAAGTATTATGGGTTTTTAATAGAAAATATATCATCCTAAGACAGATTTAAGTTTTTATTTACACAATAAAGCAGTTGTTGCTACTAGGGTAGTTTTATTTAACTAAATCCACTTTCTTGTTACAAACAAACTAAATTAATCTAGATTTTCTTTAAGTATCTACTACTTTAACTAAATTTAATATATATTTTTACTTTATTTAACATAAACTCTGAACAACAAATAATACAATATGGATCCACATCTCGTTCTTCTTCATCTTCTTCATCTTTTTTTTTTTAGAATAAATCTGTTCTTCAGTTTTTTTTTCAACCATTGTGTTATTATCTCATCCTTTTTGTGCTCAGTTCCTCCGTCCAAGATGCCGCCGATGTGGGTCTCGTCCAACGGTGGTCATTACTCTTCATCGTGTCTCGTCGCGTCTCAAGCCCACGACCTCTCCATCTCCAAATGATGTTCTCAGTCGCCATGTCTCTGTTCTGTCGTAGCTGACTCTCCGTTTTGCCAACAAGATCTGGCGAGAAATGAAATCTGCAATTGAACCAGAATTGAAATCTAGCACATCTGAGGTAAAAGACATTAAAACAAATGGAAAATGTAAGGAATCATAAAAATAGGTAAGAGAGGCAGCAGTTAGGGTTTATGGTCGACAATGGCCAAGGAAGAAGACAAAGTTATTTTCGTAATTTTGCATAATTAATTTAAAAAAAAAAATTAAGGTTTGTACACGAAACATGTTTGTTTTGTACACATGTACACTCATGTTTGTGTACACCCTAATGAAGTTTTTCAAGAACATCAAATCTTAAACAAACAAAATTAAAGAATGAGGTTTGTAATTAGATCATTACACAACCCAACAAAATATCTCACTGGTAGGAAATGCAGAATACCTTAATACGAAAAAAATGATTTAATTACAAAATTGCTATTCATTTAAAAAATGTGTACATGTGTACAGTTATATGTGTACATATGTACAATTATATATGTACATGTGTATATCTTCATATGTACACTCTTTATTATTAAAACAATGTTACTTATTTGGTTTTCAAATAAATTCTCTTTACAAATAAATTCTCACCACTTGTGATTACTACACTATTAAGAAGACTATTAAGAAGGCTCAGTTTGAACACAATTGTCCTCTGGATCAGCATCACTTCTATAACAACATGACCACCACAATGTACACAATGATACTAAACCCATCAAGTATCTAACGTGTGTACATTCTTCTACAAGAATAAGGCCACCAAATGTACATAATGATACTGAACCCTTAAAGTCTCTAACATGTATACATCTATCAATCAAAAATTTAGTTTAAAACTTATGTACATCTATTGTACATGTGATTTTTTATAAGAATCATAACTTGTGCGGTGTACAAAGAACTAGTGTCCACCTACGTCTATTTTATAGTGGACATATGTACATCAACTTCAAAGTATACTTGTGTACACTACATATGTTCTTTAGATATAAGCAAACCACCACAATTGCATACAAAATCACAATTAAAAAATTACAATAAGAATCATAACTTGTGTACATCTACTGTACATGTGATTATTTATAAGAATCATAACTTGTGTTGTGTACAAGTACATGTGATTTTCTATAAAATATTGTATATGTAGACATGTGTTTTTTTATAAAAGAATTCGTATACATGCTCTGGATCAGTTTCACTTCTACAAGAACAAGGCCACCAAATGTACACAATGATATTGAACCCAACAAGTCTCTAACATGTGTACATCTAAAAATAAAACTTTAGACTAAAACGGTGTGTACAATACCATATATAATAGTGTACATACATGTTATTATCCATGTGTACAACTATGAATGCGTACATGTCTTGTTCAGAAACTTGGTACGCATTTTTGTTAAATAATGTGTACACGTTATTATCCATGTGTACACCGTATTTTCAACTTTTCAGAGAGGGCATTTTCGTAAATATGTCTTCGACTTTCCCAGATTTTTAGGGTTTTCTGCAACAATTTTGCGGCCGCCACTGATTTCTTTCTCATAATCTTCTATTCTTTTACATTTTATCTTCAAGCTTATACATATTTCGTTTAAATCCCTATATCAAACAACAAAACTCAGAAAGTTTTATTTTTTTTGTATTCTCCCGACTCCATGGCCGAATTGAACCAAAACATCACAATCAAACGCCATAACAACTTCAGATGGGCACGATGGTGAAGATGAACGCATCTGAGTGATTCGGAGGTGATTTGTTGACGATGACTAAGGCAGCAACAAGAAGACCTCGAGTTCAATGTCTGGGTTTCAAATAAGATTTTGAGCAAGAACATAGAGTTTGATGGTGGTGTTTGGTGCTCGTGACCGTCATCTTATTTTCAAATAAAAGAAAAATGAAATTAAGAATTGTGGGATCTATTTAGTTGGAAAAATAAACTTAGTTAGTTTGTAGTTGGGAAAAACTACCTTAAGAGCAACAACTGCTCTATTTTGTTTTTGTAATTAAAAACTTGAAACTGCCCTAGAATGAAAAGAACTCTTTTTAATATATCAACCTATTAACCTTGTTTTAATTTATAAAAAAAAAATCGTTTTATTCACTGTTCTCTTTGAGTTCTCTTTTTCAACGATCTTGAAATATTATTCCGTTGCAGGAGCTATAGCTATGAGCTGTAAAGCATTAGAAATCTAAAATTAAAAGACATATTTTTGGGAGAACCAAAAAAAAAGACATATTTTTGGGTGAACCTCTAATTCACCATCCAATAGTATTATATTATTTTATATTTGATATCTTTTCAAAAAAGAAAACAAAATCTTCTTAAGTTATATTATGTTTTTAAAAATATAAATAAAAAAAATAAATTTTGAAAATAAGAATTAAAAAAACGAAAATAATTATTTAAAAAAAAATATTTTAACACAAAACTCTAAACCAGTGTTTTAAAACTCGACCCCGACCCGCGGTTGAACCGGTAAACCCGGTGACCCAAAATAAAACCGGTTCGGGTTTTGTTAAAAACCGAAAACTTAAAAACCCGGAAAACCCCACTAAACCCCCAAACCGATTCCGGTTGAACCAATAAATACACTTTTATTTTTTTTTTAGTTTTAAATTATGTTTTTATTCTATTTTATATTCTAAATTTCTAATTTAAAAGTTAGGTTTTCACGTTTTAGTTATTGGCATTTCCGTCTTTTTCTTTAAATTTAGATTAAACTTTCTGACTTTTTATCATACATAATACCTATTACACTATTTTATCTGTGATTTTTAGATTTTGATGAATATTTCACTATATCACCTGAAGAAAATGAAGTGAAGGGTGTTAGCGAGAACCAAAATTAGTTGATGCGATTTGGTGTTAGTTTATTTTTGTTATTGATAATTTATTACAATGATGTTTTACTTTTGTTTATTTTAGATTTGAAGTTCAATTTATTATTCTCATTAGACATTTAAATATTTATGAATTTTACATCTTGATTTTTTTTAGATGTCATTACTCTTAACTTGTTATAAAAAATTTAAATAGTCTAAACTAGTTTTTGATATTTTGTATATTTATACATTTTATGTTTTAAAAACATTTAGAAAATATTTAACTTTAGTTTCGTTATCTTTTTGTTTTTATTTTTTTTATTTTTGACAACAGCTAATATATTATTATATAATAAAGTTTTATTTATTAACATGCGATTCACCCGCAGTCGACCTAGTGATCCAATGACCCGGTAAGTTGTCCGGTTCAGTATTCGAATCGGGTTTAAAAACATTGCCCTCAACTCTAATCCTAAACCCTAAACTTTTGGGTAATCATAAATCTTTTGATAAATCTTATAGTGTTTTAAAAATTTAGTGTTTATGATTTATCCAAGGATTTAGGATTAGAGTTTAGGTTTAGTGTTTATGATTTACCCAAGGGTTTAGGGTTTAGGATTAGAGTTTAAGGTTTAGTAGTGTTAAAATGATTATTTTAAAAGAACTTTTTATAAAATTTATCCAAAGGTTTATGATTTATCCAGGAGTTTAAGGTTTAGAATTAGAGTTTAGGTTTAGTGTTAAAATATTTTCTTTTAAAAGAATTATGTTCATTTTTATTAATTATTTATTAATTATTTTTTGTATTTTTATTTTTAAAAATATAATATAACTAAACAAGATTTTATTTCCTTTTTTAAAACATATCAAATATGAAATAATGTAATCCTAATTGGATGGTGAACCTTTAGGTTCAACGGGGTGAACTCAAAAATAAATCAAATTAAAATATGTTCTATTCAGTGTCTAGGTCCAGCAGAAAAAAAATAACTTCAAAACTTTATCATCCCTTATTTATTATTACTTCTGTTCTGTCACTGTTTCTTGTAATGATCCTAAGGCAAATAAAGATGTTGAAGTATCTTCAAGAGATGAAGTGGTTACATTGGAAAATGCAATTCTATTGGATGGTCAACCTCTGGACTGAACCAAAGATTAACTCAAATTAAAATCTGTTTTATTCAGTGTCTAGGTCCAGCAGAAAAAAAAAACAAGAACTTCAAAACTCAATCATCCCTTATTTATTATTACTTCTGATCTGTTACTGTTTCTTGTAACGATCTTAAGGCAAATAAAGATGTTGAAGTATCTTCAAGAGATGAAGTGGCTACATTGGAAAATGTCTTGAAGGAATCTTTAACTTTGGAAGATGAGCAAAAACCACTTAACAACAGCAATAATTGCTTTAGCAAAAAAAAAAACAGCAATAATTGCATGAGACGTGAAGAACAATCTTCACCTCAGCTACAGGTAGTACACATTCAACAATCTATAATACCATCAAATAAAGTCTTAAGTTTTAAATCTAGAAGTTTCTGACTTGCTAATGTGTGTGACTGCAGGAGAAGGAGAAAATAAGCTTAGAAACCATAGCTCTCCAAACAGAGCTTGATAAAACAGAGGAGCCAATAAAAACAGAGGAGAAGCTTTCCTCTGTTTCTACAATAACTTCTCAAAAACCAAACTTGTTAGTGCAAAACTCTTTAGAAGACAACAAACTCTTCTCTAGCGGATTTGGAGAGACGAGTTTCTCTGCAGCAGAGGCAGATTCAGGTCATATAACATACTCAGGACCAGTTGCATTCTCTGGAAGCTTATCAGTTCGTTCAGATACAAGCACACCGAGTGGAAGATCATTTGCTTTCCCAGTGACCAGTGTATTGCTTTGGCTCATCTTAACACTTTGTGAGACATAAAAAAGGAAACTTTTACTGAATATTATGTTATTTATGTGCAGATTGCAGTCAGAATGGCCAAAGCGAACAAGAAAAGACAAAAAGGATGGAGAGACATTCTTCTCTGCTGTAGATTCCTTAGATCAATTTGTTCCAAAGCTTTTCACTTTGAAGCACAGAGGAAGAAGGGTTTATGAAATTTTATATTATTTTTTGGTGATTTATACTGCAAATGGTGTGTGTAATTGAAATTTTGGTAGTTATTTTGGTTACAGCTAGGGCTATTCATGTATTTACATGCTTTTGGTTTAGCTTGTGTGATTACTAAAAAAAGTTATTTAAAATCAGTTTTAAAGTTTTTATCTTTTCTTTGTTATAGTTTCCACATTTCAATGGCCTTGGTCAAACGTATCAGCGTTTTCAAGACCATTGTCTCGCAAAGTTGTTACCATTCCGTTTACCAATGTTGATGATATATACTTACCCATTTGTATTCATGTTTTGAAAAGTCTTTATCAAGACATGATTTTGTTATAGATGATGCAAGTGTGGGATATATTATTAATCCACATCCACAACAAGTGAACAAACTAATTTTTAACATTTCATGATTATTTTAGCGAAAAATTTATAATGAAGACAACTGATTTGATATTAGTCATTACGGTATTCTTGGGATTTGCTTGAAGCTGAGTTATTGGTTATTTATCAAAAGTTTGAATTAGCAGTTATTAATCCGTTTATGTTATGATATTTGCACGAGGTTGATGATTGTGATTAGACATGTCATGATAGAATAATGCGAAGCTGATCTTAATAGATTGATCTTGATTTTATAAAATACAAACTCAAACGTTGTAGGTAGACTAGTCATGCTAGCCAGCTCATTGTTAATCACAAAATCCAAAAAAGAAAAATTAACAAGTTTAACAGGTTTTACGTGACCTGTTCTAGTTATGACATAATTTATCTAAAAAAAATATTTAGAGCAAATCTGATATTTTGATTTGTTTTCTTTTCAAAACATAAAAAGTGACCGGTACGGAGAAGACTAAATAATTTATAATCTTGTTGTCCAAGCAAATGTACTTGACTGTTATTGACTCTAGTGTTTTGAGTTTGATAACGCTTTCAAAACGTGATAAGATCAATGATGCCACCAAAAGTGTTTGTAACAAACTAGAAAGTGATGTTCTCATCTTCACCCCATTTGGGTCGAGCTTTTAAGTAATTAACTTAGGCGTGTGAATGTCAAAAAGTGTAAGAAAGAGCAAAGGTTTTAGGCGAGAATGATGTGATTTCTCAACAACTTTGTTTATACCTACTCTCAAAGAGAAGCACGCATAAATTATGAATAAATTTATAATGTAAAATACATGAAGATAATTAACATGAATACGGAAGGGTTCTAAGCCATAATTCACTATGTGTCTTTTCTGTTCATTTATCTTTGTATAAGATGATAATAAGTTGAAATATGAACGGAGAATGGATAGATAAATAATGTAGGAGAATAACGAGAAAAGAGAGACAAAAAAAGGACAGAAAGGCAATGACTCGACAAATTGGGTTCGATGAAGTGTGATGCCACACTTGTGTTTGTCCCAAGACAGACAACCCCAAGAACGAGCCTCAGTGGCGTGAACCCCTTTTTAAACCATCAAATAATAAACTTTTACAGTATGTTTTAAAAAATAGTTTCTTTAACTTGTTTTGGAACTCTCGCTTGTGTTTCGTGAACTTTCTATCTAACCCTTTTTAAAAGTTTCTATCTCATATACATATTAATATTATATATATATGTGTATGTGTAAGTTCCTTTTGGTTGATATAAAACAAGAGGAGAAGGAGAAAAAGAAAGATAGAACCCATAAAAACTTCTCATAGCTAAAATCACCTGAAGACAATGAACCCAGTTAGAATCACCTTCTTGCTTTGTGCATTGACCTTTTTATTCCTTATAGCTTCAACTTCTTCTCTACAACTCCACTCTCGCCACTCATCTCACAGGCCAGGTGACTACGTTTTTCTTTTCTAGATATAGCAGTATTTCTTCAGTTACAACGGGAACACTTTTTGTTTGTTTCCATCATCGATTAAGTTAACTAACTTTAGTTACAATGATTCAACAGATGTAAGCGAAAAGATTATGATTAAAATGGCGCCACGGAAACTCATGATCGTCTCCAGTGAACATGATAATGTAAGAGATTGGTACATCTTATTATAATACTTCCTAAATCTTTCAAATTGGGTTTTTGTATGAGTGTTTCTAAATCTAATAATATCCTATATTTCTTTTGCAAAATAACAGGTGATGACATCAGGTGCTCCTAAAGGTTCAACTGAGCAACTTCCAGTTACTTCTTCTTCCGGTAAGTCAATCATTTGGAAATGATAGGTATTTACATAAATAAATTAGTCAGAGATTTCTTTTAAGAAAAGAAATGTGTAAGTAGCAGAACTCATAAATAAGCACAGTTTTATAGTCAAACATGTGAATATTTGACCATGTCAGTAGAAACTGTTAAGTTATACTACATATTTTTTTTGCTTTTCTTCAGAATTTTGTTTTTAGTTGCAGATATATTAAATCACTACTTATTGGAGCATCTAGCTAAATAATTAAAAGAAAAACGCAAAGATTCGACATCTCATTTGAAAATTTCAAACTAAGAATTTGAATTAAATCTTGTATATTGTATTATCAGGCAATACTAAGAATGAAGAGAAGAGATTAGGTGAAAAAGAAGAGGAGAATGCTCTATCGAAATATCTATCGATGGATTATCCAAAGTTTAGAAGAAGACGACCAGTTCACAACAATATGCCTCGAAGGCCATGATACATGGTTTTTTTTTCAGTACAACTATTAATTTTAGCTATAGATTCATCAATTAATTAAGATAAGTTAGGGATGGTTTAAGTGGTTGGTATAACGTAGTTAGTTCTTTGGGAAAATTGAGGTACAAGTTTTGGTGATACTATTGTAATTAACGGAATATGTTCAAGGTAATTCTTTTTTTATAGTACTATATAGTTTTGATTAATGGTAATGGCCGACAACAATTGAGCAAAACCCTAAAACTCTGGTTTGGGGTTTGAGCTAATTTGCTCTTCGTTTCATGCACTGTAACATGGTGCCTAATGTGGTTGAAAAAATGAAATTTCATTTATAAATTAACAGTATACTTAAGATTTAATAACTCACTGCTGGAATACTATGCATAAACTTGATAAAAAGAAAAAACGTTACAAAAGGTTTGTCAAACAAACAAAAGATACAACGTTGCTGTGTTTTTTTTTAATGATTGTAAAATTTATTCATAACAAAAAAGCTTTTTTACAAAGAATGCTTCATTGTGTTGGAATCTATCAGCTATTCTAAGGATTGAATGGTAAGAAACTTGAACTCAATATGACATCAATATCAAGAGTGTCATCGTGTGTCAAACCATTTTTTCATGGCTTCTTCATACCCCTTTCTCCCTAGTCTTTGTGTAACGGCGATCCTGTTCCTGACAATCATATCAATGTAGCTGTGTAAACGGATCGCAGTCTGGTGTGGCTGACCATGCCTACGTCCATTTCCTTCCCGCCAAAGTGAGTGTAAGGTTGCTTGGAACACAAATCTGATAAGAAACAGAATTGTTTTGTCGATGGATTGATCCACCAAAATCTTCAATAGATCAGGCCAACTTTGTTGTGTTCAAAGGTGAAATAAAATCTCCTTTCGGAAATTACAAAATTTTCTGTAACGTCAAGGACTGCTCTTTCCGTGTGCCCACGTACGGTGCATTGTAGATTTATACTATCCGATGATATGGAGCATTAATTTATGGAGACTCTAAATACTTATTTGATGATATTGTAATCACTATGTAATTTTTTCGTGCTTTAATTTCATTCACTCATACCACTCGAAAAGTTACATATTTTTTTTCATTATTCTAATTCAAGTACATTCAGTTAGAATTCTTCCAGGACAAATAATCGAAAAATAACTTTGATAACATAAATAACCAAATCAATTGTTGTTAGAATTTTTTTTTATTACAATTAGGGGTGGGCGTTCGGTTCTTCGGTTCGGGTGGGTTCTTTCGGTTCTCGGTTCTTGAATTTTGGTAACCATTAAGGAACCGTGAAAATTTCGGGTCAGAACGGATCGGTTCTTTCGGTTATCGGTTCTTTCGGTTCCTGAAATTTGGTAAAAATGTTAGAACCAGAAATAACGGTTCCAATCGGGTTTGGTTCTAAATGGTTACTTTGTAACCATATTACCCAAATTAGTCTAATGCACTTGCAAATAGATATCAAAACCAACACCAAAATAACATTCAAACGATTTTCTCATTAATAAACCATAAAATCTAAATTGTAAGAATAAAATATCCAAAAACACCCACAAGGTTTTTAAACAACCAAACACTAAACTGTTGAAAATAAAACATCCAAAAGACTAGCTTGAATTCATAGTTGAAACTTGAGATAGAAAGTAGATAATAAGAGAAACATGAAATCTTACACTATTAAAAGCCCTTATTCTAGGCTTTTTAGACTGTCTACCTAGGACAATTTAATCGACCAATGACGTCGCATGATTCTGCCATGTCATTTTTAATTAGGCTGTTTTGATGTTTATCGTGTAAAGTTGATTTCAGGCAGTATGTTTGATGTCGGTAACGCTTAGCCCATTACAAAGACCGCACAAAACCGATCCTTCATTTTGGGCTTTCTTAACATTTTTAAACATCCCATTAACCAGCCAAATAATAGGCCAAAGGATCGTTGTCTTCTTTATCTCCCACGCCGAAAGATTAAATTCATGTTCTCTTCAGATCTTTAGGGGTAACGCTTCAGTGCACAATTATGATTCACTATAGCATCTCTTTACTCTCACTAGCGAAACGGGCGCAATCTCTTCAAATCCCCTATCTGCTTCCCCGTCGTCTCTCTTTGTTATCCCATGCATATTAAGACTCCAGAATCAACTCCAGCCCTTACAGCCTCTTGGCCTCTCCCATCCCCCTCTAATTCTCATTTTTACATATTTATTCGATTTCTTCCTCTTAATTTCACTTAGAAAACGGTTTTCAAATCTAAGATCTACAACGACGCTGGATATACTCGGCGAAGCATTGGTAAATTATCTCATTTATTCATCTGCTTCTCATGAATTTATGAGATTGCAACTAATTTACTTTAAATGTTTATGACTCATTGACGACTTGACATCTGCTGTCGACTTAAAGAAGACATTAATATTACAACTAATTTACTTTAAATGTTTATGCTAATTTACGTTCGATTAAATAATTTATATATATTTAAATTTTTGAAATCCGAAACATGGGTTGTTACACTTTTTCTACACGTAGACTGATGCAACATCCTTTTTCATATTGGCTTTTTTTTTTCTTCTTATTTATTATCTAATTTTACTTAAAGTTTTTAGTTTCCTTTTATTTAATGACAAGGAAGAGTAATAATTCCTTTTTTGAGTTAGCATTGGTGTTTTGCTTCGATATATATAGTCGATGTCTTGGTATCGTAAAGGTCCCGACTCTCGACCTTGTTCGATACAGCTTTCTGACTCTCAACAATCTCAAGAAGGCAGGTTTCGTAGGTATTCTAAGAATAATAGGTTTACGTAGGTTTCTAGTACGGTCGTTGCAAATACACAATTCTTCACTATAAACGTTAAAAAGATGAGGAAGAAAGAAATTTGAGAAACTTGTTTATTTTTTTTTGTTTTTTTATGCGTGGGTTTTGGCTTTTCACAAAGCCCCGTTTATGTTTTTCACCAACTTGTTCAATCCGTTTTTCCGAATTGGTTAGGGTTTGTAACTTTAGTATTCCGATCTGATCGTAGGTTGATACGCACAAGGAGCGGACGAGAGTGAAAAAGAAGATGTCTGATAAAGAAGATGTCGGGAAGAAAGAGTTTGTGGACAACCCGCCTCTTACACCCCGAGCGAACGCGAACGAGAGAGAAAAGGAAGTAGAAGGAGTCATGTCTGAGAAAGATGTGGAGAGACAGATTCTTGAAGCCGGGAGAAAGCTTATTAACCCGCATCTGTTGGCAGTCAATGAGCTTCTCACTCTCCTTGACGTGAGCTCCTTGCCCATTCCATTATCTTTTTCTTCTCTCTGGGTGTTCTTCTTTTGGAGTCCTTGACTTTGATAAATTATGTTTTGGTGCAGGGTGTTTTAATTTGCCTCAAGAAGGTGTTGTCAAAGAAGGAAGCACTCCATCCGTTGCTGAAAGCATTAATCAATCGAAAACTCTGCAGGCATCCAGAAGTCGACGTGAAACTTGGAGTCGGTGCCTGCATCAGTGAGATTACAAGAATAACTGCTCCAGATGCTCCTTATGATGGTCGCAAAATGGAGGTATGTTGGTAATTTTTTTTGCTCTTCATGAAATCATGGGTATTATGGTGGTTGCTCGGCTTACTCAATTTTCTTTCTATTCTTCATGCACAGAAAGCATTCAAGTTAATTGTATCATTATTTAAAAAGTCATCATTCGACAAATCTACCTTGTCCCATTCCGAGATCTTATCCAAAAAGACCTCGATCCTTGAGAGCCTTGCTAAGGTCAGCGCATGCGTTGTGATGATTGACCTCGACTGCAATGAGCTTATTAATGTGATGATCCAGAATTTCTTGCAGGATATAAGGTACGTACACTAGCCAATAATTGAGTTTTTTTTTTGGTCTGAAAAATATACCGTGAATTGCTGCTATCTTATTCTTAGTCAGAAGCTTTATTTTTACATTCATTCACAACCTTTTTATCTTTACTGAAATTTTTGTTTTACTATCATCTGTGCATTTCAAGCTACTTATTTGTTATCATGTTTTATGTTCCTTTTCAGTTGCTACTATTCACCCAAGTTATTTTCTTGTATGGAGAATATTATGACCCTTGTTCTCAAAGAAACCCCAGATCAGTGTCCAGATATGCTTCCACCAATTATATATCATGTTAGAAAGGATGTTGAGGTGATGGTCTTTGCTAGTTTTGTTTCAGCAACCAATGAATGAATGCCCTTTTGTTATAATCTTTCCATGCATCTTGTCCACACACAGATTCCCTGCGAATCAAGGAGGTTGGCAGAAAAAGTTCTGAGTAACTGTGCTGATCGGCTCGAGATGGACCTGCCTTTCGTGGTTCAGATGTCGAAGGTCGCTATAGGCAACTATCGTAACATAGTGGCTTGGATTTGTAAAGAAAGTGATGTAAGCTCATCTTGTCTGTTTCTCTCCACCCAGCGGTTGGGCTCGGGTTTAATGTCTTTTTTTTTTTCCTTTCTCTCCCTCCAAAAAAAATTGTTGATTTTGTCGAAAAAGATAAATGGCTTTCTTCTTTACTTTTGTTTTGGTAATTTATACACGTTCCATTCTTTTATTACCCCTGCAGGAGGATGGTCATTTGAAGGTACCAGGAGTAGAGGCATGTGTTCTTTCTCCCTGAAATCTGTTGATTTGTAGAAAAAGATAGATTGATTTCTTCTTTACCTTTTGTTCTAATTATATGGTTAATCTCCCAACTTTTTACCCTGGCAGGAGGAGGATAGTGGAGTTGATTTGACCAAGGAACCAGGAGTAGAGGCATGTTTCTTTCTCTCTCAAATCAGCATGGAGATTGTTGATTTGTACAAAAAGATAGATATGGATTTTCTTCTTCTTTACCTCTTGTTCTTATAAAGTTGTCCCAATTTTGCAGGAGGATAGCGAAGAAGATCATTTAACAAAGGTAGCACAAGTAGAGGTTAAATGTCGTAGATACTGCCAAAGACCGGATGAGAGAGCAGACGAAGGAGAGGGAGTCGTTTCTAGGAAACAGATTATGGACGCTATGTGGAAGCACAGTAGAAAGATTGTGGAAGCTGGGGAAAAGCTTATTGACCCGGCTTGTTCAGTCCATGAGCTTCTTACTCGCCTTGACGTAGACAGCTCTCCTCCTTGATCACCACCATTCATTCCCTTTATCATACGTTAGTTTTAGTTATCATATATTATACTTTTGAATTTTGGTGCAGGATGTTTTAATCTGCCTCAAGTCTGTCAAAGACTGGCCTGCCTTCTTAAAGCAGGAAGCACTCTATTTGTTGAAGAAAGTATTAATGAATAGAAAACTCTGCAGACATTCAGAATTCGATGTGAAAGTTGCAGTCGCTGCCTGCATCAGTGAGATTGCAAGAATAGTTGCTCCTGATGCTCCTTATGAAGGTCGAAAAATGGAGGTAACTGTTGGTAATTTGTTCCTTCAGGGAAATAGGGGCATTAATTATGTTGGTTGTTCGGCTTACTCTTTTCATCTTATCAGGAAGCGTTTGAGTTAATTGTATCGACATTTGAAGAGCCACTACTAGTTGACAAAGCTACCCCCTCCTATTCTAAAACATTATCCACAAGGACCTCTATCCTGAAGAGCCTTTACAAGGCCGGTCAGATGGCTGATCTCAGTTCTGATGCACTTAATATCAAGATGATCCAGAATTTCCTCAAGGCTATAAGGTACACTAGCTAAATAATTTCAATCTGAGAATTTTTGATCTGGATGATGAACACTTTTACTTATGTTTGCTTGTTCAGTATCCGTTATCCAAGCAACGTTTTTCCATATATGGCCAAGATTCTGACCCTTGTTCTAGAAGGACGAGCTGATATACCTCCAAAGATGCTATTTCCATTTCTATATTATGTTAGAGAGGATGTTGAGGTGATACATATGATGATGATGATGGTCTTTGCTGATTTTGTTTCGTGCAGCGGTTTTGTTAAAATTTATTTCCATCTTTGGTCCACAGGTTCCCGAAGCATCACGAAGGCTGGCAGAGGAAGTTCTCAGTAACTGTGCAGACAAGCTCACAACGTATCTGCCTAAAGCAGTAAGATTGTTTGGTGTCCCTAGAGAGAATTATAGTGAATTAGTGGTTACCATATGTTGTCCTCCTTTCTAGGAGCACCACGTGGTTGGGAATGAAAAAGAGGTAAAACGCCTGCCTTATTATCTGTTTCCTCTCTACCCTGCGGTTTAATTTCCCCCACTTGTTATTTTTGTTTCCTGTCAAAACTGCCTCAACTTTTGGGGACTATAGTGGTCCTACAGCTACTGATTGCTTTTGCTCTTAAACCTCTTAAACCGTTTGCTCAATGCTTTTTTTTAACCCTGCAGGATAGTCAAGTTTCTTTAACAAATGAGAAGCAAGAAAGGCCAGAACTCGGGAAAGCCATTGATGAGAAGTCCCCGAATGGAGGAGACAGGATTGTAACTTTTGCTTTATTTTGTTTTGTAATTTATGCTTTTACTAGGTGATGGCACAATTTTTTTTCATGTCACTAGAGAGAATGTGTTGAATGTTTCTAACTAGGGTCTATCTAAGACAGTTTATAAATTGATGATCAATTTATACATAATAATAACTAATAAAAAGAGTCTTTTGAGGCTCCAGAGACCATCCACATCAGCGTAAAAATCCACTTCGGACACATGGCATCATTAAAATTTTACATTTTAATATTATTAATTTTCCAAAATAAAATCTACATGTAAATATATAACATAAAAATGAAAAACACTACATTAAACATATGTAAGATTACCATTTTTTCACTAAAAAAAGACGGTTTATCTCCATAATCTAATATTACCATTTTATAAAAAAAGAAAAAATATTATATGTATATAATTTCAAAAATAATGAATAATATGTAAACATACAACATAAAAGGGAAATACTACATTAAACATATGTTAGATTCCAATTTTACATTTTAAAAAAATAAAATAATATGTAAACATACAACATAAAAATGGAAAAAAACTACATTAAACATATGTAAGATTACCTTTTAAAATTTTTAAATTTAATATTACAAATTTTAGAAAATAATATGTAAACATCTTATATATTAAAACAGAAGTCATGACTTGATTTCATGTGTGATTTTTTAAAAAATGGACTATTACTAGAAAGTTATGTTACATTAACTCTCTGATAATATTATCATTATTATATCTTATAATAGGCTTAATAATTTGGTTTGGGTAAATTACCCCACACTTTCCAACTTAGTCACGCAAAATATGTCAATAGATATAAGTTTAGGAATCTTCTATTATTTATAAGGAAATATATCAATAATAGTTAAATTCATCCACAATATATTAACAAAAATCACAGATTAGTAATATGAAATATTTATATACCCTAACAAAATTTACACGCTATATATATTAGATAAATTTATTTTGATGTAAATTTTTAAAATTATATTGTTTTAAAAAATAAATTGTTTAAAAAATTCTTTTTAATAAAATTCTTTATAATATTAATTTATGAAGCTATAAGTTTAGTTTTTAGCAAAAAAAAATTTGAAGTTTATATTATCTTTGCAAATTAAATTACACTAATATTTAATTAAGCTCTATTTATATTACTTTATCTAAAATGAAATACTAATCTAACAAACAATAAAATATAGAAGAAGAAACAAACGCATGTTTGAAAAACATGTATAATATAGAAAATTTGAAACAATCTATTTGATTAAAATATTTATTATATAATATTATTTTGTTTGAAAAATATTTACTATACATATCGTAAATATGTGATTACAATAATATATACCAATTTACAAGTGAAAAACAAAATGTTTATATAACTAAATATAAACGAAAATAAACACCCGCGCGGTTGCGCGGGTCAAAATCTAGTATGACTTAAAACATGGAAAAATACATTAAAGATATGTAAGATTACATTTTTTCACTAAAAAAGACGGCTTATCTCCATAATGTAACATTACCATTTTATAAAAAATGTAAAAAACATTATATATAATTTCGAAAATAATAAATAATATGTAAACATACAACATAAAAATGAAAATACTACATTACACATTTGTAAGATTACTATTTTACATTTAAAAAAAATAAAATAATGTGTAAACATACAACATACAACATAAAAATGGAAAATCTACACTAAACATTTGTAAGATTACCATTTAAAAAGTTTTAATATTACAAATTTTTGAAAATAATAAATAAATATGTAAACATATAACATAAAAATGAAATAACGAGGAAAACTCGTCCTAGTAATGGACGAGTTTTTCTTGTAGTGCCCGTAGACAGCAGAAAAACTATATTAAAACATAGTTTTGGTGAGTTTAACGGTTAACGTTGTATGAGTTTAACGGTCAACGTTTGTATGAATCCAAAATATTAAACTACTTTTTCGAAGACGTTTTGGATTGTACACTACTGTTACATGTACTTCATTAGCAAAACTTGATACACACATACAGAGGTCCAACACCAAAAATGAAAAAATATTTATTGTATTATATGTTAAAATTGGACATCATTATATAATATTTAATTTTACAATCATTTTATATGATAAGCAATCATTTTTCTAATGACTCAACCCACTTATAAAATAATTAAATTAATATCTCTTTTTAGAAGCATAAATAAAAATTAAGAGAAAAATAGAAAAACGATTGCATATCAATTCCAATTAGAATAAGCAGAAATTAAACAACATAGAAGAAAAAGCTATAACTAAACCTATTTTCTTCGTATTTGTTGTGTCAACTTTTGGTTTCAAATAGTATCAATGTCTTCTACAATAACAAAAATTTTGTTAATCGTGTTAACTTTTGGTTTCAAATATTATCAAAAATGATTGCATATCAATTCAAATTAGGATAAGCAGAAATTAAACAACATAAAAGAAAATGCTATAACCAAACCTATTTTCTTCGTATTTGTTGTGTTAACTTTTAGTTTCATATAGTATTAGTGTCTTCTACAATAACATAAATTTTGTTAATCGTGTTAACTTCTAGTTTCAAATAATATCAATGTATTTTACAAGAACATAAATTTTGTGCTACAATTGAACAAAAAATGAAACTAAAGTTTTTCATTTATACCCATAAAAGTAGAAAATGGTGAAAATATTCAGTTGCAACTAATCAAATAAAATGAATATTTTGCATTTAAATTAAATGAAATATAATATCAAAGGTAATAATTCATATATAAATTATAATTTAATAACTATAACAAATCAAAGTCACTATCCGAGCGTAGCACGGAAAAAGGATCTACTAAATATAAAAGTGGAGAAACACCAAATCTAGCAGAGAAAACCATCAAGCGTCCAAGACTTGAAATAGAAAGTAGATAAGAGGTTTACATCCGGTTCTATATGGGTATTATTCGGTTCTCGGTTCGATATGAATTCGGTTCTTCGGGTATTAAACTTTGTACACAATTGGATAATTCATAAATTCGGTTCGGTTTCGATTTGTTTTTTTTTTCAGATCTGTTTAGTTCGGTACTTCGGTTCCGGTTTTTTTTCCACCCCTAATTACAATAGATATGTTACAATTTGTTGTGTACTATCTTCTCCACAGGACAACATATTTGTCGAGTTGATCATACGTAGTTGCAACTCGAGGCTTTTACCACATGTATGTCACCGTCTTATTAGTAACTGGTTGATGCCGCTCGAATCCGATCCTCCTGTATATTACTTCAACAAGTTCCTCCACATAGGTTCCTTTTTCTTCGATGCCTCTTTTTGTAAGCATGCCGGTGCATTATTCTTGTGGACATGATACCCATTTGTGTATCTTTTCAAAAAGCAGTTTGTAAAAGTGAAAATAATTCATTTCTTTTTCAGAAGGAATGTATTCCTTTCAATTTTCTTTTACATCTCAGATACAATGGTTCAAAATGGTTTCAACGATTATGAGATACAATTTTTTCTTAATTCATTTTAGTTATATGATTTAATCGCAATTAACTGAAACTACAAAAAAAAATTGGCTAGATTATAATAGAACTTTGGAAATGAGATAGGGAGGTAATAAAGGCCGTTAAATCTATAATTAAAAAAAAAAGATTGGTATAAATTGTTGAGGAACGACTTTTTCCCAGAGAACTTATGCGGTTGTGCTACATCAATTCATCGCCTCTACTTGTAAATATATATACGAATAAAATTGTATAAATACATTTTTGTTTAAAAATAAAAAAAACATTCCACTTTGTCAACAGTATGGAACAATTTAGAAGAATAAATAATTATATATTGTCTGAAAATCTTGCTTTCTATCTCTCTCTATATATAATTTTTGATGCTTCTGTATGCGTGTGTAGTCTTCCAATACATTGCAAAGTTGGCATTGAAAGGGAGGATGAGAGATAAATGAGTTTGTTTGTTAAGGAAAGAAGAGGAGGTGTATGGAAGTGAGGATGCCGTCATCAGCACCTCCACTTGAACTACTAACTCTCTTTGTCATCATATCTCTGCTTCTCTTTCTATCTTCCTACCCACGATACAGGTACGAGGTTGAGAAAACCACCACAAATATCAAACTCTTCTTACTGCTCCTCCCTATTCTCTTTGTCTTTTTGTTGGTCTCTCTACAATTTGTTCATCGAGTTCTCTTCAGATCTTCTTACTACGTCAGACCAAGCCAAGCCACGTCTCTTTTTGGAGGAGGCAACTTTCCCTGGGGAGTATTGTTTATGCTAGTCCTTCTACTTGTTTTAGTTTCTAAGCAATCTTACTTTCATTCCTTATGGTTCCCGATCTTATAATCTTAAAATCTCCATCTTGTTTTATTGGCTAGATATATATTTTGTAGATTGATAAGTTTGCTCCGTGTATCCATCTAAACTCCACACATGTACAAGATGTATTGTCTCAGCCGGTTTGCTATATTGTTTTTTTTTTTTTGTAATAAATACTAGCTGTGTATGGTAAACCTATAAGCAAAGTAGTGGGATAAAAAGGAAAAGAAGATGAATGGAATATAGAGAAAAAATAGAATAAATCTATATTTATTATCAAAATAGTGGACACAATTCAGTCTGAGTGAAAATAAAAAAGAAATTGTAGTAAAACCGTTTTAAAATTTTTGTTTATTCTTTTGTGCAATTAATGAATGACGCATTTCATTCAAGTCAAATGATAATATTTTAATAGAATTGATGGAATAAACATTCTACATCATTTTATTAATAAAATTATACTCCAGTTGCAGTCATTGTGATAAACCGGGATGAAATATTAATATATTATGCGATAAATATTGTAAACAGTTTTGGTTGTTTTATTAGTGGTTAGGAAATTTCATGGACCATTTGACCTTATTAGTGGTTAGGAAATTTCATGGACCATTTGACCGAAACCTGTCAAAACAAACAAAAACAAATAAAAAAACAGAAAAACTCTATGTTAGGTTTTGTTCTTTCTGTTTTTCATGTGTTTCCTATGACTACAAGCTACAAAACCTAACTTATCTTGTGTGCAATTCACCATCATCAAACTCTTTGATCATTCTTTATTTAATTAACTCCTTAATTAATTGACCTCAACCCTGTCTCTACCACTTTTTTTCCCAACAATAACACCAAAAAATGGCGAAAGACGAAGAACAAAGCAACGAAAAACCATCACCATTGTCATGTTTCAAGAATATCTCATTTCCATTCAACACAACTTTCATGATCGCAAACTCGATATTCCTAGTCACAGCCGCATTTTGGTTCGTCACCGTCTCAACGTTACATTACAAGACCGATGAATGTAACCGGTTCGTGACGACTCCCGGAATCTTCGTGAGCTTCTCATTGCTCTCCATGTCCCTCGCAGGATTCTACGCCGCTTACTACAAATCCGATTGTCTCTTCAGAATCCACTTCTTCATCTTCTTCTTGTGGATGTTCGTGGTCGTGGCTAAAGCCGTTTTCGTTTACCGTCTTAATAAAGAGACCAATCCTAGGTTGTACCCTGGGACAAAGATCAATGAGTTTAGACTCGAGGATTACTCTGGATGGGTTCATAGATTGGTCATCAAAGAAGATGAATGGTATCGTACTAGAAGATGTCTTGTTAAGGACAATGTTTGTAACAAACTATTCTCTAACCAAAACATGTCTTCTTCTGAGTTTCATCAGATGAACCTAACTCCTATACAGGTAACTTATACGTACTAAGAGATGTGTTACAGTATAGTTTTATTTCATTCTAACATACTCTTTTTTTTGTTTTAACAGTCGGGTTGCTGCAAACCACCACTTTCATGTGGATTAACTTACGTGAAACCAAACATTTGGACGATGTCAAAATATTATAACAACGTAGAAAATGATTGCAGGACGTGGAACAATACGGAAAACACATTATGCTTCGATTGCGATTCATGTAAAGCAGTGGTTATTGCAGATTTACATCATACTTCGTTTTCCTTAACCTTTAATGTCCTTCATATCGTATTTAGTCTTTCAATTGGCATTATCGGTTGGTTTGCTTGGTTAAGGATGCTTCGAGAAACTCAGAATTAGCTAGAAGTTGTAACTTATGTATAAATATAACTTTCTCTTGTTTTATTTTCTTGTACCTCATGAATTTTATTCAACCTAGATTCTTTACCGAAATGCAAGAGGAAATAGCCTCTTGTAGTTTTTCATTAGCCATGCGGATTTGAACGGAACCAAAATTTTCTGTTTTTGATTGGTTCAGTTCAAAGCTTTTGAAAACACTTTGGTTTCTATTCGGCACTGAGTTGGTTTCTTTTTCCTTTGTAAATAAATAAATTAATTGAATTATCTGAAAATAACTAAAATTAGTTAAAATAACTAAATAAAATGACAGATTATTCAAATAAATAACCGAATTAAATCGAAGGTAACCAACATTATTCAAGTTTTTAGAAAAGTTTAAATGGAAATATAACCGAAATAAAAAAATTGGTTCGGTCTGGTTTAAAATAGAAATTAACCAAAAAACAAACAAGATTTTTAAGGATATTGTAGCAATCAAACCAACCGAAACTAAAATATCGAACCCGAATAAACCAAAAAACCAAAATCACATAGGGAGTTTTCATATTCATATTCATAAAGGTATAGTTAAACCGAACCAAAACTCAACGAGATAAAAACTAAATTAAAACTATATTTTAAAATCATTTTGTCGACCAAATATATTTTTAAAAATCCTTTATTTTGCCAGAAAACCGAATTTATATATTAAAAAAAAAACGGATCGTGAAATCACTTTCTGATAATAATTATGGAGATACCCAACCCGGTTAAGCCATATTATAGCGAATCGTGAGAAACCAATCATCAAACCATGGTTATAGATTTAAACCGGGAGTTCTCTGAGTTTCTCCAACTTTACAAAATCGTATCCCTTGTGAGTTTACTTTATCAAGCTCTTGAATTAGCTCTCAAACCTTGTGTGTTTTGATGAAGCTCATTGACTTGCTTCGTTTAACCAGTTTGATTTTTATAGATTTTTAGCTCTTTTTTTTTTTGAAGAATCTCTTTAAAGGGCTTTGCTCTAACATGGTAGGGTATCGGCCATTGATGTATAAAGTTCAGTTCAGTGTTTCATTTGCTCTGTTTTTGTTTGGTTACTGTCAGGAAGAAAGGAAACAGTGTTGGATTTGGCTAAGTTTGTAGATAAGGGAGTGCAAGTTAAGCTCACTGGTGGTAGACAAGGTGATTATAGAACATAGCTTTTTATTTGATTCTTGCTTTGATTTTTTGATGCTTGTTTTTTTTTTTTTTTTTTTCTGCAAGTCACTGGAACTCTTAAAGGCTATGATCAGTTGCTGAACCTTGTTCTCGATGGGGCTGTGGAGTCTGTTCGTGGTAATTTCTTTCTTTGCATTATCTTTGTCTATTTGAATTACTGCACAAACATGAGATGAGTTGTTTTAGGTTATGTCACAAGCTAAAAGATCTGAAAATTCTCTATATTATTTCTTGTCGTCTCTTTACAACGTTATCTCTCAATTACATATACAAACCCTAAAACCATTAATAAGTATTTACAATCTTAGTCCATAACTATTGCATAATTGTAATATAGCCCAATACCCCTACTCAAGTTGGAGTATGGAGATCTCGAATGCCCAACTTGGGTAAGATCGCTTGAAAGGGACGTCCTCCTAACGCTTTCGTAAACATATCTGCCAATTGATCCGTTGTTGGTACATAATTCGTACGTAAAAGTCCTGCTTGTATATCATCTCTAATGAAGTGACAATCTGACTCCACATGTTTCGTCCTCTCATGAAACACAGGATTAGCTGCAATGTGAAGAGCAGATTTACTATCACAATACATATCCATAGCACCTAAATGTACAATACCCATAGATGATAACACACCCTTAATCCACTTCAACTCCTTCAATGCAGCAACCATAGCTCTATATTCTGCTTCAGCTGATGAAAGAGCCACAACATCCTGCTTCTTTGACCTCCAAGATACAGGAGAAGACCCCAATTGTATTAACCAACCATTCAAAGATCTCCTGGTAATCGGACATCCAGACCAGTCTGAATCACACCAAGCTGTGAGATGAAAATTGCATTCAGTTTTCAGTAAAATTCCCATTCTTGGACACCCTTTCAAATACCGAACAACTCTCAGTGCAGCCAACCAGTGATCCTCCCTTGGTTTCTACATAAACTGAGATAAAATATGAACAGAGTACGCAATATCAGGTCTAGTCGCAGCCAAATAAATCAATCTCCCAACCAATCTTCGATACTTCTCTGGATCATCAAGTACCTTCTCTTCAAACCGTCCCAACTGATGGTTCGGTTCCATGGGAAATTCCACAGGTCTACCACCAAGCAACCCAACATCAGAAATAATATCCAATACATATTTTCTTTGGGACAGATAGATACCTTCTTTGCTACGTGCCACTTCTATTCCCAGAAAATACTTAAGTTTTCCCAAATCCTTCATATGAAAACAACCACTCAGATATCCTTTAAACTCTCGAATAGCTTCTGGTGAGTTTCCTGTTATCACCAGATCATCAATATACACCAGTACATGCAACTGAACTTTAGCATTCACCAACGAAAAAAGTGAGTAATCTGACTTATTCTATGTAAAACCAAACTTTAAAAGAACTTTTGAAAGCTTGGCAAACCAACACCTCGAAGCTTGTTTCAAACCATACAAAGATTTGTGCAACCTGCATACCATTCCCTTTGTAGAAGCACTGAAACCCTGAGGCAGCCTCATATACACTTCTTCCTTCAAGTCTCCATGAAGAAATGCATTGTGTACATCCATCTGATGAAGTTCCCAATTCTTTCCTGCAGCAACCTGAAGAACCAATCTAATTGTATTCATTTTTACCACAGGGGCAAATGTTTCTTTGTAGTCAACTCCTTCTTTTTGTCGATTACCACAAGCAACAAGTCGAGCCTTATACCTTTCAATCGATCCATCTGCATTATACTTTATTGTGAATACCCACTTGCATTCAATCACCCGCTTGCCATAAGGTAAAAATTGAGTTGACCACGTCTTATTCTTCTCTTGAGCCTCAATCTCAACCCTCATTGCTTCTCGCCATCTTGGACATTTCATTGCTTCAGCAAATGTCCTTGGCACAGTTCCTGCTGTTACACTAGCCAAAAACACTCTATGTGACTCAGAAAATCTATCACAATTCACAAAATTTTCAATTCCATATTCTGAACTTCCTTCTAGGTTCACCTTACATAAAGACATAGGAGTAGGAACCATTGTGTTAACCACATAATCACGTAGCCTGACAGAAGCTTCTTTCTTTCTCATACCCCGTCCTAACATTGTATCTGATCCTCCAGTCTCCACATGTGTGTCTCTCGAAGGTTCAGATTGTGTTTCTGTCTCACCATGTGTCACAACTACAACCTCTGTTTCATTCTCAACTACTTCTTCTGAAACAGGTGGTTGCACATCATTTTCAGCAGCTCTTGTGGCTTCTTCTGGCATTAAGTCACACATTGTATCCCGTATCTCATCAGCTTCTTCAAATCTTCTTTCAATTCCAGACTCATCCATTAAATGAGAAATATGGCTCAGTCCATCATGTATAGACACGTTTGATTCTTTGTGAGCTTCAAAGAAGGGATATTTATCTTCGATGAAAGATACATCTCGAGAGACAAATTCTTCTCTTGTTTCTAAATCCAACATAGTCCACCCTTTCTTTGCATAAGGGTAACCAATAAAGGCACATTTTCTACTACGACTAGCAAACTTATCACCATGACGCTTCTGATTATGAGCATATGCGAGACATCCAAAGATCCGTATATCACTATATGTAGGAGCTTTTCCAAACAAAATCTCATAAGGACTTCTTCCCTTGTGTATCTCACAGGGCGTCCTATTGATTAAATGTGATGCACCCAACACACAATGACCCCAGAACTCTATAGGTAAACTCGCCTGAAACCTTAAAGCTCGTGCCACATTCAATATGTGTCTATGTTTCCTCTCAACTCTTCCATTCTGCTGGGGTGTACCCACACACGATGTCTGATGGATCACTCCTAATCTGTAAAAATAGTCTCTCATCTTCAAGAACTCACTGCCATTATCACTCCGTACTATCTTCACTTGCTTATCAAATTGTCTCTGAACTAAAGCAAAGAAATCCATCATTGTTCTTTCAACTTGACTCTTTTCCACAAGCAAAAATACCCAAACAGCTCTAGAATAATCATCCACAATCGTAAGGAAGTAAGAAAAACCATTCAAACTAGGCGTCCGATACGGTCCCCATAAATCACAATGTATCATCTCAGAGCACTCTTTGCTTTTGTTTGAACTCAGCAGAAACTCACTTCGACATTGCTTCGCTTTGAAGCATATGTCACACCCAGATACTCCATTACTTCCACTATCAACACCAGGTAACTTCCTAATTACCTTTTCAGAGGCATGTCCCATTCTTTTATGCCAAACTTCTAATGATTCAACTTTAGTTTCTCTCCTAACACTTCGAATATGTTTAATACCTTGAAGAAAATACAGTCTTTCTCTTCTTTTGCCCGTTCCAATCACCATCTGCACACCAACATCATACAAAAGACATCCTGTCTTTGAAAACAATACAATACAACTCAGCTCATCAATCAACTGTGACACCGAGATGAGACTACACTTCAAATCTTCCACAAAAAGAACTCGTGTCAACCTCAACTTCTCTGTCAAAACAATACTTCCTTCTCGATCAGCAACTACACTCTTCCCATTAGGTAATCCAACCAAGCACGGTGAGACTCTGTAGACATCACCAAGAGAGCTCAACGTATCTGTCATATGATGTGAAGCTCCACTATCTATTATCCACTCATCCACGAATCTTTCTTTACTGGAAAAATTAGCTGATTCTGATTTTACACAAGAGTCACCCAAAATTTGTTCCCATTTCTCTTTCTTCAAACCAGTTTTGGCATGAGAATTAATCTGCATCGTAACCGTGTGTGACATAACAGGTGTATATGCCACTGAACTCTTTTGTCTCAGTGAAGCGCTTTCCGCAACTTCTTCTTCAACACTTCTAAGATTGCTTTCCGCAAATCTATTATTATCAATAAACTTCTCTTCCATCATCCACCGATGAACAGTAACCGATGAACAGTAATCGCGTGAACAGTAACCGATGAACAGTAATCGCGTGAACAGTAACCGATGAACAGTAATCGCGTGAACAGTAACCGATGAACAGTACCACCGTGAACAGTGACGATGAACAGTACCGTGTGAACAGTGACGATGAACAGTAACCGTGAACAGTGACGATGAACAGTACCGCCGAAATCAATAATCGCTTTCCGCGAATCCAATGAACAAGAAATCCAACCTTTGCTCTGATACCATAAAAGATCTGAAAATTCTCTATATTATTTCTTGTCGTCTCTTTACAACGTTATCTCTCAATTACATATACAAACCCTAAAACCATTAATAAGTATTTACAATCTTAGTCCATAACTATTGCATAATTGTAATATAGCCCAATACAAGCTCTGTATCTGATTTGGTTCCCTTTACTCTGCTGCAAATAACTCTCCCCCTTCCTTTTTGTGTGCAATAGAGATTTTGATTAGATAGGTGAGAAGAGAGGTTTTTATCTCGTAATCATGTTCTCTGTGATTTTAATTGGGACACCATTATACTCTTTATCTAAGTTGAAACCAGAAGGTATGTTGTTAGTGTCCATGATTTATACTGTATTATCTATATTGTATGTTGTCTGTATTTGCTACATACATATGTCACCAAGTGTATGTGTATCTATGCAGTTGAAATTCATCTAAATCTTAATTAGTATATGCTGGACGAGAGGGGTTTTTTGTTTGCTTAATCCAGGATGTGATATAAAAACGGATATTCTATAATATATATTTATGTTAAAACTAGAGTTGTGTTTTGTCTTCTTGATTTATTATGACATTTGTCTAATGTTTTTGACCAGATCATGATGATCCATCGAAGACTACAGACCAGACGAGAGACGCCTCGGTTTAATTGTAAGACTCACTATTCTGTTTTCAATTTTTATTATAAGAGTAGTTCTGTATAATGAAATTACGAGCATTGTTACTTTTTGGCATCTTCTTACTTGTCATGATGTTTTACAGTTAAATCCATTAGATTTAAACTACCACTACGTTGTCTATGGTTTTAGGTTTGTCGTGAAACTGCGGTGATGCTCGTCTCACCAACAGATGGAACCGAAGAAATCGGTAACCCATTCGTTCAACCAGAAGCTGTCTAATTAGTTCAACTTTTGGTTTTAGTGAGCGTTATGTAACAGAGTATCTGCTATGATGTTGAAAATAAACTTTTTACCTATTTTGGAATATCAGAGGCTCTTCTTGTGTCACTGCTTGACACGGCAACGATCTCAGTGCTGTGAGGAATATAGAGATAAACATAGAAGTTTAGAGATAACTACAACTTTGTTATTATCCGATATACAAATCCCCTAAGGATTAGGACTCTACTTCTTGTATATATATGATACCTTGTACATCAATACAATCAAACACTTTTAAATTATATTTCATGGTATCAGAGCTACAAGGTTCTTTGACCTAATTTTTTTTTTTTCATCGATTTCTCGACTTCTCCTGAAACGTAACTTTATGCACAGAAGCTCATTTCTTCTTGTCTTTCTCCTACTGGGAAAGATCTTCAACAGAAAGACCGTAGCAGTCCAATCGAGATACTTAGCCAATCAGAGTGTGTCTCCATTGTAAAACAAATGGTGAAGGACATCGTCAAGGCCATGAAGGTTGGCGTTGAGCCACTCACTGTGCACAGCGGGCTTGGAGTAGCTTACTATTTCAGAAACAGAAATAGTCAGAGTGTTCCTATTGTCAAGCCAACAGATGAAGGGCCCTTTGCACCTGTCTCTGCTTGCCAGAGACCTTAGAGGATCCTTACTTCGAGTGGATTCATTGGCCTCAGGCATCGTTGCCTTTCTCTGAAGAAGAGCTTGAGTACATACAGAAAGCTGGATCCGTTGAAGGACTGTGAGATGCTTAGAAGGCTTGGTATACTCTTCTTCTAATGATTAGAGAAGCTTGTCTACCAAGTTTAACAATCACTTGGAATGCTTGAAGAAGAGGAAGATGATGAAGAAGAAGAATAAGAAGAGGACAATGCTGACAATGTTGTCCCAATGACCACAATGAAAGACAGTTTTTTTAGTTTTCATGAAAAGTCTCTCTCTCTCTCTCTTTCGAAGCTTTCTACTTCGATGAAGAACACACATCTTAGCGATGCTGGACAAAAGAACCCGAAACCATTAACAAGAGGCGAATCTGTGAACACATCATTTGGTCAAAAAAGCGCAAACAAACAGCTAACAGTAAGTGCAAGCTTTGTGAAAGTAGCAGACATGAAGAATACGAGTGGGTTTTGGTCTTGGTGAGGTTCCAAGAGTAGCTTGGACCGGCGTTTGCAAAACACTAAACGGCAACGTTGAGTAAGATACAGAGACTTGGTGCCTCATGTCAATTTTGAGAACTATACAGTAAACAAAGTATAACTCAGATGAGTTAAAATCGACACCTCGCATAATGAATTGTTGTTGTCGCTAATGTTATGTAACCAGGCTAGTTAGTAAACTTCTGTGACTTAGTTTTTTCTGAATCCTGGAATGTTTAGTTGCTTGTTAATCCCAAAAAGCTAAAGAATATATCCCTGATTTAAATGACATGATCGGCATGTGAAATCAGTTATACTTTAAGAATAATACACATAATAAAAAAGAACACAGCATTAAAAAAATTATTAATCTTTCAATTTCAGATGCAAACCACATAAAACTGCTTTCAAGTATATAATAAACCATTGCAACATTTGTTTATGGTTTTGAGGAGAAACATAAACATATCTTCAAAAATTAGGCACGTCCAACCAAATATGGTTAAAAGATGTAAATTGCATGTAATGATGAAAAGTGTATAATATACATTGTATATGTAACAGATCTAATAGCCTAAAAATTATATAGCTTTAGAATAATTTCTTACGTCAAAATGCCAGATGTATTGGTATATATATATTATCCAATAAAAAATCTGAGTTCAAACCTTATTGTATTATAAAACTAGTAATAGTTGCAACAAAATTTTCAGTGAAGTTCCAGTTTAGTTCTTAATTTGACTCAAAGTTACACGAACAAAAAAAATCAACCAAAATGATTGTGTTATAAGTACCAAGGAGATGTCACACTTGATTTTGAAGTCTTATCTTGGAGATAGTATCATTCAGTCCGAAACATGAAGGTTTGCTTTGAGTAAACGAGTAAATGGTCATCAAAGAACAACTTTTTTTTTTTATAAAGATATTGTCTTTCACATCAAAATATGTACCTTACATCACTAAATGTTGAGCGATTTCCAAACTACAACAGTGAATGGCGGTTTGTGCATTATTATTTGGTTCAATACCTTTACTCAAAAACATGTCACTAGTTTGAAATAGCCTAAAAACGAGGATTTGACTTAAGAAGATGTATAGGAAAGAGAGAGAGAAGATAGAACATGAAAGAGAGAATCTTGGCTTTGAGTTCTTTGAACTTTCTATTGTACTCTGATGGGTTGAAAGGAAGATGAATACTAACTTCAAGCCACTTAGAATGCTCGTTCATACAGACAATCAAACGTTTGATTTGGACTCTGATTTAATTAAATTCTTCATCTTTCCCACCCATACATAGGATGTTATTCAAATGATGTTCCCATTTAGCTTTACCCTCAGCTTTTTTTTTTTTTTTTTTGACATCAAACGGCCGATCTATTACTCAAGAAACTTGAGGTGGTCTGGGAATCCAGACCGGAACAGAACAACCAATGTACACAAGCTTACGATAAAAAGACCTAGCTGTCTTAGCTAGAGAATCAGAAACAACGTTCTGACCTCTAGGAACATAACAAATCTTAAAGTCAGGGAAGCAGATCTTCAGTATCTCCAGCTTTTCCAGCTCCGTTGAAAAGTTTGGCCATGCATGAGGGTTCTTGAGCATCTCAATCATCTCCTTGCAATCAGTCCTAAAGCTCTGACATGGCGAATGTTGAAGCATATTCTCCATTGCCCACCGCAGTGCTTCCAACTCTGAATGCAACGCCAACTCCACTCGATCAAAATTGCGCATCCCCATTAAGCTACTATTTCCAAAATTATCGTTAAGCACCCATCCACATCCACTGAACGTATTTGTAGCAGACCAAGATCCATCCACCAAGCATATGTTACCCAAACTTAAGGTCTGGTCTTCCGCTGTTCCGTTTCCAATGGGAATCAGAATTTCCTGCTCATTTGCTTGGAACCATGCCTGGCATTCACTTTCTGCGTAGCGCGCTACCTCCAATGGATCCCTATCAATACCTCTGAAGAGCTTGTCATTCCTAGCCTTCCAAATGTACCAGATTAGCCAAGGATAAGGATCCCTATCCAATTCTGGTTCCATTAACGCATTCTTCCTCCAGAATAGATAATCCATATTCGCGTATGTGCTTTGTACTGGGAACATAGCGGGATTGGTAGGCGTAGATGATAGCGCCCAAACTTGTAAAGCAGGAGGGCATTCAAATATTGCATGTGTGATCGTCTCCTCCGGTTCCCCACATCGAGGGCAATGGTTGTCACACCTCATGTGTCTGTAGTTCAAAATGCTCGTAACAGCTACATGCCCTGTTATTACATGCCACATAAGATGGCGTATCTTCTGGGGAGCCCTAACCTTCCAAGCATGTGCTTGGAGTTTTGTAATACTGGGCTCACGTACTTCAGGATCTTCTTCCTTCCTCAAGATATTTCGTGCCACCCAGTATCCAGATTTTACAGTATACTGTCCAAACCTCGTATAGCTCCAGCAGAACGTGTTGCGCCGATGCGTAGAGCTAATGGCCAAACTCTTGATAAGTGGTATGTCAGCTGCATCAATATAGTCGCGGAGGCGGTTGTCGTCCCAAGACTTCATCGTTTGGTCAATCAAATCACTCACTCTCATATTCGGATGCATAACCGGAACTAGTGGGGTTGCTGGTCTCGCAGGTATGGTAGGGATCCAAGGGTCTTCCCAAACTTTAACTTCATATCCCGAGTGAACTTTTTGTCTAATTCCTTGTAATAGTAGTTCCCTACCAGCCGAAATGCTTGTCCACACATATGATGGGCTGTTAGTATTGATCACACGCAAAGGCGTACTCATCCTGTAATACCGGCCTCTCAAAACTCGAGCTACAAGAGAGTCAGGGTTTTGAGTCAGTCTCCATAATTGTTTTGCCAGTAACGCAAGGTTGAATTCATGTATCATTCTAAAGCCAATTCCGCCTTCTTCCCTAGGTAAGCAAAGTTTGTCCCATGTTGACCAGTGCATGCCTTTTTTTGGCGGATTTGAGCTCCACCAGAACTGTGCAATGGCACTAGATAAATTCTCACAAATCTCCAAAGGGAGAAGAAAGCAAGACATAACATATGTCGGAAGAGCAAGCAGAATTGACTTTATCATAACTTCTTTTCCCCCTTTCGAAAGCCATCTGCCAGTCCATCCATTTACTATACCTCTCAGCTTGTCCTTAAGGAAAGCAAAAAGTCTACATTTGGACCCACTGATATCCTCTGGTATGCCCAAATATGACCCCATTCCTCCTTCATTCTGGATTCCAAGTGTGTCTTTAATCTCTTGTCTCACATCGAGGCCAATTCTTTTACCAAAGAGTAAAGAAGACTTATCAAAATTAATACATTGCCCTGAGGCTTGTCCATATATCGTGACCACTTTCATTACTTCTTCACATTCACGGGGCTCCGCCTTACAGAAAAACAGACTATCATCAGCAAAGAGAAGGTGAGATACCGATGGACACGCACGCGTGATGCGCATCCCCGTTATCTTTCCTTGGTTCTCTGCATAATTTAGAAGGCTAACGAGCGCTTCCGTGCACAGAATAAAAATGAGAGCTTTAATTCAAACATCAGTACTATTTTTATTTTTGAGAGCTTTGTCTTAGACAATTAGACTGTATTTTGTCCTTAGGACTCATCGGATAAGATATATAACATTAATAAATCATTGTATTTCATTTCTTAGGATTAGGCTTAAACAATATAATACTGGATGCCGTGGGACTTTAACGTGTATTAGCTAATAATCTGCGCCTTGGCAGAATAAGATTATTATTTTGTTATTTTTAAGATAAAAAGAATATTAAATCTGTTTATCATGGATATTAGTTCAGTTTTACGTTGTTTTATTCAATATCCTAAAATATAACTATTATTCTAAATCTATATATATTTATTTTGTTTTGTTTGCTTTAAAGGTTTGATGTTTTTAGTTTTTTCGATGATAACCAAAAAAATATGGTTATTTGTTTGGTTTCGTTTTATATAAATTTTAGACATTTTTTATGTCGAACTAATATTTTTTTTTATAATTTATAAAGACATGTAAAATCAAATAAAAACTAAATATATTTGAAGAAAAAAAAGAAAAAAAATTATTAACACAAAATATTTCACTACAATTTGAACGATAGTGGAAAAAACATCAAAAAGAAATTTAATTTCAATAAGAATTAAAATTCTCACTTGTAGTGAATATTTAGTTATATAGTCGCTCAAGTCAATATGTACATATATGTATATGTAAAAATATATAAATTTGATGATAAATATAAGAATATACCGTTAATTAAAATTAAAATATTTTTGCTCAAAATAACACATTATAGTAAATTCTTAAATAAAATAAGTAAAAATAAAACAAACCTAGAAATCAATAAAAAAATTTCATATGAAGAAAATCAAATTGTACCCGTAAACAATAAAAATAATATATATTACAAGTGACATCTTCACTTGGTACATAAATTCTGTTTTTAATCGATTGTGTGATTTTTATTTCTTTCTTAATCCTTTTGATTTCTAATTTTTTTGATTTCTAATTTTTTTTCTACCAATTTGATTTTGTTTCTAATTCTTTGTCTGATATGAAAAATTTATAATAATGTTAATATTTGACTAAAGTAAAGATCCGACTTTACGTGTGGTCTTTTTCACCTCAGTTTCTTTAATTCATAATCAATCACCGTATTTTTTGTTATTGTGTACCGAAACCTCAACCATGACCAACTTCGGTAAGGTACGAAACTTTCAATTTCTACAAATATTTTCATCGTAACATTTTAGTTGATACGAATCTTAATGATTTTGTAATTTTTTTACAATAAAGATATTATTAATTAGTTTCACATAGAAAATTTTAATTTATTAATACAAAGACTAAAAATGCAGGAAAAATTAATTAATTAAAAATAGTGTATAAACATATTAAATAATAAATTTAAAAATTAATGTATGAACGTATTAATTGCCAAATGGTTGTGAAATTGACATGTATCATTTATGGTGTGAACACATTTATTACAATGTTTCTCTTTTATTTACTTTTACTGTTCACTATACATGACACTAGGGTGAATATAAATATGTATTGGCAAACCTACAGTGTAGAACTGCCACATTAATAAAGATCTATAGCTAGACAAAGGCCACTGCTAAACTTTTGGGAGAATTTCAATTATACCACTTTGGTGGTACCACTTTTCATGTTTACCATCAATAAAAGAACATTTTCAAAAATACATATTTTATTAAAGGATTAAAGACTTATATCCTTGTTCTTTATATATATACATCAAATAAATATTAAATAAAATATTAACCCTAAACCCTAAAACATCAATTCTAAACTCTAGACCCTAAAAAGTAAACCTTAAACCCTAAAATATCAATTCAAACCTTAAACCCTAAATTCTAAACCCTAAAAGTAAACCCTAAACCCTAAAAAATCAACACTAAACCCTAAACTATCAATCTTAAACCCAAAACCCTAAACCCTAAATTCTAGGGACAATTGCAAAAATACCATTTTTGTTGTACCACAATTCAACTTTACCACCACTCAAGAGACATTTTCATAATACACAATTCATTAATGACAAAAGACAATACTACCCTAACTCTTTTCCGGCCTCTAAATCTACAGCCACTACCGTCGCAAGACGACTGCTCCCGGTAAAAAACGAACCAGAGCTTCTGAAGGACGGCGAACATGAAGATATACCACGAGATAGAGATCTCATCCAGCTCCTGGAACCATCGTGACCAACATGGACCCGCCTCAGACTCCTTCTACCTTCATGAAAGCCCGTCCTTCTACCGCCTCTTCGATCCCGACGAAGCTCACCGTCAATTTCGTCCTCCCTTACGCATCTGAGCTTTCCGAGAAAGAGGTAAAAGTCTTCCCCCATTTCGTTTATCGTATGAATCGTGTGGTTACATCTGGTTGTATTCATCTGCGGCTTTGTTGAAAGTCATTATCATAGCGTTTAGGATTTGATTCATGATAATGTTGACTAGGTGTTTTGCCCGCCATGCGGGCTTAAGTGTTTTATAATTAAATATATTAATAATTAAAATTATAAGCATATATTATTATTTTTGTTTTCATTTTGAAAATTTTTAATCTTAAAATTATTCAAATATTATTTTTTCAATTATAAAAAATTATGAATTTTAATTAATTAATTAATATTTAATTATTTATTTTCTGTTTTTGAATTTTTAAATATTTTATTAAAGATAGCTTTCAGATAACAATACAATATATATATGAATTATCCGTTTAAAATAAAATATATTTTTGGATTTGGATAACTCTTATTGTTATTGTTTAAAATAACTTATCTAATAAAATAAATTTAAATTCGTTTTTATATATAATTAATTTATATAATTTATTCATTAATGGTATAAACGATATTAACCGCGCTAACTTTTAACGTGGGAGCCCCGTTACGAAATCACTTTGTTTAAGCTTTTTATAATTATTTGTTAGTAAATATATTACTAATTAAAAATCATTTTCAAAATTTTACTTTTATTAAAAATTATTCAAATATTTTTTTTTCAATTATATAAAATTAAGAATTTTAATTAACTAATATTTAATTATTGTTTTCTGTTTTTGAGTTTTTTTGTTTTCTGTTTTTGAATTTTTAAATATTTTATGAAAAGATAGTTTCAGATAACAATACAATATATATAGGAATTATATTTTTAAAATAAAATATATTTTTGATTTTGGATAACTCTTATTGTTATTGATTAAAATAAATTATCTAATAAAATAAATTAAAATTCGTTTTTATATATAACTAATTTATATAATTTATTCATTAAGGGTATAATCGATATTAACCACTCTAACTTTTAACGTGGGAGCTCCATTACGAAAATTCACTTCGCAAATAATAGTATAGATTGATTAAGTCTTAGGATGACCTTTGATTTTGCTTAGATCTGGTTTATGGTTAATGTCTTTCAAGAGTTGGTATTAGCAATGAAGATATTTGAATAAGACTGCAATTGCTAGTGATTATTACCCAAGTGGCTCTGAAAAAAAATGTTGCTTGTTTTTTTTTCTGGAGTGAGTTTCTTTGTTAGATTCATCGTTGAATAGTTGAGACGAGTTGGTTAATCAACATCCTCAGTCATTGCAACTCTTTACAAGAGATTTGTTGATTCTGGTTTTTTATGGTTTCTGATACAGTGGGATAGGCAAATAATTATGTTTCTATATATATGATCTATTGTGTCTATCTTGGAACCTTGAGTTTTATGGCCAGTATAAATCCTACGATATTGATGCTGACTGTTTATATGTAGTGTAAATGTGTATATTTTCTCTTCTATTTTATACATGATACATGTTGGCTGAACGTAGGTTATAATAACCTTTGATGAGTTCATCTCCATGCCAAGTAGTAATCTATTAGTGTTCAGATTCTCGTAGACTATTTAGGTAGTGCGTTCGCTGTGGTATCTCTTCGTGTAGACTGCATTGAAAGATCTTGTCGTCCCAGACTTACTTCTTGATTCATTTAAAGCTTATATCATCATCTTCATCTTCAGCTTATACAAAATCTAAACTAACCCCTAGTTCTTGATTGGTTACATTTTCTGTATACATTAGAGATTAGTTCTTGATTAGAGATTCAAGTTTCAAGAAAGGACATAACATGGTTGTGAACTCTTTAGCTGAGTCTTCAGACAACTACTCTGTGATAATTGAAACCAAGTCATCTTCAGGAGAACAG
>CAKOAT010504043.1:125392-195411 GCA_932364175.1 Eruca vesicaria subsp. sativa
ATAGTTAATACTCTTTAGGAAAGCTTCATAAATTTATGAATTATCACTTCACTAACTTGTAAGTAATGACCAAGAAGATACTTACATAATCTTCTCTTCTCTTGATGCAAATAAGACATCTTCAAAATAACTATTTGATGTATGTCTACCACAAGCAGGTTCATCTACTGCATTTTCATCTTCTCTAGGTCTCTTTCCCATTACAAACACCATCAATGAGATAAGTTATGTATCACTCTAGATACACAGCACCGCCAACTCTTTGAAGTGAGCAACCATAAAACAGCCTTGCATCACTTGCACTCGTCTCCTTCAGCTTCTTCTTTATAGAACTCACTGAAAATCACTTCACTGACTTGTATCTCAATCTTCCACCTTAGTGGCGTCTCTGATTTTTCTCAGAAAACCCTGCAACTTTCCTCTGACCAACAACAAGCGTCAAACCACATGTAAAAACATGTTCACTTCACCCATATACTTCCATAAAAAAAAGTAAGATGCATCAAGATTGTAAGCTTAAGGTAAATAAACTAGTAATTACCCTTCTGTATAGCTTTTCAGGAGTCTCAACTTTCTGATGGCTACCACCTGCATCAGCGATAACATGGAAGCAGAGATGAAATTTTCAAAATACATTAAATTGCAAGTTCAAAAGAAAAGCGACTACCTTTTGAACTAGTGTCACGTTTTGCATTCACGACACTAGATGTTGTTTGATTCTGTTTCAAGTAGATCAAAACACTGAGCCAAAAGAATCTCAAAACCGAAAAAAGCGAATAGTCAAGTTCTAAACTAAACTACACACCTGAGAGTTTCTATACACCTCCGCCTTAGACTCATTCTCCGCCATCCTCCTCTCAAAGAAACTCTCCTTCCCCGCAGCCTCCAGCTGCGACGTCGTGTAAACATCTTCTGACGACCTCGACTTCCCCCTTACACCACCAAGCATCCTCCTCCTCCCCTAAAATCATTCTCCGATTGATTTCATCTCCCCAAGCATCCCATCCCCCTCCACCACCACCGCCCTAAGCCAACGGAGACTCCGAACTCATCGCCGCAATCGGCGACGGCTCCGTGAAGATCTACGACCGTGGGAAAGAGAAGGAGGTAGATTTAGGTTCAATTAACTAAGGGTACTATAGTCTTTTGCTTATCAAAATTTTGAGTGTAAAGTTGGTTAATGCAAAAGTGAAATATGGTATCATCAAAGTGCTAGTTTTAGCAATTTCCCTAAATTCTAATAGTATTTTGAGTATTAAAATTTTAATGGTAAAGTTGGTTAGTGTAAAGTTGAAAAGTGGTATCTTGAAAGTGTTATTTCTGGTAATTTCCCTAAACTTTTTGATTTTTTTTTGTCGCATAAAAAATACAAAGATCTAAAAGGTTGTTGCTGTTTTATGAGTTTTAAAATTTTTTTGATGATTTTAAAAGTTAATTAATAAACTAAAATTTAAAAGAATTTAATTGTTTATCAAAAGATTATGTCGATTGTTAGAAAATCTAATAAAGATAATTATAAACTTTTGTAGAGTATCAATATTGTATAATATCGTGTTTGTAAATATCTCTATCTTTTCTCAATGGACTATTTATTTTCTATAATTTATCAAGTTACAATTCAATTTATTTTCAAAACTTACAGTCTCTCCTTAAAGTAGAAAAAAATGCAGTCTTCGCAGGCACAAACGACAAACTTGCAGCGATGTTATTTATTTGTTTTTGTCCCAAATTCTGTATTATTATTACTGAGTGATTCAAATCTTCGTGCTAAATTTTGGAATTACTATTTACCTGAATGTGTATGTTCATGGATTGGAAAGAGACGGAAATTAGTTGATACTGAGCCATTTGCGAGAACTACCAAACAAAGTTTTTTGGTAAAATACTACCAAACAAAGTTGTTTCGAAGAGTGCAGCTTCTGTTTAGTAACAATGACAGCTTTGCAAAATTTACTTACGGAGACTAAAAAAAAAGAGAGAAACGAATCCCGTTTTTTAATTAAAAAAGACTTTGAGAATACCGATCAAGATGTGATACTTTTACAAATAGATTTTGTGAACAAATTATGTGAAATCAGTTAACTAATAACAGAAGACTTTAGAAGAGTGACAAAGTCAGATATTTTTTTTAGTTTTTTCAATAACACAAGACATTTATTACTCTTTGCCCAAAAAAAAAAAAAAAAAGACATTTATTACTCTTGTAAAATGATGAATACAACAACTCCAGACTTTTGAAAACTTTTAAGTATTTACTACAGATCATAAACTAATAACATCAGATTTTAACATATTCTTCAATAGTTTTAAATGAATAAGAACACTAGAATCACATTATATAAAATTTAATCTTTAAAAGTGTTTATAAATACTCCATCCAGTAGCACCCTAAGTAAGAAGTTAAAAATAGTCAAATACTGTATCTTGTTGAATAGATGAATAGCGGAAAAATATACATACACCAATTAGGGTCATATATACCTTATTTATCAATCGATATACTTTTGAACAACTAAATTTTGTACTTTACGTCTTGATTAATTAACATTGTTAGGCATAAAATCCTATGATATGATAGGGCAGCTTTCTATATAAATAAACCTTCATGCATACTTTTCTCCTCAATAATTACTACCAGCATAGTGTTTACAAAAAAAAAAAAAAATTACTACCAGCATAATTTAGAGGAATAGACAAAGAATTTACACGCAGGATTTTAAGTATATTCAGCTATCTCGGATGAGATATTTATGTCAAAAGCTTGGATACACCGTTCGTTCTCTTAGGAAGTTTTTTTTTAAATAAAAAGAGTTTGGATACCGTTTATTTTTTCAGTTCATATATAGGAATAGGTAACAATATTTAACAATAGTTAATTATAGCTTTTACCATGTTGTATATTTTTAGTATGTATGAAAGCTGTATGATGCTTTCCAAATCGCTATAAGTAACTCTCATCTTCGTGCTTTTCTATTTGCAAGATCCATTTCTTTTTTTCTCTGAACCCAAAAGAGAAAGATAGAAATGGGTTTGCCTTCTTCTCTAAAGCCATGCGTCTTTTTAGTCTTCCTTTTTCTTCTCAATGTCTCCACCATTAACTCGGAGCCATCAAACGAAGAACCTGTGCTTTTTGGCGGGAACTTTCAGGCTTTGTATGTTATAGGAGATTCATTGATTGATTCAGGGAACAACAATAATCTTATCACGAAAGTCAAATCGAATTTTGCTCCTTATGGTTCTGACTTTGAAGGAGGCAAACCCACCGGTCGTTTTAGCAATGGCAAAACGATTGCTGATTACATTGGTAAGAACAAACAAAAATTGTTTTTCTCTCCTTTTAGTTTAGGGATTATTTTATGGTTAAGATGTTTTATAGGCCGTGTACTTAATTATGCAAAGGACTAATAGTATTAACCAGTCATTTCTTTTTGATAATTCTAATCTAAAATTATTTCTCATTGGTAATTTTATGGAAAGTGTGTACTCTTAATAACAAATTAAATATTGAATGTGAAGAAAGATAAATTGTTGTAGGTAGGGATTTTGGAAAGGAATATGAGTCCTATAATTCTATAAACTATACAAAATAACTTCTATAAACTATACAAAATAACTAAAAATACTGAGATTTAAACCTTGTCTAATGGTCTTGTTATATTTTTCAGCTATTTATTATGGGCTTCCTTTGGCTCCTGCTTTTAAAGGATTAACAGAAGAACAAAAGAACAATATCTCAACTGGTATTAATTATGCTTCTGCTAGCTGTGGGATTTTCCCTGATACAGGAAGGCGATTTGTAAGTTACAATATTCTAAGAAAACAAAGGTTACAATATTCTACAGGATATTTAATTGCAATATTGGTTAACTAATGAGTTTTGCATGATTCTTTTTGTGAGCAAAGGGAGAATGTCTCTCATTGAGTGTCCAAGTCGATCTATTCAACCAAACCATCGACCAGAATCTGAAGAAAATTTTTAAGACAGAGTCAGAGCTCACTAAACATTTGGCTGAATCGTTGTTCATGACCGCTATCGGAATTAACGATTACGTTTTCTACTATAATACGACAATGGACCCAAGTGCATTCGCAGACAAGCTTCTTCACGATTTTTTGATACAGATTAAGGTAAAATAAAAAAGATGTTTGGGTTTATGATTTAGAAAATAACTCTTTTCAAAAATGTATTTTTGTAATAAGTAGTAATTATAAAATATGAATTTAAAAATTAATTGTATTTATTAAATTTTATGAATTTAAAATTAGAAAACAGATAATCAAGGAAAATAATGCAGTTATAATCAAAAGTTAATATTTTTTTAAAATATCTGTGAAAACTCTAAATCGAATAACAAAATCTTCAATAGATCCAGTTCTATTTTATCTAGTGAGTTTAGGCTCAAATATTTTTTTCAGGGTTAATCAAGATGCATTCTACTAAACATTCTGATTTTTTTTTTGCAGATATTGCATGGCTTAGGAGCAAGAAAGTTCTTCATCAACAACCTTAAACCATTAGGATGTTACCCAAACAAAGTAGCTAATACCGTGCCCCGTGGAAGCTGCGATGATAAATTAAACCTAGCAATTGACAATTACAACTGCAAGCTGAGGCAAAGTCTGACTCATTTAAAGAAGGAATTCTCCGACATTTCCTTCTTATACTCAGATTATTTCAACTTCATGTTGGAACTTCGAGGAGCTTCCACCAACCAAGTTAGTTCGAATCTAATCAACTCGACAAGTCCATGTTGCCCTAGCGTTTATGATGGAGGTGTTTACACGAGTTGCAAGCCAGATTCGAGCTCGTGTAAGGTGCCAGATACACATATTTTCTTTGATCCATTTCATCCGACTCAATTTGCGAATTTGCAGTACTCGATTGGGTGTTTCCAGCAGAGAAAATTTTGCCACGTTGTGTGAGGTTAAATGAATTAACTTTACTCAGCAACAATCTTAAGAAAATCACAGCTTTGCTTGTTGTTTGTCGTTGTTAATTTATTTTGCTCTCATTATCAATGTTTCGAAACAATTGTGTACCCCAACCGTAATGTTTTCAAATATTTGATTCAGTGTGATTGCTTTATAACTGATTTCTCAATGTCGATTGTGTCACTATTCTAAAATGAGTCATTTAGGCGTTTATGCATACACCTAGCGGTCTCAAAGTTTGCGTATTAGTTTTCAACCTAAACGCTTTAAGGTTTAAGTTAAAGTAAAAAAAAAAAAATCAACTTTAACAGTATATAGCAAAAAGTTATAAACTCATATACATACAAAAGCTTCAAAACTTCATATGACGAAGATGAGTATTTTCTCAATATTTTATCATCAAAAAATTAAAATTAAGTGAGACAAAACAAAAATATCTCAAAATAAAAATTCCTGTTAAAAACCAAGCGTGTAATGAAATATTATTATTTTATATTATTTTGATTTTTTGTTTATTTTAATGTTTATTTTCTTTGTACGGATCAAATACGATATCTACAAATATAATTTTTTTCAAATATCTGGGCATTGAATCCATATAGTTACAGATCAAATTTGATAGGATAACTGATTATTCGAATCAAATGGATCGAATCACGAATACCTCCAAAATATCTGGATGTTCGGTCCATGCCATTTCTTATTTTCTAAGGGCACCTTTAACGTAGGCGCTAAGAGCAACTGCTGGGATGTTTTCATTGTTTGCGGTTCCACTGATACGTGACGGCCTACGATTCATTTGTATTATAATTTTTTTTTGTTTTTAAAAATCAGACAAAAAAGTATAATAATAATAAGCACCCCACATAAGGGGTTGTGCGTTAATGATGGCCTATATAGATAATGTTAAAGATGATTTTTGGCTTAAAATTCTTCAAAATTTATATGTTTATTTAATGCATTTTCTGAAAATGTTTCCTTAAAGCATCTGCAACGGAGGTTTATCACGAGTTTTTAGCAGAAAATCCTAGGTTAATATGAATACAATAATATTATAGAAGTTAAGTTAGCTAAGGATTGGTCCTTAATTAAGGATTATAAGCATTTGGTCCTTAGAGACGTGTCATCGCGCCATTGGGTCGATGGAGTAATGTGTTTCGTTTTGGGAAAAATAATTTCTCATTCTCGACTCAAGACTAGATAATAATTGGTCACGGCAAAAAGGTGATTTTGCTCTCTTCAGATAATCATGTTCGCGATAGGCGTATACATGAACAATTGAAAAATTATTTAATTGAAAATATTTAGACAAATTTGGTGATGAAAATTAATAATTATTGTATCTTTATATTTAATCATGCAGTAAATAAAAAAAATTAATTTTACTTGTTTTAGATTTTTTATTTTCTTATTCCTAAGAACTCCAAATTGGAAAATACCATTGAACATACAATTTTGATTTGAGTCTTTAATTATTCAAACAAAAAAATTAAAAAAAAAAAATAATAATAATGCTAAAGACTCTAATGGTGGTAACACCACTAGAGATGCTCTTAGAAATACGCAGGAGGTGTATAATTAAAAGAACGAGAAGAGTCTAATTAAATATACAGAAGATTATGGGATATTGTAAAGGATGATTTAACTCTTATGGTTAATCAATTCTTATTTGAGGGAACGGTGCCATCTGGACTAAATGATACCAACATATGTCTCATTCCAAAAGTAGACAAGCCAAATCAGATGAGCCAGTTACGCCCTATTAGCTTATGCAATGTTAGCTACAAGATTATCTCTAAGGTCTTATGCCAGAGATTAAAGAAGTTTCTACCAGACAGAATCTCAAGAGACCCAGTCAGCCTTTGTTCCTGGGAGACAGATATCTGATAACATTATGATAGCTCAGGAGTTGTTCCACGCTCTAAGAACAAAACCGAGTGGCCAAAACAAGAGGATGGCTATCAAAACAGATATGAGCAAGGCATATGATAGGATGGATTAGTCCTTCATTGAGGCCACCATGAGAAAGATGGGTTTTTCTGAAGTCTGGATAACTATGATAATGAGATGTGTAAGTTCAGTAAAGTACAAGGTCCTTATGAATGGACAGCCAAGAGGGAATATTGTTCCGGAGAGAGGTCTACGACAAGGGGATCCTCTGTCCCCTTTCATTTTTATTCTGTGCACGGAAGCACTCGTTAGCCTTCTAAATCACGCAGAGAATCAAGGAAAGATAACGGGGATGCGCATCACGCGTGCGTGTCCCTCGGTATCTCATCTTCTCTTTGCTGATGATAGTCTGTTTTTCTGTAAGGCGGAGCCCCGTGAATGTGAAGAAGTAATGAAAGTGGTCAAGGTATATGGACAAGCCTTAGGACAATGCATTAATTTTGATAAGTCTTCTTTACTCTTTGGTAAAAGAATCGGCCAGGATGTGAGATAAGAGATCAAAGACACACTTGGGATCCAAAATGAAGGAGGAATGAGGTCATATTTAGGTATACCAGAAGATATCAGTGGATCCAAATGTAAGCTCTTTGCTTTCCTTAAGGAAAGTTGAGAAATAGAGTGAATGGATGGACTGGGAGACGACTTTCTAAAGGCGTGAAAGAAGTTATGAGAAAATCAATCATGCTTTCTCTTCCGACGTATGTAATGTCTTGCTTCCTTCTCCAATTGGAGATTTGTGAGAATCTAGCTAGTGCCATTGCACAGTTCTGGTGGAGTTCAAATCCGCCAAAAAGGGGCATCCACTGGTCAACATGGGACAAATTATGCTTATCTAGAGAAGAAGGCGGAATTGGCTTTAGGATGATTCATGAGTTTAACCTTGCGTTACTAGCAAAGCAACTATGGAGACTGGTACAGAACCTGGACTCTCTGGTAGCTCGCGTCTTGAGAGGCCGATATTACAGATTGAGTACGCCTTTGCGTCAAATCAATGCTATCAGCCCCTCATATGTGTGGACAAGCATATCGGCCGGAAGAGAATTGATATTATTGGGAATTAGGCAAAAAATTCACTCGGGATATGAAGTTAAAGCTTGGGAAGATCCTTAGATTCCTACTATACCTGCGAGACCAACAATCCTATTGGCACCGGTTCTGCATCCAAATAAGCGAGTGAGCGATTTGATTAATCAAAAAACGAAAGCTTGGGATGATGACCGACTTCACGATTATATTGATGCAGCTGACATACCACTCATCAAGAGTATGACCATTAGTTCCACGCATTGACGGGATACGTACTGCTGGAGCTACACGAGGACTGGACAGTATACAGTTAAATCTGGATACTGGGTAGCACGGAATATCTTGAGGAAGGAGGATGAATCTGAAGTATGTGAGCCTAGTATCACAAAGCTCCAAGCACATGCTTGGAAGGTCAGGGCTCCCCAAAAGATTTGCCATCTTATGTGGCAGTTGATTACAGGACATGTAGCTGTTACGAGCATCTTAAACTACAGACATATGAGATGTGACAACCACTGCCCTAGATGTGAGGAACCCGAGGAAACAATCACACATGAAATATTTGAATGCCCACCTGCACTACAGGTTTGGGTGTTATGATCCACGCCTACCAATCCCGCTCTGTTTTCAGTACAAAGCACGTATGCGAATATGGATTATCTATTATGGAGGAAGAATGCAATAATGGAACCGGAATCAGACAGGGACCCTTATCCTTGGCTAATCTGGTACATTTGGAAGGCTAGGAATGATAAGCTATTCAGAGGCATTGATAGGGACCCATTGGAAGTAGCGCGCTATGCAGAAAGTGAATGCCAAGCATGGTTCCAAGCCAATGAGCATGTTATACCGTCCTCCCTTGGGGACAGAGTAGATGAGGACCAGGCCTTAAGTTTGGGTAACATATGTATGGTGGACGGATCTTGGACTTCAACAGATTCCTTCAGTGGATGTGGATGGGTTTTGAATGATTCTTCTGGAAATAGCCAGCTATTGGAGTTGCGTAATTTTGATCGAGTGGAATCGGCGTTGCATTCAGAGTTGCAAGCACTGCGGTGGGCAATGGAGAACATGCTTCAACAATCGCCATGTCAGAGCTTTGGAACTGATTGCAAGGAGATGATCGAAATGCTCAGAAATCCACATGCTTGGCCTAGCTTCTCAACGGAACTGGAAAAATTGATGACACTGAAGATCTGATTTCCTGTCTTCAAGATTTTTTATGTTTCTAGACTACATAATGACGTTTCTGATTCTCTAACTAAGTTAACTAGGTTTTTTTATCTTAAGCTTGTGTACGTTGGTTGTTCTATTTCGGTCTGGTTACCCAGACTATCTCAAGTTGCTTGAGTAATAGATCAGCCGTTTGATGTCAAAAAAACAAACATACGAAGATTATATGATGTAAGTTCGTGTCATACATAACTAACTAGTCCATTAAACATGCATACGTGATGCGTCTGAGCATCTATGTTAACGTGTATCGTATGGATTATAGCAATGACGAGTATTCAGGGGCGGACCCATGTAGGAAGTGGGTGTGCCACGTGCCACATGCTAAATGCTATATCTTATATATTAAAACAGAAGTCATGACTTGACTTCATGTGTAATTTTTTAAAAAATGGACTATTACTAAAAAATCATATTACATTAACTCTCTGATAATTTTATTATTATTATATCTTAAGAAAAATCATATCTATAATAACAAAGATACGCTTAACAATTTGGTTATGGTAAATTACCCACACCTTTTAACTTAGTCATGCAAAATATGTCAATAGATATAAGTTTAGGAATCTTCTATTATTTATAAGGAAATATGTCAATAATAGTTAAATGCATCCACAATATATTAACAAGTATGTAATATTTATATACTCTAACAAAATTTACAAGCTATATATACTAGATAAATTTATTTCCATGTAAATTTTTAAAATGATATTGTTTAAAAAAATTGTTTAAAAATTCCTTTTTAATAAAATTCTTTATAATATTAATTTATGAAGCTACAAGTTTAGTTTTTTTTTTTTTTTTTTTGACATCAAACGGCTGATCTATTACTCAAAGAACTTGAGGTGGTATGGGAAGCTATAAGTTTAGTTTTTAGCAAAAATTTCTTCGAAATTTATATTATCTTTGCAAATTAAACTATACTAATATTTAATCAAGCTCTATTTATATTAATTTATCTAAAATGGAAATACTAATCTAACAAACAATAAAATATAGAAGAAGAAACAAACACATTTTTGAAAACCATGTATAATATATAAAATTTGAAACAATCTATTTGATTAAAATACATATTATATAATATTATTATGTTTGAAAAATATTTACTATACATATTGTAAATATGTGATTACTATAATATATACCAATTTACAAGTGAAAACAAAATGTTTATATAACTAACTATAAACGAAAACAAACACCCGCGCGGTTGCGCGGATCAAAATCTAGTATTACTTAAACAACAAAATATATTGAGATATATCCATAGCAATTCGGCCGTAAAAGCTTACATGTGCCCCACCCAGCCCAAGTTTGAACCTAGTGTGTTGTGTTTTTGTTCTGTAATTATTGTACACATTTTTTTTAAATTCTATTAACTAAAACTATTTTTTCCATAACTGCTTTATTTTCTTTAACTAGCTTTTCTAGAATATTTTCTTTTGATTTTACTAGTTAAAACTATTTTTTGTCATAACTATTTTATTTTCTTTTTAATATGATAAATTTCAGTTATACCATAAACTTGATATCATTTTTAAAATTTACTTTTAAAGAATGACTATTTTTGTAAATACCTTATATTGTGATGAAGAATGATCAAATTAATTTTCTTAAATCATTTAAAAAATGTATAAATCTAATCTCACCCTCTGATACTAAATCTTAAACAATAATCCATAAACACAAAATATAAAAAATATTTGTAAAATATTAACAACCATTTTAGAGTATTCTAATCTTTTTTCATATATTTTCTCAAAATAAAAATTCGCAATTTATTAAAATTTAACTGTAAAAATATTTATTAAGTTTCTTTAAAATACTTAAGAAAAAAATAAAAATAAAAGGAATATCTTGTAATGAAATTATTATATGCATATATAATATAATTTTATGATATTATTGAAAATGAATATTTAAATTGTGAAAATTATTCTTTTGTATATTTTGATGCATTTTGAGAAAATTAATGACTAATTTCTTGTAAAACAATAATTTGATTTATTAAATTATATTCCCTACAATATAAATTTATATGTATTCTGCACCATATTAATTTGTTTTTTGGATCCGCCCCTGGTTGTACTTGTAACTATTTAATATTCTGCCATTCATAACCATGCTTAACGTTGTTGGAGAAAGGCATGCACCAGCCTAAGGCATCCAAAACTTTCTAAAAGAGAGGGACGCGTCACATTTTTTTAATAAGGTTTACTATGTGATTGTTATTTTGTCAAGTTAATATGTTTAAATTCCTTGTTTGATACTTTGACTTTTTAAATGTGAGTTTGGTGAATAATTTTAGAAAACCATGTTTTAGATTTTCTATATTGTTGGTTTTCTTAGTACTGTTATGTATGTTTTGAAACAATATTATTAATATTTTAAGATTCTTATATATATTAGAAGGATCACAATTTTTTTGCTTGTCTTAAGTTTCCGTGAGCCTGAGCACGACACTGCTTCCATTACGTCCATTCTCAAACAACTTGAATATATATACTTATTGACACACACGTGTATTACATATCTTGAATGTCACATTGTTTTTATGATCAAAATAGATTGTACTTTTCTATTTGTATTTTCATCGAGCAGAAAATCATCGCAGATAAATAATTGCTCTGGATAATTTTCGTTTCCACTGTCCTATCATGCAATGCTATAAATAGCTTTTATCTTCTTTTTTTCATATCAACAGTAGCTTTATCTTTTTTGGTCTTTCTTATATGCTTCTCCTTCAACGGTCTTGACTTTTTCTTGGTTAACTTCACTTCATTTTCTTCCTCTGTTTCATCGGTATCTCCTTGTTCTTTCTCATTTTCCGTTTCTCTGTGTGTGTGTGTTTTTTTTTGTCTCTGTGTTTTACTTTTAGTATTCTTACATCATAGTAGTATTTCATTACCGATCTAATGTTCTCTTAGTCGATTTTCAATTTGCAGGCATAAGCTCTTTTTTTTTTTTTTTTCTGTATACCGGAAAATACAAGAAATGGGTTTGCCTTCTTATCTAAAGTCATACCTTCTTTTTCTCCTTTTCTGTCTTTTCAGTGTCACCATCATTAATTCAACGAAGCCATTAAAAGAAGAGGTCGTGCTTTTTGGCGGGAACTTTCCAGCTTTGTATGTTATTGGAGATTCATTGGTTGATCCAGGAAACAATAATCATCTTCTGACAATAGTCAGAGCGAATTTTAAACCTTATGGTTCTAACTTTGAAGGAGGCAAAGCTACCGGCCGTTTTAGTGATGGCAAAACAATTGCTGATTATATTGGTAAGAACAAAAAGAATTATTAACGTTTTATGAGGATTTAATATTCTTTTTATGTGACTAATTACAAACAAACTAGTAAACTTACAAATAACTAAATATACATAGTTACTACAATTTCAATGAGTGAAAATGTTAACCCTCTGTTTATGCTTTTTTTTCTTTTCTCAGCTATTTATTATGGGCTTCCTTTGGCTCCTGCTTACATGGGATTATCTAGAAAAGAAATAAACAACCTCTCAACGGGTATTAATTATGCTTCTGCTAGCTGTGGGATTTTAGCTGAGACAGGAAAGAAATTTGTAAGTTTCATTATTCCACCTAAAGATCTTAGCAATATCGAAAAACCATATTGAGTTTACATTTTCTTTGTATGAACAGGGAAGATGTCTCTCCATGAGTGTCCAAATCGATCTATTTAAAGAAACCATCGAGAAGAATCTTAAGAAAAAGTTCAAGACGAAGTCAAAGCTTAGCAGACACTTGGGTGAATCGTTGTTTATGACGGCGATTGGGGTAAATGATTACGCTTTCACCTATAAAAAGAAAGAAACCGATGCGAATGAGTTTGCAAACAAGCTTCTTAATGAGTTCTTGATACAACTTGAGGTACAAAAATGTTAGGATTTTAAAAAAAAATTGCTTTGGCCCTTACATTATTTAGTTTTAAGTAGGACTGTCTATTTCAATATATGTTATGTTCTTAACCTAATAAATACACCAATCCGGGAAGAATTTCTAAAAAATAATGTTTGATTTTTAAAAATGACGTTTATTTTTTTAAAGCCATGAATAGAACTATTCTATAACGTTAATTGTCTTCTTTTTTCGAGAAAAGGTTTACTTATAACGTTGATATTAGGAGAACGGAATCTGTTTTGCTAAATATTTTAATGTTTTTTTGGCTAAATAAATATTTTAATGTTTGCTGCAGAGATTATATAACTTAGGAGCACGGAACTTCTTCATGAACAACATTAAACCTTTAGGTTGTTACCCAAATATCATTGCTAAGACGGTACCTCGTGGAAGCTGCGACGACTCTTTAAACCATGCTATCGAGATTTTCAATGTTCAGCTTAGAGAAAGCTTGTCGCATATGCGTCACAAGCTCTCCAACACTTCTTTCTTATACTCCGACTACTTCAACTTCATGTTGGAACTTCGTGGACCTTCGAACAATCAAGTTAGTTCGAATCTATTGAACACTACTAGCCCATGTTGTCCTAAAGTTTATAATGGAGGTTTAACCGCGACTTGTTTGCCACTCTCAAAGGCGTGTAAGGAACCGGACATGTTTATCTTTTTCGATCCACGCCATCCAACTCAAATTGCGAATTTCATGTATGCTATTCAGTGTTTCCAGGAGAGAGAAGTTTGTCATGTGGTGATAGATTAAGCTTGACTAGGATATTAGTTGTACAGTGTGATAGTGAAAAATAATCGAAGTACTGTATGATGGAGCAGTAAAAACTATATTGGATAAAGTTTATGCAGAATAATCATAAAACACTGAAAATTAGTTCTAATAGATTTAATAAATTTAGTTTGTGGTAAAGGAAATTTTTAAACGTGGAAAATTGATGAATATTTTGAATGTTAATAATACTGGAGCAATGTTTTTAGAGCAAGACTTGGGTTCACCCCCTATGGTGAATGGTATAATTTACCTCACTTCTTATGGCCAATTAAATTGACATGTAGGATTAGTAGTAAAAAGATATTAAAACTGCAAAAAGATATTATAACTGCAAAAAAGAAAATAACTTGAGAAAAAAATAAAAGAACTAACGTCGTTAAGCCGCCGTTAACACTTTTGAGAAGGAACATGATCTGATTTCTTCTTCCTTGTACATCGGTTCTTCTTCATCTCCTGTAGAGACTCCGAAATAATTCTTAGTGTGACTTCTTATCACATCAATTCGTTATAGAAACATAATTAACCCCAAGTCTAATTATTGTTTGTTATATGTCTCTTCCTTTAGATCTTTTGATTATCACAAGCTTCTGCAGTTAATGCTGAAGGATTAGGTTGGACGGTCACGAGCAACAATATTACAGAACAATTTTCAGCCGTTTCTTCACAGTTGATGGGGAAGCGTTGCCGTTAAGGGAAGCACTGGAAGGATGGAGAAGAATGGAAATCAAGAAGATTGTCTGTGTAGATTCATTGCAAGTAACTAAGAGCATCAAAAGGGAAACAACAATCCAGAAATCTATAGTGTATTTCAAGAGATAAAAAAAACAGATAAGCCGATGAACAGGGTCTGGTTAAGAATATGTTGTTTGTAAACGAGGCTCTTTTGACCTCTAACTTGGTTTGATTGAAATAAAATTTTGTGTTTCAGAAAAAGATTATCACGTTTGGTATTGAATCCACTTGGAGATGAACTAACATATTATTCTGATTTTTATTAATCTTCTTTTCTCTTTGGAAAAATATTTAGTGACCAATTAATAAAATTAAAGGTGCAGAACATATATACCCATAACGTAGTTAGGTTGCAACCAGAAAGTAATTTCGACACCCATTGATTAAAGCATTTGCAAGGTGATACGCGACGTGAGATATATATAATAAGAGAACGAGATGATAGTTAATAACACAAGTTTTAGTACAGAAGATTAAGCTTAGAGAGGCTACAAAGAAGAGGGTGATGAATCCTGAGTGTGATTCAGATTTGTAAACGTTGCAGCGTTCCTTTACTTGAGCTTTAGCTCTGGCTGCTCTTCTTCTTTTCTTAGACCTGGCAATGCAAGTCTTGGTCTGCATCTTCTTCACGAGATCAGGCTGACCTCTCATGAAATTAGCATTTGTTTGGAGAGACAACAATGACCTCTCCACGCAACACAACTACTCTCAGCCAGCCTCTTCATCATATTTGTTTCTCTTGTTCACTTACTCATTCTCTGTTTTATTCTCACACTGACTCCGTTTTGTCTTGTGTTTCATTATTACACAAATATACACACACTCTTTGTTTGAAGATTTAATCAAAGGTTCAATACCAACAAACCACTTATCTTTTAACTCGATGCTCTTCTTCTTCCTCCTTGTTTGACACTCTTTCCATGAGTACAAAATCGATTTTGCTTCAAGCGATGATGTTCGAATAGCATGAAGAAGAAGAAAATCCATGGATGAACATGGTTTGATATGGTTTGGAGAAGATTAAATTAAAATTAAATTTGAAAGCATAGAATCGGAGATTTGAACTTCACAACCCCTTGTATTCCTATTTTTCTGTGAGCGATGAAGAAGAAGAAGCCGAAGAACAGCGTCACACCGTTAGTTCTTTTTCTTTCAAGCTATTTTTCTTTTAATTTTAATATTTTTTGTACTAATCCTACATGTCATTTTAATTGAACATAAGAAGTGGGGTGAATTATACAATTCACTATAGGGGGTGAACCCAAGTTTTATTCATGTTTTTAACATGTGAAAACATTTTACTATTTATCGATTGATTTCTGTAATCTTTTAAAACACCAGTTTAGTTGTATTATTATTGTTGTTGTTTATTACTCTTTATGTTTTGAAACAGTTGCTATCAAATTATGTTTTGGATAACTAATTCAAAGACATTACTTTATGTTTAATTTCTTTTTTTTGAATGAATGTTAAATTTATTCAAGAAAAAAAACATTTTTACAAAGATTGCATCATGAAAATAGATGGTTTATAAGTTTCTGAGATGGATTGGAAATGAAGTAAAGAAAGAATTTTTCATCTTGTTGAGAACCATGTTTCCATGGCTTTGGTGTGCTTGGTGACTCCCATTAGACGCAAGCTGGATAGACGGTTCCGTACTACTTTGTCTACGCCTATGATCAGAGTTGCAGGGTTGTTGGATCCCTCTCCATGTTTTCTCCCATTTCTCTCCTTCCAAATGGCAGTAAGAGTTGCCTGAAAAACATACTTAATCAAGAATAAGCGGGTCGAGTTCCATGTGTGGTCAGTTAGAAGCCGCACAATCTCTTCCCACTCATTTGTATAATGTATAGACAATAGCTTGGCAGTGAGTGTTTTCCAGACTTCTTCAGAAAATTTGCACTTGTAGAACAGGTGGTTACGCGTCTCAAGCGGTTCGGGGCATAGACTGCATGCTGTTGATGCTGCAGTGTTCCAGTTGAGAATCCTGTCACCTGTGGGGAGCCTGTTCTGAACAGCTATCCAATCCATAAAAGAAAATCGAGGAGTGTTGTATGGAAACCAGATTCCTTTGTACCAGTCGACTTTTGCTTGCTCAACACGGATGAGCTTCCATGTTGCTTTGGAGCTAAACTCTGCTTTGTAATTATCATCCCCTGCTTTCCACATACGGACATCCGCCTTCTGGTTCAGCCCTCGCAGACGCAGATTTGCAATCTCTGTCTCAATGGTATTGAAAATTTCTTCTCGATGCCTCCTCCTGCGATGATATTTCACTACCTTCTCCACAGTGTCATGCATTTTAATGCCCATATTTATCATACCTCTGCCATTCGTGACGTCAAAAAGTCTGCCTAGAGGAGACCACTGATCAAACCAGAATGATGTCGATGACCCATTGTGAAATTCCACCCTCATGAAGTGCATCGCCATAGGTCTGTATTTCAAGATTTTCTTCCACATCCAAGACCCCAAGGAAGTGTTGTCTTTGACTGACCTGAAAGAGTTCTTGCGAATCAAATATCTCTTGATCCACCTTACCCACAGAGAAGTGTTAGATGAGAGGATCTTCCAAACTAGCTTCAAACAAGAGACGTCATTTGCTTCTTTTATCGATCGCAGCCCCAACCCTCCCTCTTCTTTGGGCTTGCAGCAATCTTTCCAAGAGACTTTGGCTTTCTTGCTACTTAAGCTTGGACCAGACCATAAGAAGGCTGCACACAAACTATCTATCTCTTCAATACATTTCTTTGGTAATCTGAAAGCCGATATCTAGAAGTTTGTTAGGCTGTGGATTACTGAAGCAATTAGTTGTAGTCTCCCTGCGAAAGATAGAAACCTTGATGTCCAAGAACTTATTCTCGATCTGATCTTCTCGATGAGAGGTGCATAATCGTGTGCAGACATTTGTTTCGTTAACAGCGGCAAACCCAGGTAACGAACCGGAAGGTCTCCATTAGCAAAAGAGTAGTAATCAAGAAGGTCGTGTTTTGCTGTGTCAGACAAACCTGCCAAATATAGAGTTGATTTTTCCATACTAATATGCAAGCCTGAAGCGTCTGCAAATTGCTCAAAAATCTCCAGGATTCCGTCTACTGATCCTTTCTGACCATCTGAGAATACAAGCAAATCATCAGCGAAACTTAGATGAGTGAGATTGAGGTCCTGGCAGTAAGGGTGGTATCCAAACTTCTTATGAACAGCTGCTCTATCTAGCATTTTCGACAACACCTCCATACAGATGACAAATAAGTATAGAGACAGAGCACAGCCTTGACGAAGACCCCTTTTGCTGTTGAAATACCCAGCAAGTTCACCATTAACTTGGACTGAAAAAGAAGCAAGGGAGATACATTTCTCAATCCAGAGAACGTATTCACTGGGGAAGCCGAGGGCAGTGAGGGCAGAGAGTAAGAAAGGCCATTGGACTGTGTCGAAAGCCTTAGAAATATCTATCTTGAGGGGACATCTTTCTGAAACAGTGCTTTTATGATAGCTTTTAACCAATTCTGAAGCCAAGAGGACATTCTCCATCAGCAACCTATCTTTCACAAATGTAGACTGGTTTGGAGATATAAACTTTAGCAGGATGAGCTTCAAACGATTGGCCAGTATCTTCGAAATGACCTTATAGAGGACATTACAGCAAGATATAGGGCGGAAGTCTTTCATTGTCTTTGAATTTTCCTTTTTCGGGATCAAGGCCAAAATTGTAGAGTTGATCCCCTTCGGCACGAAACCAGTCTTGAAAAAGGATTGGACTGCGATCACGAAGTCCTTCCCCACAATATCCCATGTGACCTTAAAGAATTCACATGTGAAACCGTCTGGACCTGGAGATTTGTTGTTTGCCATTGCAAATAACACATGTTTGATCTCAATGGCAGGAACCTCATGAAGAAGAAGATCTTTGTCAGCCACAGCGCACTGAAATTTTAACAGAGTTTTCAACTCATCAATCTCCATCCCCTAATGACCAACGACCTCTTTCGCCAGGAACCCTTGGAAATAATTAACCGCCTCAGCTTTTATCTCCTCCTGAGTTGTAGCTAGCGCACCATCCTCCTTTTGTATCTTTCGAATATAGTTTTTTGTTGCTCTGATCTTCACTGAGTTATGAAAACTCTGGTTGTTTCCATCTCCAACATTGAGCCAATGCATCTTGGCCTTTTGACTAAGGACTTTCTCTTCAATAGATGAGAGCAGTTGCCATCGATCTTGAGCTCGAGCCTCCTCGTCCAGCACTTCAGGGGTAGGATTTGTCATCGCTCTTGTCTGGCAGAGACAGAGTTTATCATACGCCTCCCTGGTTCTCTTTGTGATGTCACCAACCGTGTCTTTACTTAGTTGTCGAAGAGCCGGTTTAAGTTCCTTGAGCTTCTTTGAAAGTCTAAACAAAGCAGATGTCGAATTGTGTAGAGGAGTGGTACTACTCCAAAAACTTTGCATTAGAGGAAGGAAACCTTGCGCCTCTGCCACCACGTTGGTAAATTTGAAGGGCCGTTTAGGTTTTAGAGGAGATGGTTTGATCTGAACTCTACATCGTAGGTGATCAGAACAACCGCCGGCCTCGAATACACAATAAGTGTTTGGAAATTTCGTGGTCCACACATCATTCACCAAAGTTCTATCCAACTTCTTCCGGATCAGACCCTCCTTACGTTTGTTGCTCCAAGTTAAGAGAGGACCATGTGCTTTCATGTCAATGAAAGAACATTGCCTACAAACCTCTTGAAATTCTCGCATCCCTGTAGAAACTGTCGGGATATTAGGTCCCGAGTATTCCTCCAGATTCAAAGTCTCGTTAAAGTCACCAAAAACAATCCATGGCTTATCTCTAAACATAGGCGAGTTCTGGTGCTCTTTTAGATCGTTCCATAACTCACTTCTTTCCTCAACACTGTTTGATGCATAGAAAAAAGAGCAAAAAAACTCTTCATCCATGCCTTCAACTAGCACAGAGCACGTGATTAGTTGATTTGTCTTAAAGCAAGAGGTAACTCTTACCTCAAGACTCCATAAGACCCATATTCTACCCAGACGATGATTTTCATAATTTGATATAGCTGACCAATTTCGAAAAACAGATGACAAAATCATCTCCGCTCTGTTTTCCTTCACACGAGTTTCTATTAGACATCCAAACTTCATACCTCCTCTTCTGATCCATTCCCTTACAACAGTATGCTTTTTCGTTTTGTTAAAACCCCGGATGTTCCAATAGAAACCCGACATCAGTTATTTCTTAGTCGACTTTTTGCCCATAAGACCTTGACCGCAGTCGGTAGTCTTTGGGGCCTTTGAATTTGAGACAAGCCTATGGTTATCTTTAGAAGTACGTGGCAAAGACGGTCTGGTAAACGCGGCTTTGGTTTGTACTGCCTGCTTCGTTTGGATGGGCTCCTGAGGTGGGCTTTCATCCCTTTCTGTCTCTACTTCCCTTTGCATTATCTCGCCTTCTTCCTCCTCCGAGCTCAATATTGCAAAGCGAGAATTAGAGATCACTGGACCCTGTTCGAAATCAAGGTCTTTTGCCTTCTTTGGGGTTCTGCTTACTTTGATTGATGTTGACCAGCTTTCCTCACAGTTATCTACGGTTTCTTTCTCCTTAGAGGAACTAGCCTCTATATCTTGTTCTACTTCCTCCTCTGAGCGTACGTTCTCAGAGTTGGAATGCGCTGTTTGACTAGCTTCATTACTTCCGCTTGGGATTATAGGACTGTTCTCCACCACTTGTTGTGCTGAAACTACCACTTCATCATCAACTTTTGCATCCTCTGTCTCCTTAGTTTTGGAACAAACCTTCTCCGAGTGCCCCCACTTTCCACAAGTAGAACATTTAGTAGGCAACCATGGATAGGTGAAATCAATTAAAGTGTCTTTTCCCTGATATTTAAAATTCATAGAGCGCGGGAGAGCCTTTGTTAGATCTTCTTTGACAAAAACCTTAGCCACCTTGAGATCTTTGCATAAAGCAGTATCAGGGTGAAGCTTGACTGGGACCCCTATTGGGCTCGTGGCAAAGCTGAGTCCCTTCCACGAAAACATGTTCATGGGCACATTTTTAAGATGAACCCATAAAGGAACAGAGCTGTGTAGTTCTTCCTCCTCTGCAAAAGGTTTCCCTTCAGACATCACCACTGGTACCTCTGCTAGATTCCACATACCTCTGCGCAAAACCCTTCCTCTCATTGCTGAGTCTAAGATTCTGAATTTCATAGTTGTAGAGTCTATCTCATAGACCTCCACCCTTTGTGACTTGTCAAATGCCCAAATCTTGTTGACGATTGCGTGAACTTTCCCAATATGTGGGGCTTTGTCCAGGAACTTTCCGATCAGGAAATCATCCCAAAGGGGTTGAGGATCCTTGAACACGTCCTCTGGAATCTCAACAGATCCGATACCATCTTCCATCTTAACCTGAACATCATATTTTGTTAGACCTTTTTGACTTTGTTGGGCAACCTTCACCCATGAACTAGTTAACGGAGCAAACTTTTGTGAATCCTGTGGTAAACTCTCTTGTCGTGAATCTGTGACAGCCTCAGCCTCCGGCGGAGGTGGCATGGTGGCGCCGGGACGGTGACTTGGTGAAGTTTAGAACCCAAAACCCTAATCTCCACAAAATCTCCCTCAGAGCTAAACGCAGCGTTTCTTTTTGCCCAACTAATCAGTTTTTATGTTTAATTTCTCCAAAGTGATTGTGTAACTGAATGCTCTAATTGAGTTGGTTAAGTAAGGAGCCAAAGTAAAAATTAAGTTTTGTACTTGATGATTAATTTATCTTAAGTGATCGTGTAAACAAATGTTCTAGGTGGTTAAATTGGTTAAATAATGTGTTCAAACCTATCAAATGTTATTTTCAAATCACACTTTTGAAGATAGATTCTGAATATTGTGAGAGATTATAGATCGAGGCTTAAAACTTTCATATCTTTAAAAATAAAAATATTAAAGCAACTTTGTTTTTTTTTTGATTAGCAAGACTCGCTTCAAGTTTTTTTTTTTTTTGGCATCAAATAAAGAGACTCACTTCAAGTTTCTATGACTCATAAGTCTCGTATACATATGCCAAATGTTTTTCTTCGTCTTCATCAAATCTTATCCAATTTTATACTCTCCAAAGTCCTCACGGACCTCACCAGACATACGAATTAGACCATTCACAATGGCGGATCCTTAGAGAAATATTAATTTTATAATCAATAGGTCTCATGAACAGTTAATGATTTTATCCTTAAAATCCTTATGTAAGGATTGATCCTTACACTATTTGCTGGCTCCACTGCCCACATGGCGATCTGTGAGTGGTCAATTTTTTTTTTTAAAGAAAAAATCTGAAATATCCCAAAATAATCCGAAATACCTATTTTTCTTTTTTTACTAAGGATTCCCCCCAAAAGATCCGCCATTGCGGATGCTCTTAGCAATGTTGGGTCAAGAATATCCTTGTTGTTTGTCGTGAATATTACGATGCGTGCTTCTCTCCATGTTGTCCCTACTACTAGGCAACGCAACAGGTCCGAAAATGCCAACACTGTGGATCCCTATTGATCACACTAGAAAGAAAGAAAAAAACACAAAACAATTTGAACATATATACACTAATCAAAGCTTGGAATATCCAAGTCAATACTTGAGTAAAAAGGACATATAAATGCAATGTTGTATAAATAAATAAAAATGGACCTAATTAACCTCGTATATATCCTCTACGAGGAGAATCGAGTTGTTCATGACTTCTTCGCTATGTTTTTCAACTATCGATTCACTCGATATGGAGGGAAAGAAATGGTCGAAAGCATGGGCAGCAACACAAAACAGCTTTACAAATGAGAAAGTACATCAACAAGAACGTGTGGAACAAACTCTCATCTCTCCACAAAAAAAACTATGCTGGTTTAAAACAAGAAGCTTGGGATTGTAGAAACTATGCTTTCTTTTTAGATTTTTGACAACAAAGTCACATCTATTATAAAACGTTTTTTGACTGAAATTAATTTTACATTCTTTCAAATAAAAAAAGTCACTTTTCACCGCTGTAGGTCGTAGACATCGAAGTTAAGGTAGTTAGCCGTAGCAGCCACAAGGCTAGTCTTCCCCGTCTCCGGAGGACCATACAGCAAGTAATTTCTCGTCCAAGGTCTTCCATCTCTATCGTAGGAATTTTTCCTTTGGATGAACCGATCAAGATCGTGGATGAGGCCACGCTTGAGCTCTTCCTTCATAGCAATTGTTTCAAAGGTCGAATGGTTCTCGAGGCTTTTGGTTTCCCAAAGGGTCAAAGGAGTAAGAATATATGTGCACCTCCCAAATTTTCTTGCTCTCTACGTAAGGTAGGTAAGAGTTATAGACCAAGTCATTGTGTCTTTTTTCAAATCTCAGCTCGATTTTATTAACGACAATCCTCAAATTGACCTCGATCCCTTGGTAGCTATCGTCTAATGTGAGTTCGCCAGACATGTAAATTAACCGAGTGAATGCCGAGCTTATTAAAAACAAAAGCGCGAGTGGCGGCATAGAGGACGTTTTGCCTCCCAAACTTGCTTGAGTGTTCGATGATAAGCCTGACATAATGATCACGTTTTGTATCAGTCAATGAAGGAGAGCCGGGAAGATACCGGAGATAAGAGGTGATCAGGTTTTGAGTCGGACGAGTTATTGCATAAAATTGATCAAATCAATTTGATCATCATGATATCCCCTTCTTATTATTCGGAGAACTTTTAAAAACAAACCTTTACTTCATGTGTTTATTACAACCATGCTATTTCCTACGTGGCAACTCCACAAGCTCTCTCACCCCTTTTAACTAAAAAACCTTAATTAACTAGAGTAATTACATAACATGCCATTGCTGAAAACATTATTATTTACATCATAACGTATTATACGTATAACAATTAATACGTATATGATATATGATATGATATAGCAATGGCAATGGCACATTTACTCCATGCCTCAATCGATTTTGTATCATATATGTTAAATGTATTTTTCTATCAACTATTTTATTCACGTGCATATAGAACGATTTTATAATTAATAAACAATTTTACATTCAATTATGTAAGAGTTTCATTGTATTTTTCTACGATATATTCAAAATATATTTCGTTACATATATGTGCCTATCATCTTTATAATAGATGATAAAATAAAAATCGTAAATGCTATCAGCTTATTTCATAAGTCCTTATTGTCCACTGGTCATATATTTAAATTTTATCATTATATTTAAACATGGTTCCATTCATACTGAAACGTATGTTATTAAAAATACACACATACACTAAGGCATTTGATCAAATGTATAGTAATGAAACATAAATGGAGCCCGTGACATTTGGTATTTGTAATCATATATGGGATTTTCAGTTTTCCTTATATGCATGAGTAGTATTAATAGTGGCTACAATTACGTTCAATCAAAATTAATGGCCGAATCTGTATGAGTATTTCAGTTTCCCTTATATTCATGCGTAGTATCAATTTCCCTTATATGCACGAATATTTATGAGAATAAAATGAATATATGTACATGGTGTATTGACATTCCTTCGTGTTCCTAATAGAGATGTATGGCATCTTTTTATATATATATATATATATCTCTGTATATGATATTTCTGCATACCTTTCTAAAGTTAGGATTGCCTTTTACCGAATCGACCGACTCACATATGTTAATTATATTTTTAAAAACGAATAGAACGTTACAAAGTTTGACCATTACAACTTTTAATCTTTCCAAATGAGATTAGCTAATTATATTACTATCCATAATTTGACCATGTGATTGAGCATTAATAATTGATTATGTAATTATGTATAAAATTAAATTATGTTAGATAATAACTAACATCAATTTAAATTTAATATGTAAAATAGGATTATTTGTAAGTTATATGGTTATTTCGTATAGACTATTAGTTATATATATATAATCAAAAATTTTATTAATTGTAAATATTAAAAATTTCGTATGGACTATTAGTTATATATGAATATAATCGAGATTTTTATTAGTTGTAAATATTAAAAATTAACGGCATATAAAATATACATCGAAAGGCTTATTAGTTTATTCAACTACGACACTATCCTGAAATAATAAAAATCATAGATCTGTATGATTGCATAATATTTCTGTTTATGACGAAAAATCATAATTTAATGCATTAGATTAGTAAAAATGAAGAATTTCTATTGACTGTGTTATATGAAACCCTTCAAATATATTATTTCCTTGCAAACAAGAAAAGTGTTTATCAGCATTAACCTCCGATCACATTAATACACATCCAAATAAATTACGATATATAAATAAGGAAGGCAAAAATTTAGTTCCGCAAATTTGTCTCCATGCTTTTATTACGTTTTCATTGTTTATACTAATTGTCAAAAACGTGATTATAATCAGAAGTAGTATATATTTAACAGATGCATATCACCTTGGTAACCCGATCTCACAACAAATTCTTTCGATAATTTTTGCTAGGGGTAGTCATACTTTATTGGTAGAATTAAGTCTTCTCAAACCTTTGTTTTCAGTCCGTGTTAAGATTATATGCAAGAGGAAGACAGAAACTGGACCAATATTCTAGAAATCAGAACTGCTACTAGGAGATGAGAAGGTAAGATTTATATATTGATAAAATTTACTGTTATATTAGTAATTTTTTTTTTGTATTTACTAACGAATTTTGATTCATGTTGAACAGGGAAATACAATTATAAGAAAAATGTATAACATTCCGTTTAGTTACATTCTTTGCCACTATTCATTAATTGTAGTTTAGCATAATGTTTTAATAGTATGTTTTGGTTAAGTGCATTCTTAATGTAGACCATGGAAGAAACATGTTATTTGGTAACATATTTCATATCATTTTTAAACCAGTTAACATATTTTACCCGATTACTACTTTAGAATGTTTATATAAATCAGTTTTTATTATATTATATAATGTATAATTTTTTTTGTAACACATATAATGTATAATTTAGATTACACTATATCAAAATCAGTTATTTAAAACCGGGTTTTTTATTATATTATATAAATCAGTTTTTATTATATTATACAATGTATCAAATGAGATTATAATTTGAAATGTTTACAATGTATTTTGGAAAATATTATATTATAAAATGTGTCAAATTATATATTTTATTTCGAATATTCAGCCACCATAACCGCACACCTCTAATTGAATACTACAAACCAAAATAAAATTTATAAATTTCTAGCATACAACTAGAATTTCTTCACATAGACTTGATTTGGTACATAGTCTTCAATTAGAGGCTATGATGACGAGGATGATTTGTTATATTACTATATATTTTGATAACGTTTATTTAAGAAGCTTTTGAATATGGCAAAACTCTTTCTTTTGTGATTGATCATCTAATTTTTGAAATATTTGGAAATAAATAACCAGTCACTTAAATTAAGGACCATGGCTTTGTATAATTTTTTCAAATTTCAAAATTGCTTCAAATAACAATATTTACAGGTATTCATGAATTTATTTTTTTTCAATTTTCATAAATGATAAGAGAAAAATGATTATGGTTAACATGTATCTATGAATTTCCTAATCTGCTTGGACAGTTTCCGGTTCGATATCAATTCATAATGCATATTGATTGATTTTTTTTTAAAAACATATTTATCGGGTATTATAGAGTTGTATATAAATAAATGTTGATTATGTCTAGACTCTTTTATTTTAGCAAGACCATATCACGACATTTATATTATTTGAAGATTGATTGATTTCTTAAGGGTAACTAAAACCGGTCTTTATTTATTATATTATATAAACTGGGGTTTATTATATTATATAATGTATCAAATGATATTGCAATTTGAAATCGGTGTACTATTGTGTTATTAACGAAGATAATAATTTGAAATGGACCATTATATAATGTATATATGCTTACAATGTATTTTTAGAAATATTATATTATAAAATGTATCAAATCATATATTTTATTTGAAATTTTCGGCCACCAGGACCACACGCCTAATTGAATTCTACAAACAAAAAAATAAAATTTATTATAGATTAATATACTAAATTATTGTTCGATCAAAGTCAAAGTCATCTCACTCCGCGCAGGGCGCGGGTCAACACCTAGTTGATATATAAACAAGGGAGATCTATAAATAGGCTAGGAATTGTTTCAGCGTTTAGTTTATAGAAAATTCTATGTAAATATACGGTCTCTTTAAATTTATAAACTGTTAATTTATATTTATGTAAGTATAAACCAAGCACTATATTATTTATTTTATATTTAAATGGAATTAATTTTATATTTTCTTAACAGTTAATATATATTGATGAGATTTGTTAAATTAATTATATCTAAAAAACTTTTAAATTCTATGAAACATATTCTATATACACACAACAATATAATAGAACAATATAAAGTCAAAGTTTGAAAAAATAATTAGTGTACTAGGTGACTCTCCCGCCTCTTGTGCGGGAATAAAAATCGGCAAAATTAGCGTTGGCATGTTTTGATCACATGTAGTGCACAAAAACAAAGGCTGGATATCAATATCAACATTGTTTGTAGGCATTACTTTTTGTTATAGTATTAACAATTCAATCTATATTCAGCATTGATACATTGATAGTCATAATGATAATGGAAGTCCCAACCAATTCTTAAATGGCAATATGTCAAAACTATTCATCTGAGAGTTAGCAAAGTTAGCAAAGAAAATCTTATCATGTTGCCTGGATAAGAAAATGAAAAATTAAGTTCATATACTTCAGCAATATTAATAATATCTCTATTGATTAACTACTCCTTATGAACAAAAGATCCAGAAAAAGAAGATGTAGTAGTAAGGGTGTTCAATCTAGATTTTGGTTTGGTTTCGGTTTGGTTTTTTGATTTTTTGGTATTTTGGTTTATAAAAAAAACTATCATATTAAAACCATATAGACTTTGTTTGGGTTTGGTATATATACCGTCGGTTTTCGGTTCTTTCAGTTCTACACCAAGAAAATCTTAAATATATTTATCTTTTATAACATTTTGTGAATTTTACTTAATATGATTAAATACAAACTTTAATAAAACAAAAAAATATTTCAGTTTTAAAATAGACTATTTTTAAATTATTTTTATTTAAATATTTTAAATAATTAATAAACATAGTAAGTTAATAATAATAACAATTTTCAGAAATAAAATAGGAAAAATAGTAATAATATCATTATATTATTAAATAACTAAATTATTAACACACATATTTGTCAACGAAAAAAGGTAAGACTTGTTTTGTACAATCTGATAAAAATGAAAAAAAATTACTTTTAACTTAAAACAAAATATTAAATTACTAAATCAACTTTTTAAGTATCATATCAATAACTTTACGACCATGCATGACCGTTGTCTAGATCGTCTTCATATTTTTGATCAGAATTGATTCAATTGAAACATGAATTCTTGTCACATGTTTGAACATTCAAAGGTTTCTCTGGATCAGTTAAAAAATAAAATTAAGTACTATGCAAATATTTAGTAGAATTAGTAGCTATGAAAAACATTACAATTCAAAATATATTTAAGGAAAAAACCAAATGTTAGTAAAAATTACTTTTCCATCTAAAATTTGAATTAGTAATAATAACTATCTACTTCCTTATCGATGAAATCATTTTAATGATTTTTTCTGGTTTCTTTGTTAAAATTCATCCACAAGTGAATGATCTTAACTTTGATACACCATGTTTATTTAAATATTTTTTAAGTCTTTAGCATAAGAGAAAAAACACATTTTATGTATGTCTAACCGTTACCATTATTATTTTTAATTGATATATCAAAAGAGAGAGAGAGATATTTGTATTATAAAATCTTGGCGACCAGAATTATACACTTAGAACTTTGATGTTCTCTTTTTTGACATCAAAATATTATTCAATTACTCAAACTTGAGATGGTTGAAGAATTCAGACCGGAATATAACAACCAATAAACACTAAATTTTAGAGAAAAGAGTAATTGAACAAACATTGAAAAAACCCGTGTCTGAAGGTTCACAAGCAGCTGAATCTTTATTACGTAAGGGCTTATTGGATGCTCGAGCCGTCTTGGACAATCTATCTGCTATCCGGTTATGGAGCCTCTAAAGTGAATCCTCCTTTAATATATAGTGGGATGAAAATATGTTATTTTAAATATAAAAATACTCTAATCATTTATAAAAATGATAACTAAACTATAATATCACATTGTCAATTACAATGATTGGAATTTTTTTAAAATTATATATTTGATTGTTTGCATTCATTTGACACATTTTTATAATATATGTATATAGTGAGTAGAAATATTATTAGTTCTATTTATTAGTTTTATGTAATCTATGATTTATTTTATACACTATAAATATAATATTTTAAAAACCGTTTATATATTTTTTATGTAGTATCATTTGTATTTATATTTATATTATAAATCTATATAACATAATCTATGATAATCAATTGTTTTAACAAAAAAATTATGTTAATTCATTTAAATTTAAGATGTTTGATTATTTATTTGGTAACATATATTATATTAGATAACTCTATGATTAGTTTCCTTTGAAAAATTTGATTTAAATAAATGAAAATTCAAATATCAACAACCAATCAAATTAAGAGAATTAATTCTAAACTTTATCTATGAATGACACCTAAGAAAAAATCACTAAAGTGACTTCTCATTTAACATATAGTGGGATATACGATAAAATCAAATATTTAATTTTCTTAAAAAAAAAATTTTAAATAGAAAAATCTAAAAATCTCAAGTGCCCAGCTGCGCAGCCGATCTCTTGTTGTAATGTGTCTCTTTGAATAACCCGTGAGATGAAAGTATGCTTAGGTATTCTTTGCTTGACCATAATATAGATAGCCATGGAACAGGAGGAGCTGGATGAAAAGCGGCCCAAGTTTTTGAATTCTAGAATTTCCCTGGAGTATCATCAATACCATTCTGCCACAAAAACTCATCTTGCAATGTATAGGAAGGTGATGGAGGCTCACAAGTTAAAATACTCTTGAGAAGGCGCAAGTGTCTTCCGCGAGGTAACAGCCAACCTCCGTTGGAAGAAGCTCCAGCCATGCTTATTCTCGTGACCATGAGACCAATTGAGCTTGTAAGTTCTAACAGGGAACCATGAGAAGTCCAGTTATCAAACTAAAACAAGGCTTGATCCCCTATGCCTTTTAAATTTATGGTGCTTATTTGTTGGGATTCTTTTCAGTTTAGCCTAAAATTTTACACCTACAAGTATAATGGTGCTTTAAACTCTTGTTTTACTGCTTTTCGCCTACATTTTAAAGCATTGTATATGTATCTATACTATTAAAAGAGAAAGAATTTAAATAAATCTACTTATAAAAATTGTTTGGACCCTTTCATTAGACTCACCTTTTTTTATCTTTCCTAATATTTTTCCAACAGTACTATGCAATAATATTATATCAAATAATTTACCTTATATTTTTCTAACAATACATTAGTCATTATACTTATTTACTATACATTACTCTTATTATTCAATATTCTTATTTCTTCACAATACTTTACTATAACCTTATAATATATTATTCTCTTGTAAACATGTCTCATTAATTTTATAATACATGACTGATTTCACCAATTATACAAAAACTATATCATTTGTTTGAGTCACCAAGTATGCAACCGTACACTCCATCCTTTCCATTGATTAGTTTTCATAGCTGGTGTTTAATAAATGGAGAATATAAAATATATTGAACATCCACCTTCACGACCAATAGGTTTAAAACCAAATTTAATTATTTTTAGAGTAAACCTATTTATAACATAGTATATGGTAATTATACACAAATCGGTTTATTATCATAGTATTCTAATGTTTGGAGATATTTATACAAACAAGTTATAAAATTAATGATTTTTTATTCTAGAGAAAATATTTTAAACCTTTTGTTTATAAATATATTTAGACTCGTGAAAGATCGTAACTTATACTTTCAATATTTTTGTGAATGATCTAATTTCTATGTATATCCAGTGTGGTAATTTCTAATTTTCAGGTATGTAGCAGGTCTAGGTAGGTTTAGATATTTAGGACCAGAAGTACTAATAAACCCGAAAAATATTCGAATCTCAAAAATTTACTTCAAATCACAAATAAATACTCAAAATATATTGAAATATCTGAAAATCCTAAATTTTACCTAATCTGACTCGAAAAAAAAAATATCCAAAATATATATATTATGTGGAAATTTTATCCGATCGGGTCTCAGGTATGATCTAGACTAGAATCGCTTTCTGCGGATTTTTAAAAATAGACAGTATGTACTTTTTCATGTTATCTAAACCAAACCCATATTTTCGGGTCAGTTACCGTCGTGTTTTTCGATCCGGGTAAAATGCCAAGACCTAAAGAAAATTACATTAAAAATGTACATACAAAATTTCAAATAAACTAATTTTTAAATTATATAATTTTTCAAAAAAATCTATTTTGATATAATACGATTAACATAGAAATGTACATCAATTCCAAAATACTAATTCATATCAAAATTTCTTTATAGTCTAACAAAAACCCGCGTTTAAAAAACACGGGTCAAAATCTAGTAGTCTTTAATATTTAATAAAACGTTGCACTGATCACGTTCACATTAGCGGAGCCACGTGTAAAAAGAGGGGGGGGCAATGAACCCAACAAAATTGAAAAAAATTAATGTACCGTAAAGCCCAATTTATATTATGACCCCACTCACAATTTTTTTTTGCCCCCATACTTTAAACCCATTTACACAATTACAGATCAGAAAATAATAATGTATTCCAGCCCACTTAGTATTTTATGAATTATCTTTCAAAGCCTAATAATTAGCAAAACCTAAAATTATCACATCATCTCTCTCGTTGGAATTTCTGCGTCTTCCAACTTTCATATTTTTTTGTCAAACAAACGAGATTCCTTTATCAATTACTTGGTGAGTCATGAATCTAGTCAAATTTTAAAGTATTTGTTTTTCTTTTATTCTATGTTTGATGTAAACTAATAACATAACACTTTTGTTTTCAGATAAATAAATGGAAAAAATTCTTAAAAGACCTTTCCCACCAACGACTAAAGAAAATTTGGACGATTTACCATGGGATCCTGCTAAAAGGGAAAAAATCAATGCATATGATTCAAATCAAATAGATGAGGTACGACGCAAGTATCTAGCTAGAGGTCCTTGTAAACCGTAGGGTCATAATTTTCCGAAAAAGATGATTTCAAATTCTTTGAGACGGTTTAGTCCTGCTTGGTTTGATCAGTATGGTAATTAGCTTGAGTACAGCGTAACGACCGATAGAGCTTATTGTTTGTGTTGTTACTTGTTTCGAGATGACATACATAAGCAAGGTGGAAATGATAAGTTTGTGACTGAAGGGTTTTCTAGTTGGAATAAGTCTGAGAGATTAGCTTCTCATGTGGGTGGTATGAATAGCTTTCACAATACTGCTGTTAAGATGTGTGATTCTTTGATGAATCAAAAACATTCCATTGCCCAAGCTTTTTATAAGCATGATGATGTCGTGAAAAACGAATATCGTCTTCGGTTGAATGCTTCAGTTGATGCTTCTAGATATTTGTTGCGACAAGGAATATCTTTTCGTGCTCATGATGAATCAGAAGATGCTGGTAATAAAGGAAATTTTCTGGAACTTATAAGATACACCGCAGACCAGAACGAAGCGGTAAGTAAGGTTGTTTTGGAGAATGCTCCAAAAAATAACCAAATGACTTCTCCACCGATTCAGAAAGACATCGTGCATTGTTTTGCTGAAGAAGTTGTGAAATCTATTATTGAAGAAGTTGATCATGGTGTTTTTGGTCTATTGGTGGATGAATCTGCTGATATTTCTCACAAGGAACAAATGGCTGTTGTGTTACGCTTTGTCGATAAGAATGGAATAATCAAAGAAAGATTTATTGGGGTGGTTCATGTAAAAGAGACTTCTTCTTTGACACTTAAGCTAGCTATTGATGGTTTGTTTGCTAAGTATGGCTTGAGCATGAAAAATGTAAGGGGCCAAGGTTATGATGGAGCGAGTAATATGAAAGGTGAATTCAGTGGTCTGCGGTCTTTGGTTTTAAGGGAAAACAGTTCAAGCTATTATGTTCATTGCTTTGCTCATCAGCTTCAGTTGGTAGTAGTGGCAGTCGCGAAGAAACATTTTGAAGTGGTGATTTTTTTGATAAGATTTCTACATTATTGAATGTAGTTTGGGCTTCTTGCAAACGACAAGATGAGCTTAAAGAAAGATACCGTAAGGAAATCGAGAAAGGAATTAGCAGTGGTGAAATTAGCACTGGAAAAGGGCAGAATCAAGAGCGTTCTCTTCCAAGGCCATCAAATACTCGCTGGGGTTCTCATCATAAGACACTAGTGCGTCTGGTTGAGTTGTTTTCAATTGTTATTGAGGTGCTTGAATATATCCAGAATGAAGGTCTTGATGACTCAAAGAAAAGACAAGCATATGGTGTTATTAAGTACTTGTGTACTTTTGATTTTGTCTTCTATATGCAGTTGATGCTGCTTATTTTGGGACTAACAGAAAATTTATCCATGGCTTTGCAACAAAAAAAAACAAGACATTCTGAATGGTGTTTCATTGGTCCAATCAACTAAGCGAGCACTGCAGAAACTTAGAGATGATGGATGGGACTCTCTGATGGTTAGAGTTTCTTCGTTTTGTAAGAAACATGATATTGAAATGATCATGATGGAAGACAATTTTGTTGGTTCTGGGATAGGACGAAAGAAAAGCAACATAACCAATTTACATCATTATAATATCAGTTGCTTCAATGTTGTTCTGGATCTGCAGCTGCAAAAGTTCAATGATCGTTTTACTGAGGTAAACATCCAACTCCTTATTTGTATGGCTTCTTTAAGTCCTACAAAATCGTTCAAGTTGTTTGACAAAGAGAAGTTGTTAAAGTTGGTTGAGTTCTATCCAGATGATTTTAGCTTTTTTGAGCGTTCTTCTCTTGAACAGCAACTTGACATCTACATTGATAATATAAGAGAAGATGGCCGATTTAATAACTTGGAGAGTCTTGGAGATCTTTCTCGCTTGATGGTTGAAACACAGAAACATCTCGCACATCCTCTAGTTTACAGGCTTTTGAAGTTAGCACTAACTTTGCCAGTTGCCTGCTACGGCAACTGTTGAGAGATGTTTTTCTACCATGAAGTTTGTGAAGACGGCTTCGCGCAACTGAATTGGAGATCAATTTTTAAGTGATTGTCTTGTTTGCTTTATTGAAAAGGATTTGTTTGCATCAGTGACAAATGAAAAAAGCATAAATCATATACTATGGTGTTAAACATATAATAAAAAAAAGCATAAATCATATACATACAAGAAGCTTCCAAAAATGCAAAATTGTTGGTTTACGTAAATCATTAATAAAGCCGATACAAGATAAAACAAACTACAAAGCAAACGAAACACATAATATAACAAACATATTTCACTCTACGTAATAGTTAATGTTATATATATCTATATAGATATTCATAAAAAAAGCTAGAACTTGTTATATTATTATTCGATAACTGGATTATGATTAATTGTTCCTGGGAGGATGATGCTTAGGCTTGGCTCTCCAATAATCAGCAGTGAAAGGAATGAGTCCATCCTCTTCAACACTTTTGCTTGGTTTTCTCTCCGTCTCTCTCTTTCCCTTCTTCATCGTTGTTTCTTTATCTGCTTCTCCACTACTTGTCATCATCAGTTTTCTTCCTCGTATCCCCACATCGTCATTTCCGATCACCTGCACTTATCAGCGGTTTAGTCAATATTTTTTTGTTTATAGTAAAAAACCGGAATGTTTGCATCCCATAATCCATATAGCAAGAAAACAAAACAAAGATTATACAGAATACATGACGTAATCACTGAAGAATTTATGTAAGACTATTAACTGCAGAACTATGAAGTTGTGATTTTTTTTTGTTTTAAAAGAAAAATAATTTAATACAAATCAAACGCAAAAATGTATGATTGATCCAAGAATCATATATAATATATACCTTACGAGTTGAAACGACATCATGGCTTAGTTCTTGATTCACATCTTCTACTGATGAACAAAACGAGGAACAAACAAGTTGATTATATTATATGTTAACATTCGAGTAGTGATTCTAATATATAAGAGTAAAAGAGTGATCTCATGCATGCATCATGTATCAACTATGCATGCAAGCTTTTGAAATAATCGTTTCACTAGGAAAAGATAAGTTAGTATATATCACGAACCACAAACACTATAATGTATAAACCTTCGTTAGTCATTCTCATTTTTACCATGCAATAGTTTTAAACGGAAAATTGCGTGCTTTAGAATTAATAGTTTGTAGAAGCTTTTGTTTACCAAATATGTGAATATCATAAAACTATGAAAGAGTTTGTAATGTTACAAAAAGTTAAGGCAAATAATGATCAGCCTTGGCTTGTCGAAGCTTTCTTTTATAAAATAAAAACAGAAGTTTGTCTCTGATTACAAAAAAAAATTGAAAATGACTATACACGAAATTAGCATATTATAAATTTTAAAGTTTACGTGCTTCCAATTGTTATGATCCTGTCAAGATATGAGGTAAGGCTTTACAAGATTTTAAAGAAGAGAGTGAGAGAGACATACCATGAAGTGAATATCGAAAGGACATGCATAAGAAAAGAATGATCAACACACATATAATCTTTGATAATGTAGTCATGACTCTTCTTGATTCTCCTTGATCACCTCACCCCAAACTTTATATCTTCTTTTTCGTGAAATTAATTCGTGGTAAGCAGGAGGACTAATTATTAAGAGAAAGAGGTATATATAGGAGATCACTGACGACATGTTTAATAAGTTCGGAAACCATAATTATTCCATAAAAACCACAACCATGTGTCTCTATTAACGTGTACTGTAGGGATTCTTACGATGAAAAGTTGTACTAGTAAATATTTACAACTTCTGCCATTACGTCCATACTCATACCACTCGAATATATATATATATATATATATATTATTTTTTTGACAAACGAAAGGCTGATCTATTACTCAAACTTGAGGTGGTCTGGGAATCCATACCGGAATAGAACAACCAACATACATGAGCTCACGATAAAACGGGCAGTCTTAGCTAAATGATCGGACACAGCATTAAGAGATCTAGGTACATAAGTAATCTTGAAGTCTGGGAAGCAAATCCTCAACGTCGAGATCCTTTCCAGTTCCGTCGAAAAACTTGGCCATCCATGGGGGTTCTTTAGCATTTCTAACAAATTCTTACAATCCGTCTCAAAGCTGACATGGCGAATGTTGAAGCATGTTCTCCATTGCCCACCGCAGTGCTTCCAACTCAGAATGCAAGGCCGACTCCACTCTGCTAAAATTGCGCATCCCCATCAACTGGCTATCTCCCCTACTGTCCTTCCAGTCCCAGCCACAACCAGAAAATTGGTCAATAGAGGTCCAAGAACCATTTATCATGCAGATATCGCGTAGGCTTATGACCTGGCTTTCAGTATCGCCGATCACTTGTGTATTCTCGATTTTCTGCTCATTAGCTTGGTACCAGGCAAGACACTCACTCTCTGCATACCGGGCCAATTCCAGAGGATCCCTATCTATTCGTCTAAACAACTTATCATTCCGAGCCTTCCAAATGTACCATATTAACCAGGGATAATGATCCCTGTCTAATTCTGGTCCACATATGGCCTTCTTCCGCCAGAATAAATAGTCCATGTTTGCATATGTGCTCTCTAAGGGGAACAGAGATAAGCTGGTGGGTATAGATGCTAAGGCCCACACCTGTAATGCCGGCGGGCATTGGAAAATTGCATGTGCAATTGTTTCTTCCGGTTCACCGCATCGCGGGCAGAAGTTATCGCATCTCATGTGCCTATGATTCAGTGCACTCGTAACAGCAACCTGTCCCGATATAACCTGCCACATAAGATGGCACATCTTCGGGGGTGCTTTAACCTTCCAAACATGTGCTTGGAGTCTTTTGATACTAGGCTCATCAACCATACTCTCTTCCTCTTTCATTAATATATTACGAGCTACCCAATAGCCAGACTTGACTGTGTATTGCCCACTTCTTGTATAACTCCAGCAGTATGAGTCTCGTCGATGTGTTGAACTAATAGCCATGCCCCTTATGAGAGTCACGTCATCAGCGTCAACATAATTGGCCAGCCGATCCAGATCCCAAGTCTTTGTTTCTTGATTGATAAGGTCACTCACTCTCATGTTAGGATGCAGAACCGGAGCAGATGCTTGTGCTGGCCTTGCTGGGATTGTGGGAATCCATGGGTCCTCCCATACCTTAACTTCATAGCCAGAGTGAATTTTCTGTCTAACCCCCAAAAGTAACAATTCACGTGCTGCCGAAATGCTTGTCCACACATATGATGGGCTGCTAACACTAACCTTTCGCAAAGGCGAACTTAATCGATAATACCGACCTCTCATAACTCGAGCTACCAAGGAGTCTGGGTTGTGGGCCAATCTCCACAGCTGCTTTGCTAGCAATGCCAGATTAAACTCATGGATCATCCTAAAGCCAATTCCTCCTTCCTCTTTAGATAAACATAGTTTATCCCATGTTGTCCAGTGTAAGCCTCTCTTCGGTGGGTTTGAGCTCCACCAAAACTGTGCAATGGCACTAGCCAAGGCATCACATATCTCCAAAGGGAGTAAGAAGCAAGACATAACATAGGTCGGGAGAGCTAACATGATCGACTTTATCATTACTTCCTTTCCTCCTTTAGATAACCACCTGCCCGTCCAGCCGTTCACTCTATTCCGGAGCTTGTCTTTTAAGAAGGCAAAAAGCTTGCATTTCGATCCACTGATATCTTCTGGTATCCCTAGGTACGTCCTCATTCCTGCTTCACTTTGGATCCCAAGTGTATCTTTGATATCCTGTCTGGCTTCTTGACCAATCCGCTTACCAAAGAGTAGAGAAGATTTGTCAAAGTTAATGCATTGTCCAGAGGCTTGTCCATATTTCCTAACCGCCTTCATCACTTCATCACATTCACGGGGCTCCGCCTTGCAAAAGAAAAGGCTATCATCAGCAAAGAGTAGGTGGGATACCGATGGACACGCACGCGTAATGCGCATCCCCGTTATCTTTCCCTGACTCTCTGCATGATTAAGAAGGCTAACGAGCGCTTCCGTGCATAGAATAAAGATGAAAGGGGATAAAGGATCCCCTGTCGTAGACCTCTCTCCGGTACAATATTCCCTCGTGGCTGTCCATTCATAAGTACCTTGTACTTCACTGATGTTACGCATCGCATAATCCAAGTAATCCAAATTTCCGAGAATCCCATTTTCCTCATGGTTGCTTCGATGAAAGACCACTACATTCTATCATATGCCTTACTCATGTCTGTTTTTATTGCCATCCTCTTATTGCGTCCACTTGGCTTAGTTCGCAAAGCATGGAATAATTCCTGGGCAATCATTATGTTGTCTGATATCTGTCTCCCAGCAACAAAGGCTGACTGGGTTTCTGAAATCGTATCCGGAAGGACCTTTTTTAGTCTTTGGCATAAAACCTTGGAAATAATCTTGTAACAAACATTACACAAACTAATGGGTCGGAGCTGGCTCATCTGGTTTGGTTTATCAACTTTTGGGATAAGGCAGATATTAGTATCATATATATATATATATATATATATATATATATATATATATATATATATATATATATAGACTCGCACATTATTATGTATTAACGTGTATATATATTGTATGGAACATAGTTTTTATGATCAACATATTTTGAATTTATGCCCTTTTACAACAAAAAAACATATTTTGGATTTTACGGTTTATAAATTCATCAATCCGAGAATCATTAGTCAGATTTCTCTTTAGCTTAATATACAACTTTTATCTTCCAATTTAATAGTTTCAAAGGTCGAAACTAATCTCCGTACATGTACGTGATCTCGAGACTTAGTAGTTGATAAGAATATTACAAATTACAATTAATCCCTCGATATAGAAATTAAAACCAAAACAAACTCGTTACATTAACTAATATAACACTAAAAGGGTGTATTAAATCTGAAAGGATTTGAAAAACAAATGTCTTTTATATGTTTGTAGGTGAATTGGAAAATTTGGTGCGATTTTTGTTAAATCGCTCTAGAATCTCATATAAAACTAAAAAAAAAAAAAAACTATGAGATTTTATTTTTATTTTTATAACTAAGAAAGTCCTCTCAAACATTATACAAACACTCTTAAAACTCTAATCTAGCCTTTGTTTAGTAACAACATATTTCAAAGAATTCTTGGTGAAAGCTTTCGTCCTTTAATCTATTTTCATCTTATTTCTTTTATTTATTTTTAGTTATCTTGCTATCTAATCATAATTAGTATTGAAGCTTCTATGGTTTTAAGGTTTATCATGTTGATTAATGAATACTCTTTTTGAGTCTATGAGCTTGGTAGATTAGTATGATCGAGGGTGTGTATTATTAGATCATTCTTGTTCTATGCATATTTTGTGTGTTTTAATGTTAGTTTAGATTTGATCTCCCTAATTCTAGATCTTAGTCATTTTATGCATTGAAAATGTTTGAATCAAACTGATATTGTTCTTTGCTTATTTAACCAGTGGGAATGTGATGTTAGAGAAGCTTAAAAAGTTTAATAGACACACTTGCTTGTATTAGACCAAAGGGATATGATATTTATTGCTTGTTTAGTGTTTGGACTTGTAGAACTTGATTGATTGTTTGCATGAATACTCTAGATAAGATCTTGGTCACCGAAAGTCAATGTCATTTCCCATAGACTCCATTTATCATTCATTGAAAACTTGTTTTAGTTACTTGTCACTTGAAATTGAACCTTATTACTCCTTCCGTTTTAAAATATATGTCATTCTAGACTTATTTTTTGGTCACAAATTAAGTGTCGTTTTAGAGTTTCGAGGCAAAATTTATTAGTTTTATATAATATTCTATCTTTTTATTGGTTAAAAAGTGGTTTGGTGTATAGGTAATTGTGTTTTTATTTTGGAAATAGGTAAAATTAAATATTTCCTTAATTTGTGTGCAAAAACCTAGAATGACAAATAAAGTGAAACGGAGGGAGTACTTGTTATCACTTCATTTATTTGATTGTTTAGATTAATTAAATATCGTACATTCTCATTAATGAGAATTAGGTAGGATCTACATTAAGTTAGTTTTTATAGGTGTATAGACTAAGAGGTCAAAATTTCGGCAACGACAACTTTTTATAGAACACCAACAATTATTTTCTTCCGATGAGTTTTCTTGGCACATTCAAATATTCTCGCAAATTCATAAAAGCAATGGTAAACGAGTCTACATGAATGCTTGAGTCAGCACATGTTTCTCTATTTTCTGGAACGCAAATTGTTAATCTCAATGCACAAAATTTGTTTTGTGAATTTTAAATCACTAGAAATACCAGACTGGTAATTATTAATCAATCATCCACTATTATTTTCTTAAAGAGTCCTTTCCAATTATTGTATCGGACAGCATAAACGAATAAACTGATAGCTTTGTCTATTCTCTCTGACAATGAACTTTTTGAAGATATAAAGGCACATTATTTATCTCTTGAATTTCTAAAAGCGATTGCATTTGTTTTATTAAAACATCTTAAAACTAATTTATTGTTTTAAACGATTCATGTGGAAAAGAAGTTGTGTACTTAATATGCATACCAAAAAGAAGTAAGGGTTGAGAATTATGGTTTTGTGTTAAGAATATCAAAACTTTCATGTGGTTACTTCATACCTTTTAAACTCCTCACAAAAAGAACTATATTTCCCAAGTCTTCCAAAGATGCCTCGGAATTGAGAAAGTTCTTTGGAGTTCATATGCATAAAAAAATTGCATAAGCATATATGAAATTAAGATTTACTAATAATGCAAAAAATATTATATTATGCATAAAATCTAAGGCTTGGTAAACACAAATATTTTCGTTTGAAAAAAGAAAAATAGTAAACAAAAAACTTGCTTTGGAAAGATTCTAAACATTGAACAAGGAGGTGAAATGTGTGGTCCGCTAAAGCTATTGAGATTTGTAAACAAAAAAAAAAGATTACGTAAATTGCAATTCACAAATTTGCGTGTTTTTGTTGAATTCAAGACATATTTAATAAATTATTGAGTATACAAGCTCACTGATTTATTTTTGTGTAAGATTAATTACATGTAAGATTCAAGACATGAATTCAAGACACAAAGATTAATTTCATGTAAGATTCGTATCTTCGTTGTAATGCTTCACAACTACGTTTGTTTTCGTGTTACTCGCTGTTAATCTTTGTTAGCAATACTTTGAGCATAAATCTTTGGCCATTTACCCGGCTTCGAGCATAGTTTTTTTTGCATAATGTAGTTAGTATTGATTTTAGTTAGTATTCATTGTGAAACAGTTCCTGAACTTTTTCAAACTACAATTAAATCGAACATTAAAAAGTTTAGATAGGTAAAAACAAAACCATGTACTCTCCGTGTTCAACATTTTATTACTAAAAGAGAATACTCAATACTATATATACACATATTATATCGACTAAAAATAGGTTCCATCAGTAGATAAATCATTCCTGAGTTCCAACTTTAAGAAATTCAAATCTTTTTGCATCAATGTATATGTCAACATATATAGTATTTTCTCTTAGTTATTAAGAGGTACATATTACAAAACAACTGAACACGGACGGTAACGATACATGTTTTGTTAAATCAGTTAATGGGTAGTGGAGTGTATAACCTATGGTTTCGGTAATTTCCATAATTTGGAAATTGTGTATCTTCGTTAGAATCAACATTCACATGTGACATGTCCACACTTTGCATCCACGAAGACTTTCGCATCACTATTTTTTTTTGTGAGGTATTATTAATTTCCTCTATAAAAATATGCAAGTGTAATATTAGTCAAACCCTGATGTTCAGGCCTAGTTTCTTTACGTGGGTCGTAAAGCGAACACTAATCATATTATTAACGTTAGTACATGCCGCCATAATGGGCTTTACATACGAACGCTCTTTACATGGGGGTTTCTCAGTAATTACATTTATATACTCGCACCTTAAGCGTGTGTGAAACAAACGAATATTGCTACCGTTTGGTGAAATGGCAATGCTACTCAGTACTCGCTTTCGTTAAACCTCCACAAGGGTTTTCTTATTGGGTTAAAGTGTGTTAACAGTTAGACGAGAAATGATTAATTAAAGAGATGTATTCGAATTTGCAGTGATACTGGAACTGGAATGATTATGAGACAAGGAATAAATTATAGACTCTCTTGGAAGTTGGAACCATTGCTCGGAGTGGTACTTCCAAATTCTTGAAGGCTCTCAAGGTTTTTGTTTCATCTTTGCCAGCAAATTAATCTTGACGTGAAGTTTATAGACTCATTGGTTTGATATCTGTCTTTTTGTTCAAGAGAACAAGGATCTGTTGGTGATGACATGGTTTGATAGGACAGTTTGGTGTTGGATTTTACTCTGCTTTCTTAGTTTCTGAAGAGGTAAAAAAATTTTCAACTTCTGTTCCTTTGGTGTCTTCTAATAACTTACTCTATCTCTGAAGAGGACTGGACTTATACTTTTCTCTTGGTTTTAGGTTGTTGTGTCAACCAAAAGCCCCAAATCTGATAAACAACATGTTTGGGAATCGGTGGCTAACAGTAGCTCATATGTTATCTAAGGAAGGAGAAGAAGAGAAAGAGGTTGAATCTTGTGTGTTCTTTCAAATTTTTTATATGCTTCTCTTGTTGACTGAGATGACCTTGTTACTTGTTTGATTCCAGGGTGAGCCCAAAAAGACGAAGAAGACTATTAAAACTGAGAAGTACTAGGATTGGGAAGTAGCCAATGAAACAGAACCTTTATGGTTAGCCGTGAAGCTTGTTAACGTGCGTTTTGTCTTCTTGTTTAACATGCTCACTTGTTTGTGGTTTTGTCTCTCAGTAGAAGTGGAGAAAGAGTCTCTCAATGACTTTTAAAAGTGCAAACTCTGATCCTTTCTTGAATAAAACTAATTCAGAAAGATATCTAGGCACATGATTCAAGATTAGTTTTTTTTTTAACTTGCAAACTTCTTGATTCTGATTTGGTTTTCACTGATGATAGGCTCTATACTTGGTTGAACTAATCGATGAAGTTGCAATTCAGAACTTACAAACCTACAAAGAAAAGAAGTTGTTGATATCAGCAAAGAAGATTTGGAACTTGGTAAGCAATTTTTAGCAGTTCTTGTGCAATCAGTGTGAGACTTTGTTTTTGTAACACTAATTAGGACAGATGATGAAGATGAAGCAAAAGAAAGGGAAGATAAACAAGAGTTCAATCTTCTGTGTGATTGGATGAAGCAGCAGCTTGGTTACAGAGTTTCAAAAGTTTAAGTCTCAAACCGTTTGAGCTCTTCTCCTTGTGTACTTGTCTCAGGCAAATTTGTTTGGTTCGGCTAATATGAAAAGTTAGTACTTTCATGAGAGGAGAGGTAGGAGAATGATAGATCAATCCAGATCATCCTTTCATGAAAGACTTGCATGTAAGTGTGATGTATCCAAGTTGAAAAAGAAGGTAGTTCAAGTTTGGATGAAGGAGATGAGAAATAGGTAAAAGCAGAAGTAGGTGAACCATCTGAAGAGAGTGATCCCATGGCAAGATTGATACAAACCTTTGTCATGTTTTCTGCAATGAACTTTTTGACACAAGATGCTTGTTTTACAACTAGGATTGTCTTTTTGTGTGTATTTGGGATAGGAGTATCATGGACCTTATTAAAGCCCATTATTGGATCATGTAAGTGAGAGTTGTAAGATTTTCATAATAATAAAATATCTTTAATATTTGCTATTGAAGCAGATATATTCCTCGCAGTTTCAATTTCTTTAGATGATATTTTCATGCATGTTAATTGTTAATACTTAATACTAAGTGAGAGCTTGGTTGTTTGGTATGATACATTTTGATTTGTCCGGTCAAACCCTTCCAAAACCAAAATCAAAACCCACCACACCTTTTTTTTTGTAACATCCCCCCCACACTTTGTTATTAATGAAATTTAAGATATGTAAATCAAATCATTTTTTTTTCAAAAAAAACATCAGTGACTTAAAAAAAGAGTTATTCTTGGGTTTACCCTCTAGAGAGTAAACCTCTAGGTTCATCAACCAATAGGATGGTGTTATTTCATATTTGATATTTAAAAAAAAAATCTTATTAAGTTATATTATGTTTTTAAAATAAAAATACTAAAAATAAATAAAAATAATAATATTTACAAAAGATGAAAATTCTTTAAAAAAAATATTTTAACACTAAAACACTAAACTCTAAATCATAATCCTAAACCATTGGGTAAATCATAAATCATTTGGAAAAATCTTAAATACTAAATCAAAAACATTAATACTAACCAATTATACTGTTTTTTATTTTTTTTTTTATTTTTTTTTATTTTAAAAACATAATATAATGTAATAATATTTATTTTTCATTTTAAAGATATATTAAAAGATTTTTTAAAATTGTTTTTTTGCAGTTATTACTGTTTTTATTTTATTTTTATCTTTTTATTTTAAAACCATAATATAATGTTAAACTATTTTTTTAAAGATTTTTTTCTGTTTTTTAAATATTATTATTATTTTCTATTTTTATTTTAAAAACATAATATGATTTAAGAAGATTTTGTTTCCTTTTTTAAATAATATCAAATATAAAATAACACTATCTTATTTTTGTGGGTGAACCCAAGAATAAGTCGAAAAAACAATAATTTCAGTTTTATAAATTACCATATAAGACATATTCAAGTAAGATTTTGTTTATTCTTGAGACTCTAGATACGGAATGGAATATCACTCGTTTAGAAACAAATTACTATTATAAAGGTATCTTTTACCAGCCATTTATTTTCCCTTTTAATCTTGGCAACAATATATTTGTTAACCAATATACTTATCCCCTCATTACCTTCTATAAATCATATATTTTTGCACTCTCTTGAGCTATCAACACCATCCCCAAAACAAATGGAGTCTAAAGCATGCACTCTCTTGTTCATTCCACTAATTCTTACATGTAAGTCTATTCTCATCTCTTAATCCCTGATTTACAAACTAAATCTTATAAGTCAATTTGGTTTATTGATGTGTTGATATTAGGTATGAGATCAGTGAGCATACCTAAAGCCGAAGCAAACTACGTAAGGTACCATAGCTGCAATACTGTAAAAGACTGCATTAAAGATATAGATTGTCTGATTGCACCGGTTCAATGTTTAGACTCACGGTGTACATGTATTCTAAGTTCAACACTCTCAAGCAGAAAAAACTTTAACCTTAAACCAGCAGAGACGCCATTAGGGTGCAAGAAAGCAAGTGATTGTGAAGATAAGCTCATTTGCGTTTCCGGAAAGTTTGTCTGTGAAAATTCACAATGTCACTGCTTAGATGGTTAGAAAATTGAAAAGTTTTATGTTTTTTTGGGTGGGCCAAAAGTGTTATGTTATTTATGAATAGAAATATCTTATACAATTGGTATGAACAATATGGAAAGAATATAGACATATGATACAGAGTACTTTTTTAAAGTTGAAAGATAAAAATGAATAGGGCAATCTCCATAATAAGCCCTTTAAAAGTTTTTATCCCCAAAATAGCACCAGAAGGGAAAAATCACAGAAATGACATTCATTATTGAGCAAAATGTTTCTAATACCCTCACTAAATAAAACAGCTAATAAAAAAAAAAGACTTTTGGCTTTCTCTTATCTCTCTCGTCATCTATAACGTAATCTCTCTGGCGAAGGACGAAATCTCTAGCGAAGACGAAATCTCCGCCTCTCGAATCTCTCTTGTCTCACCCAAACCTTAACTCTATCTCTGGATGCATTCACAGCGATTTGGATCCTCTGCTCTTCTTCACTATCACCTTTGCCGTCTCTCGCTTCTTCTTCTCTTCGTTTCTCTTCTCGATTCTTCTTCCACCAGAGCTTTTTCATCTCTGCATATTCAACTTAGTGTAGAGATGGAGAATGTAAGGAGAAAGAAAGAGCATTACTCAACCTAGTTCTTTGAAATCTTCTTCCATTGCTAAGGTCCGATTCCTATGTTAATTTTACCTTAGATTATTATTATTTTTTAATTTATGAAGGATGCTAAATCCGCTTTGCTATGTGTTTGTGAGTGCAGAATCATGACTTCCCAGTGACAGGTGAAGCAAATCACCGATTCTTCTCGTTCCGGTGGTGAAAAAGTCTTGTATTGTCATCAATGGAATCAAACTCACTAAGGTACAATCTCTTCTAGTTTTCTCCTTCTTTTCGTTATTATTATTCGATACAAAGTTGTGTGGTGATGTTTGATGTTGTAACATATTGGGGTAATTTGTGACATAGACGTCTCCAAAGTCACTGAAGTTAGTTTCTCTCTTGCCTCAGCTTCATAGATCCACCGTGTTTTAGCTCCGTCGGTGCTTGTACCTTTTCAGCGATGAGTTCATTCAGAGACAACCTTCCTCTCGAGCTGGAAATCTAAGGTATGTTTGTCTCCACTCTCGTTTTATTCATATATAGAAGCGAGCAAGCTCATTCATATGTTAGTGAGAGCTGAGCGAGCTCTATCTCTTTGAGGTATGTTGCAGATTCAAGCTTTTGTGTGTTTCTTTGTGGTTTAAGGCTGAGTAATGAGTTTTTATGTCTGATTTCTTATATTTGATGGGTGATTTATTATATTTGATGGTTGAGTAATGCGGACATTAATAGCTGAGTTATGTGTTTTTTGTTGGCCAAATTATTTATTTGATGACTGAGTTTAGTATTATTTTGGTGGCTAAGTTTAATTATAACCTGGTGTTGCAGGTGCGTGTGAGGAGAATGGTTTTAAAGGACTCAATTGAAGAGATGTTTCCTAAATGGCTGGGTGAACCTGATTACCCACGAGTGGTTAAGTTGATAACATACATAAATGTAGGTAGGTTTGTGAAAGGTTTTTGGGAAACGCAGGGGAATGGAGAGGGGAAGGGGAATGAGAAGAAGAAGAAAATGAAGGGTGGAGTTTCGTCAGAAGCTGAGACACCCACTAAGAAGCTGAGACACCCACTAAGAAGCAGAAGAAAGTTAAGACACAGATGATGTTGCAACGAAAAAAGGTTCTAGCGAGGAGGAAAGTATCACAGATTAGATAACAAAGCGACTATGACAACCATTGTAAATACTCTGGAGAATATTTCCAAAAATATTGATCAGATTGACTCACGATTTAACGCTTACGAGTTAGACCGGAACACACCATTGATGAACCAGAAGACCAATGATGTCATGGTGAATGCTTTATCGGATGAGCGTCTGAAAGTTATGGAGGTAGGGAATATTCCCATAAACAATGATAACCTCTCAAACGTTTATCAAGAAAAATCTTTTTTGTTGGCATTACCCCAGCTGATGTCTGTCTTGAGTCCAGTGTTAGCTTAGACTCCTGGTAAGACTCATGGTAAGACTCCTGATAAGACTCCTGGTAAGACTACTGGTTAGGTTTTAGGACCGAAACAAAATAAAGATACAAGCACTACAAGAAATAAGGGTTTTAATAGCACTAGCGGATAGCGTTTTTTGTCTTTATGCTATGGGTTATATACCCCATATTTTTAGATAGCGTTTGCATTTTTGCAAACGCTATGTTTTCTTAGTCCGATTTTAATTCTACAAATGCTTTTTTGAAACGTAGTATACATAGCACTTTCAGTTTTGAAACGCTATGTATAATTAAAGCGGGAAAATAAATTATTTTCCCTCTCATCTTTGTTTCTTTTCCCTCTTACTCCATTTCCAAAATTCCTAAACCCTAAACTCTAAACCCTAAATTTTAAACACAACCCCTAAACTCCAAACAAAAACTTTAAACTCTAAATTTTTAATATCAAATATTAAATATAACATCAAATCTTAAATATAAAACTCAAAATTAATCTTTTTCAAAAATTAATCTCAAATCTTATATTAAAACATCAAACCTTCAACCCTCAAACCGTAACTAATCATAAATTAATCACATAGTCTAAACCTAATTATAAATCTTTAAAAAAAACTAATATTTGGTGTTTTATCGACGGATCATGGAAAGATAAGGACGAGTTTGATGGACAGGGTTGGTACAGTACACTTGAAGGATTTGAAGGACTCATGGGAGCACGTACTGTCAGGGCAAGTATATCTCCTCTACATTCGGAGATCGAAGCACTTATATGGGCAATGGAGAGTATGAAGAATTTGCGTCAATATTGTGTCACATTTGCCACAGATTGTTCCCAATTGGTGAAGATGGTTTCGGAACCAGAGGAATGGCCAGCATTTGCAAGCTATTTGGAAGATATCAAGTTGCTTCGAGGGAGTTTCCACAGCTCAGCAATCATCCATGTATCAAGAACTTTGAATTCAAGGGCGGATAGTCTGGCACGGAGTGCGAGAACACAAGCGTCTTTCGTTGTTCACATGGATACAGAGCTGCCGGTTTGGTTTACAGAGTCTAGATGAGTCTGTCTGTTTTGTTGATGTCAAAAAAAAAAAAAAAAAANTCGAGGGAGTTTCCACAGCTCAGCAATCATCCATGTATCAAGAACTTTGAATTCAAGGGCGGATAGTCTGGCACGGAGTGCGAGAACACAAGCGTCTTTCGTTGTTCACATGGATACAGAGCTGCCGGTTTGGTTTACAGAGTCTAGATGAGTCTGTCTGTTTTGTTGATGTCAAAAAAAAAAAAAAAAAAAAAAAAACTAATATTTTTATAATTTAATTTCAAATCCTAAATTTATTTTCAAAGTCTAATCTTAAATCTAAACCCAGATCACTATATACCAAACTCTAAACTCAATAATCATTTTGTTAAATCTTATATTATTAATTTTATTTAACTTAAGACTAATATTCAAATCTTTAACCCTCAATTCCTGTACTCATACTTTATTCTAAATTTCAAAGTTTAAACTAACCTCTCATAACTTTTCAAACTTAAAATGCGTCAAAATGAATTTTTATACAATTGCCATTAAAAATGAAATCTAATCACTTTGCTAAAGTTATATATCGTCGACATTATAAATATAAATCTACTAAATATACACACATACCTTAAAATCTTCAAGGAACCTTTTTACACTAGTAGAAAATGTAAACTACACACCGAAACACCAAATCTAGTATTTTCATAGTTTAATCTTAAATCTAATTACCATAAATTCCATACTACAAACTTTATATTTTATAAACATTAGACCTTATAAGTTAATAGAAACTCCAAATAATAAATCAAACTCCAACTTTTTAAATTAATATATGTTTAATATAAACAAACTTTAAGAAAAACAATTATGTATATTAAAGAAAAAGGAAAAGTTTTCGAAGAAAAAGAAAAAAAGGGTTTTTTCTATTGGTTAATTCTGAATCACGCGGATTGCCAATACATGCCTTTATATTAGTTTAATCGAACGAACACAATTCATTTGTGTTCCTTTTTGTTTCATTTTTTGTCTTCTTCTCTACGAGAGCTCTCTCTCTCTCTCTCTCTCTCTCTCTCTCTCTCTCTCTCTCTCTCTCTCTCTCTCTCTCTTTCTCTCTTACATCTTCTCCTTTGAATCTTCTCTGTTAATCTTTTCTCTTCTTCTCAACTATTTTTCTCTTGAAGATTGTATGTTGAGTTTGATTTTGCAATCCTCTTCGTCTCCGCCTCCGGCGCCTTCAACTCCGGGCTCCACCTTCGACTCCGGACTCTGGTATAATGTACTTCTGTAGTTGATAGGAATAAGATGTGGTTTGCAACAAAGTAAGAGGTTATGATTTTTTAAGTTGAGATTTTGATTGAGTCCCTGCTGTTTTTCTTAAACTTCTTTTCAAGACTAACTTGATGTTTGCTTGAGGACAAGCAAAAGGTTAAGTCTGGGGGAGTTGATATACCATGATTTTGACCCGCTTTTGGTCATATTTTCTATATATTTTTATTATATTTATCTATGTTTTGGAGTCTATTAGGTATGTTTTCAGGTTCAGGAGCATTTTTTCGTAAAGTGATGATTTAGGTGCCTTATGGAGCTTAAAGGAGAGTTTTACAAGTTGACTATGAAGATCCGACATTGAGAGACACATATCGATCGATACACACCTTGTGTAATCGATCGATGACGATTCCGTAGAAGTTGAAGTCGAGATACTCCATCGATCGATGTACACAATGTACCATCGATCGATACAGAGCGTGATGAGCAAGGTTTACTTGGCCAACTTGAAGCCCAAGTTCTCACCAAATTACAAGATTTCCCCTGACGAGTTTTTAACCTAATTGTACTCTGTATTTATAACTATGCCTATGAGCCTTAAAAAGAGAGGAAGTTTTGAGACAAGAGTTTTGTATTCTATTTTATACTTAGCAATAAAAGCATTTTCTTTTCATCTTATTCTTTTGCTATGAATCTCTTGGCTATGTCTGAGTAGATTCATATGTTAGATTTGGGGTTCAAATATTTATGAGGGATTAGCCCCAACTATGGATTGTTGAGTTGTTATATTCATTATCCAAATGAACCCTAATGCTTACTCTAGACTTGCTACCTAGAATTATGATTATGGAGTGACTAATCTAATAGCCATCTTCCTGAAATCATTTGGCTAAACTCAGACTCTATTAAGGCACGATGCGACAGCTGGTCTGATAGAAATTCTCGGGTGAACACAGGTTCAATCCGATCTGATACTTTATATCGATCGATACTCCTCTAGAGTTATCGATCGACGACAGCTTATATCGATCGACACTGCGATAGCAACATCGATCGATGCAGTTGGAAATCAGATCAATGAACGAGTCTAACTAGCGACAGCTATAGATTTGTCTAAGGGTTGAAGTTCTCATATATTTGCAAGCAATTCGTTAAGACATCCATAGATTTATAATCCTGATTTTTCTGAATAGTAACCTTGAATCTAACTATTTCTTTTCATTGTTTTTAAACCAAAACTTATTTTCCTTAGCGACTTACCATTGCTACTTATTTTATTTACTGTTTTAAACATTTTTCAACCTAGCTTAATCACTTAGGATTATATCTTTTGTAACTCTAGTTCTTTGTGGATTCGATCCCTAAGTACTACGACTGAACCTCTTATTTGAGAGAGTAAATCACTCCTTAGGTTAAACATTTGAGTGACATCAATAAAAAATCAAAATATTCTAGGTTTACGTATGAAGATGGCAGCAGATATCCTCAATGAAGGAGGAAATACTGAGATGAACAAAATTTTGTCAAATTGTACTTGTGTTTGTTATTTTTTACTTGACTTAAGTTGTTTAATTTTATTAAGTATTTGTCTTTATAACCCAGCCATGTCGTAGCTGTATAACTCAGCTATACCCCCAAACATACCCTAAAATTGAAAATGTTCATATAACTCAACCGAAAGGTTATATGTTACTCAGATGTATCTATCTAAATAATTCCGCCATACCCCAAACATACCCTAAAATAAAAAAATGTTTATATAACACAGTCGTATCAATTATAGTATAAGTCAGCCATTACGCTATTATAACTCAGCCATCCATCAAACTTTCCTAGAATAAAAAAAAATGAAATGTTTATACTTTAAATGTTATATTGAAACTCCAATTATAAAAATTCTAAAGCAGATTTCATCCTCTTTTTTTTTAGGTTTTCCTGGCTGTTGACGAATAGTCGGGGAAGCACGGTTGGTTAGCCACGATTTCTGGAATAGGTTGCGCTGAGTTAACCGGCATGACCGATTCAGCGTATGCACTCACCAAATAAGCACAATTATAGTAAGGACTGCAGACGGATGTACGACAATACTCCGCAGAACAGTTATAGTAAGGAATGCAGAAGGATGTTTTAAGAACTATAAAGACTGTTTTATGACTTTTAAATGCTGACTTATTTTTACTGTTACGACTGACTTACACGTAGTATTTTCTCCACACCATGCGTAAGCGTGGTTGGCTGCAATCTGGCATTCTCTCTCCGTTCAGCAAACCATCTGGTCAACATAACCCGTAACGCTTTTAATATTCGAACAATGTTAAGATCTCTAGCATTCGAGAATGCTTTGTTCATTGATTCCATTATGTTTGTAGTCATCAAATTGTATCTATGGCCTGGGAAATAAACACACGTCCACAGTCGGACATCAGCTCTTTTGAGGTAGCCGTGGAGTGCAGGATTAATTGCTTCAATCTCCTCGAAAATCGTAGTAAAGTCAGACATCCTAAAATATCTCGCCTCTTTCTTCACCAGACGAAATACATATTTTCTTTGTACCATCCCAATATGTACTTATATAAATGGTAGGTGTATATTCCCCGAGAAGCTAAAGGATACACATTTCTAATTTCTTTCCATATCATGTTATGCCTATCCAAGATTATCGTAACACCCTCGTCGTCAGGAATCAATATTTGTAGTTGCGTAAAAAATAATGCCACGAATCATCATTTTCAGTGTCAACCACTGCATAGGCTATAGGAAAAATCTGAAAGTTACCATCTTGAGCTAGTGCTGTGAGTAGCGTCCCTTTGTATTTACCATTAAGAAACGTACCATCGACAACAACAACTTTGCACATGAAAGGAAACTCATTTATGCTTGCACCAAACGCAAGAAACACATACATGAATCTCCAAACCTCATCCTTTGAAGATGCGTAACTGTACTCGAATTTACCTTCTTATCATGTATAAGTAAGAAGGTAAGCTTTCAAACCCAAACTCAGGTGTTTCCTCATCGATTTTCCTTGCAAATTTTAGCGTCTGGTGTGATTTTCAATAATCCATATGTTCATTATTAAAAAGGATACACATAACTAAGCCGCATCATATAATTAAGACAACCATAACGTAAAATAACTCCGTCGCATCTAACATATAATAACCCAGCCGCATTGTATAAATATGTCAGCCGCTACGTTTCATATTACGCAGCCGTATAGTTAACATAACTCAGCCACAATGAAATCATTACATTTACACCAAAATGCTTACTGATAGCTATTCTGACACTCGTAGGTGAACAGCCAGGCCAACGTTGCCGAGAAAATTCTTGTACAACTCTCTTAAAATATCTGGTGTTGCTTGTCGAGATTGATTATGACGCACAGTTACAGAACATGTATGAATTGAATCGTAGATACGAATATAAAACGCCGGGGACTCCCCTTGGGTAGAAGCACGAACTCTCCAGAAACATCCATCAATCCAGCACTTAATAACGTATGATGTCGGGGTTGATGTTTCTACATCAAAATCAAATCGCTTTTTCACTGTAAGAAGTTTCAGTTGTCTCTCCAAATCTTCTTTACTCTCGTATCGTTGCCCTACTGCAAGGTCCATCGACGACATCTCCAACCTTAGAACCTCCAGATTCCCTTTAGATCCGCTCATCGAGAAGTTTTGATATCTTTTCTTGGGAGGTAGTGTTGGTGAATCTTCGTCTTCTGTAGGAGAATCACCGTATGAGCTGGAGTTATCATCTTCAGATGACACACCGTCCGAGTCGTCAAACATATCAAATCGGCTTTCAAATTCATCATCTTCTTCATTTTCTTTGCCTATTTCATCTTCTCCGACTAAGTCGCGTTTTTCTCCTTCCAGGTTACTAGAACAATCACTCTCATTGTCTTCTTGTTCCTTCTCCAAACTGAAACCATCGTAACTCCCACTGTAATTTCCGTTTCTGGACACATTTTCTGAAGCTTCTACTTTTGAGCTAAAACCGAAACATGTTTTACTATTCTCTCTTGCTCTATTGTCCTTATTCTCTGTAATCTCCACACACAGACGTAGTTGTTCAACTTTTTAGGGTTCGGAAACCTTGGAATTATCGAGTATTGTCCACGTAAAATGGTGGAGTGTCGTGCGCCATTGTTTTCAATGATTTATACAAGAACATGTAGCTAAGCTGAAAATGATCCCTCAAAGCATTGAATCCATAATCATCGAGAACAGACTTTGCGAAATCTTCATTGTTGTTTTCTCATCTAAATGAAGAACTCTACACCCTCTACTATCGATGTTGAATACATATATGTTTTTCTTAACCCAATTACCGGAAAAAATAATTACCGGATCCATAACCAACTGAGAAAGATGAAGATGATAGATAACTATGATGAATAAGAACATGAACAGTCTCATAAACCAATTTTGTAAATTTCGTTCGTTAGTGATGACGTGATAAATCCGAGTTGATGACATGGCGGATGACATGGAAAATCAGTTTTTCAGCCGACAAAAAAATTTATAACTCAGCCATAGTAAACCAGCCATTATCTTCAGTGTAAGTCAGCCGAACCGTGGATACTATTTTAATAGTTAATCTTTTGCTAATAAATCAGCCATAATTGGGATGAAAACTCATAAGTCAGCCATATCATCACATAAATCAGCCACCAAACGAATTTATTATAGTAATTAATCTTTCGCTAATAAGTCAGCCGTAAATAAGCTGACTTTACTATTAATTCATCCTATTACGGCATATTAAATATAAACTCAGCCTTAACAACATCCCATTGTTGGCCATAAATTCAATAACACAGCTCGTCGATGTTCATTAACTCAGCCAGCGAAATATAACTCAGCTATTTCTTAACTACAACTCAGCTGAATATTCAAGAAAGCAAACCGCCGATGTATAAGCCATCCGTAACTTGTGTCCGTAAGTCATCCGTTATCCCATAAATCAGCCAGGTTTATGTAAATCAGCCGTATCGAGAGGCTAAATTATGATATTAAGTTAGCCATTTTCTCTATGAAATAAATTCAGCTGAAACGTAGAAATAAATCATCAGTAATGATGTATGTTGCGCTTTACGGCTTATTTAATGAGAACATGGAACCAAATTCCTATGTGGCGCTAGGTTTTTGTTTACGTGGCAGCGAAAAGTAATGACATTCTTGTAAATACGTTTTTCTAATAACGTAAAAAAAAGGGGAAGTTTGATATTTAAAAACTACCAATAATAAAAAGAATTGTAAAGTTCTAGTCAATTGTCCTAGGATATGTTATGTTTGAGTAAACTTCTCATAACTAAATGGAAAAATTTATAATCAAGGGTGAGATTTATAGAAGGTAACATAGTAGTTACCATAAATATAGGAGTGGCACATTTATAACATCTAAAGAAATTCAGAGAAATTTATGAAAATATATTGTTCGGGAAATTTAAGTAGGACCATGAAATTATTAACTCTTAGAAAACAATCTAAACAATTTTTTATAAGTAGATTTTTCAAGATTGCTTCCCTTTTATTAGTATAGATTCAACTCAAATTTTATTTAGTCTTGACTCTAGATACGGAATGGAATATCACTCTTTTAGAAACAAATCAGTATTATAAAGGTATCTTTTACCAGCCATTTATACTTATCCTCTCTTTACCTTCTATATATCATATATTTTTGCACTCTCTTGAGCTATCAACACCATCACCAAAACAAATGGCGTCTAAAGCGTGCACTCTCTTGTTCATTTCACTCACTCTTACATGTAAGTCTATTCTCATCTCTGAATCCTTGATTTACAAACTAAATCTTATTAGTCAATTTGGTTTATTGATGTGTTGATATTAGGTATGAGATCAGTGAGCATACCTAAAGCCGAAGCAAAGTACATAAGGTACCATAGCTGCCATACTGTAAAAGACTGCATTAAAGATATAGATTGTCTGATTGCACCGGTTCAATGTTTAGACTCACGGTGTACGTGTATACTACCAGACCCAAGCAGAGAAAACCTTAACCTCAAACCAGCAGAGACGCCAATTGTAATATGGTGCAAGTCACCAGATGATTGTGAAGATAAGCTCGTTTGCATTTCCGGAAATTTAGTCTGTAAAAATTCACAATGTCACTGCTTAGATGGTTAAAATTTTAAAAAAATTCAAAAGTATTATGTTGTTGTTTTTTTGGGGGTTCAAAAGTGTTATGTTGTTTTTCTGTGTGTGCTGGTATGAATAAAAATATTTTATATAGATGGTATGAACAATATGGAAAAAATATAGACACTGATACAAAGTACTCGTTTAAAGTTGAAAGATAAAAATGAATATATATATATATATATATATATATTGCTAACTATATTTTTTTTAACCTATCAAATTACAAATTGGCTTACATAAGATATATAAGTTTAATGATAATTTTAGCTATCCAAATTTCTTGAATATGTTCCTATCCTCCGATTTCAAATTTTTGTAATCAGAAATATTTTAAATTTAATTTAATATTTTAATATATAATTCATTTTTCGTTCTGTCGATGTTAGTCACGCCTTCTCAAATGAACATGTGTAATTAGAATTTAGAACTGCGGCCTGAACCAACTAATAAGGTTTTGATACCAATATTAATATCTCCAACTTTATTCTATATTTTTGATTTTCTAATATAAAATCCCTTATATATTAAATGAGAAGTATTGCATTTAATGCATTCACATTACCTTGACCACGTGGCACTCTCACATTAATTTGAAAACAAAGAAGCCGACGTCTCACCTTAATAGAGCTTCTCAGAAAATCTCTACAAAAAATTCTTTTTTTTTCTTAGACTAAACACAAGGATGTTTTAGGCTCATATCGACGTGATGCAAAGTTAATTGTGTCTATACAAACCATGTTTTGAGAAGCATAAATGTTCATAACGATACAATTGATGTAAAGTCATTGCTAATAGGAGAAGATGATGCAAAGACAACATAATAAATCTATCATTGGCGCATAGAAATTATTTGTAACTGTCAAGAAAAAATAGAAGTTGATGGTGAAATAATGTAGAACAGATGACTTGCTTCATCTACTGCTAATAGTGAAAACGTAAATAATGCCATCAGGAAAAAGAGATGTTGATGCAAAGCCAATTTGATAAATCTATTCTTGGTGCATCAAAGTTCTTTGCATCGTGTTAGGCAAAAGAATCAAACTATATAACTTGCGCCTTACAACTAAACCTTATAATAATAACCTGAGAACTACATAAGCAACAAGCTGAGAAGATTATGACATGGGAAATTATCCAATCTATCAAGGTAGCATAGACTATCTTAATCTAGCATGGCATAGAGTTCTTTATACACTTGATATCATTTTTATTTTTTATTATAGCAAAAAAGAGCTATGATGGTAAAAGCAAATGACACAGTAACGGTTTTTACTACACTATAACATTTGCAAACAGTCTATAGAAGATAGACTTATGTTTTTGCGTAGAAAATCTCACATCAATCATTGGCATTGCTTATAACGCTAATCGATAAAACCGTACACTGTTTTTGAAGACAGCCTCAGATGCATGTAAGAAGTGAGAATGCATTAATATACAGCCGACGAAGAACACAATGTTTGTGTCATATTGTATGATCTTTAACGCAGGTTTATGTTGATGTTAAACATATTGCTGTTTTTATGACCTTATGTATTCAAGCACATACGTTTCGTTTTGAAGAGAACGAAAAGGAGAAATTGTCGTACATAAGAATTATAATATTATGATTAAGAATATTAAACCGATAGCAATTGTACGCATACCGAATTAAACCGTCTTCGTGTAGGTTTGGGACTATTTAATTTTCTTGAGTGTTTGGCAAGGTTAGTTAATGATACTAAATGGTATATTTCACATTTTTAGGGTATGAAAGTGTATATATATTGAGGAGTGATTGCCAAGGTAAGAATATATGTCATCGAGATTTTTCGGAGATACAATGTGAATTTAATGCTCGCTATAGTAAACCTATATAATAATCACTTTTCATATTCATTTATTCATTCCCTAAACCCGATAATTGTTGAAGAAAAACAAAAGAAAATTATAAAGACAAATAGTTTCAATTCAATTTGGTTAATGGTGAAAAGAAGATTTAAAAATAAAAGTATTCTTTATTATGTCTGAATTTGAATCCTCACTTGCGATGAATGTTTCGTTATATAGGTACTCACTTCAAAGTGCATATATATGTGTATGTAAAAATCTAAAAAAAGGTTTTCGTAAATATTAAGATACCGTTAATTAGTATTGAAAGAAATGTTTGTTCAATATAACAGAAAGATAAAAAATTTAAAGAAAATTAATTAAAATAAAATAGACTTAATCACCAAATAGTTTTTTATATATTGAAAATCAAATTGTATACAACTTAGTTCATTGGGCAAAGCATCACAACACCTAACTCAGGTTGTCGAGAGAGATCCAATTTTATGTAGATGTACAGTTGTTCGGTATAGACCGCATGAAGGATTTGAGTGAAAAGTTGATTAGAATCGTAGAACTGCCTTGTGAGAGAAGTGAATCAAACTGATTCATCAGATCCTTTTTGACAGACACATTAATTTTAACATCCTAAAAAATAAAATAAAAAGTATTGAAACTTAGACAATAATAAATAAAGCATATGAAAGTTATAAAATTCAGTAACATGAGGAGTAAAGGATGCATACATTAGCGTCAATCAAAACCATCTCCATCAATTATTTCCCCCGTCTAATCGTACAAATGGCGGACAACAACATCCATTGTCCTTCTGTGAGTTATTGTCTCTATATCTCTATTTACGTAAATCTTAAATAAAACTGAACCAATCAATTTTTTTTACATCAAAAGGTCATAAATCAAATTATTTATTTAATTAACATGTAGGTGCGTTCGTATTGCCTGTAACCAACGTACCAAAAGCAGAAAGTCGTAGCTCGTTACCAGAATGCGGAAATAAAGAAGGATGCGACGGCATATGGTGTAGTGACAACAGATATGCAGGACAAGGAACATGTCAGACGTGGGCATGTGACTTACTTGAAAATTGTAAAAAGATTGTTATTTGCAAAGGATTACCAGAGCCTTATTGTATGGAAGGATATGCACTTGTTAAAGAAAAACGCATGGTTTTGTCAATGTCCAATCCAGATTTAGGTTATGTTTCGGTTCAGTTTTTTTAGTTTAATATTTATCAAATTAAAATCAGATCTACTTTGGTTTGGTTCGGTTTATATACCGCCGTTTTTCGGTTTATTCAGTTTCATACCAAAAAAATCATAAATATATTTATCTTTTGTAACATTTTATGAATTTTACTTTATATGATTAGATATCGGCTTTAATAAAATATAAATAGTTTTGATTTTTAAATAGATTATTTTTCTTTTACTATTTCAATAATTAGTAAATATATTAAGTTAATAATAATAGTTTTTATAAAATAAAAATAAGAAAAAATATTAATCGGTGATATTATTAAATAACTAAATATTAGTACACATTTTTGTTAAGGGAAACTTTTGACAAAATGAAAAAAGGGGAATAGCCAAAACCAACCCAAATATTCATTTTAACCCTAAAGGTGTACCACATATTCAATCAATTGCAAACCCAACCTAAATGAGTGTTAAAACTAATATTTAACCCTTATGAACAAACAAAAAACGCGAAATATATTTTACGATTCTGTCCTTCGGAGGTATACACTTTAAGAAAGAAGTCTACAACTAGATAGACTTACATTAACGTCTACTGTGTAGACTAATGTAGACTTATTATTTAGTCTACTTCTTAATTTAATCAAATAATTTAATTTTAAAAATGTAGAAAAAAAAATTTTGGTAATTTTTTTAATAAATCATCAATTTAAAGGTTATTATGAGGTATATAAATTAAATTTTCATATAATTGAACAATTTAAAAGAATGTATATTGATTTGGGAACTATGTGGTACACAATGTTAATGGTTTAGCAACCAAAGGTTCTAACATGTTATGTCTTTTAGAGTTAGATTCTTATGATTAGATTCAAAATTGCATATTTAATGATTCAAAATTGCATATTTAATGTTGAGTAGTTTATATTTTGTATATATGATATTTGGTACAATGACTAAGATTTTTTTTTATATTCAATCAAACGTTTAGGGTTTGAGATTTGGGGTTTAGGGTTTGAGATTTGGGGTTTAGGGTTTGAGATTTTTGGTTTAGGGTATAGTAGACTTCCAGTTAAGTGTACTTATATGTAGACGTCTATTTCAGTCTACGTTAATTTGTGTTTACCAAAATAAATTATTTAAAAATTAAAATTAACTAAGCAGGAATTGAAAATGAATTTTTGGAACCTATTTTTCCACATTGGCGCCAATATTTAGGGTATAGTAGACTTACAGTAAAATATACTTATATGAAGACGTCTATTTCAGTCTACATTAATTGGTGTTTATAAAAAAAAGATTTTAAAATTAAAATTAACTAAGCGGGAAGCGAAATTGAATTTTGAAGCCTCTTTTTCCCTATTGGCGCCAATACTTACGGTAAAGTCTACTTCGATAGTAGACGTCTCTTTTAGTCTACTATAATTGGTGATTACAAAAAAAAAATATTTTAAAATTAAATTTATTTATTTATGAATTAAAATGTGAATTAAAATTTTATCAACAAAAATATATACTAAGTCTACTAAATATATAATGAAAAGAAAAATTTTAGATTATATATTATAAACTATTTAAACAATAAAGAAAAATATTATATTAGACTTTTTTGGAAGTCTACCTAACATAAAGTTTTAACCAAAATAATTTTAACCAAACCAAAATTAAATCAGAGAGTTTTAACCTAACCAGAAAAATGACTTGACATATAAATACTCTTTCTTATTAAAAAAAAAGGGGCGACAAAAAAAAAACAAGCTGCCTCTCTCTCTCTGTCTCTCTCTCGATTCCTCTCATCCTTCTTCTCCGATGTTCCCCGGCGAAAGCTTCAGATCTCAGGTAACTTTTCAATTCTCGCCTCCAAGCTTCAGATCTAAGTTTGAACTCGTTGAGATAACTTAGGGCTTTTCGTCATTGTTTCATTGTTTTATTGCAGTCACCTGAAACCTCAAGTTCTCTCTCTCTTATCCGTAGACCTCGAGCTCTCTCTCTTATCTGCAGACCCGAATCATTCTGAACACGAACGGTTCTCTCTCTCTCGAATCCTCATGTCTCTCATTAACTAGCTCGAAAAGGTCTCACCTTTAATCATCTAGCTTGGTTCTAATTAATTCTCATGATCTGTTTGACTTTGAGTAATATATCTTGTTACAAAGCTGGATAGTGTTTTTGATAAGGTAAACTTTTTAATCTGAGCTTAGCTTAGATGCCTCTTGTGATTGAGAAACTCTTGTACATTGCAAAGATACTCATGCTTGGAGGTTTGATTATGTACTTATCTCGCATTGTTCCTATGGCCTATTATCTATGCTCTAGTAGTTTTTTTGCATGTTGATGGTGTACTTGGTTAATCTTGAATATAGTGTCTTCAAATTTCAATCCTGAATTTTGTTGTATGCAATTGCTGTCATGTGTGTTATTAGCCATATGATCATCTTGTCTTGTGACAAATGTCACGAGGAAGTTTCCTGACTAGTTCCAGTTTCTTACTGCGATGTTTTTTTTGTGCAACTCCAGGATAAGAAATCATTGACTCTATCCCCAGATGACAAGTAGGATCGTGCAGGAAGAACAGACTTGTAAGTCTACTTTTTTTTTTTTTTTTTCTTATGTATGATTATTACACTGAATGTCATTTGACACTAGTATGGTTCTAGTACTATTTTTTCAATGAGCATCAGCACTAGCATGTCCACCATTAGCACTGGCTCAATGAGTTCAAATTATTGCTAATATTGTAAAGAGCATACAAGTAAATACGCGTACAATTAGCACACAGGTTTATAGCATGTCCACCATTAGCACTAGCTCAGTGAGCTCTCTGTTTCTTTATGTTGTTTAAGTTCAAATTTAATTAGTACTCTGTTTCTGTTTCTTGTTGTGTTATGGTTTCTCTGTTTCTGTTTTTTGTGTTTCAAGTCTAATCAAAATGTTTGTGTTTGTGTTTCTTGTTGGTGTTATTGTTCTCATTACTTGTTTCCTGTCCTTGTTTTTGTTCTCATCACTTGTTTCCTATCCTTTTATTGTTCTCATCACGTGTTTCCTTCCTCTCAGGTGATAAAAGAGTGAATGAGTGGAGCATTGGAAGTGCAATTACAGACTTACTTGTGTAGACTTGTGTAATCAATTTTTTTAAGAACCCTAAAATAAGAGACTGCTATTGGAGCCATAAAAAAGTGATGTCTCTTAGGTATGTCTTTTAAGTCACTTTTATTACTTAAAAATTATTAAGAGACCCAAAATGGGGCTGTGGGATAATCGTGCTCTTATGAAAGTTTTTTATTGGTTATCCCACTGTTTCTTGTCAAGTATAAAGTCAAGTATAGAAGTCTACATGACAGACAATTCTTGTTACTTATTAGTCTTCCTTCTTGTAAACTTACAAAGAAGTCTACTTGACAGAGAAAAATATAACATAAGTCTATCACATTAGACAATATCCAAAGAAACAATATAGTTTATAAGTTCAACACAGACTAAAGACCTACAAATCCAATAGAAGACAACTCAAAGCAATGAGACACTAATACATAATAGAACATCCATAGTAATAAGACAACTCATAAGTTCGACACATAACACTAACACATCTAGAGTTATTCACCATCCATTCTCTGTATACAATGAGTAATTGAGCCATCTCCTGCAAAAAAAAGTGATTTACATAATTAGCAAACAAAAAATTCATGTTTGATAAAATTATAAAATACACTTACAAGTATCTACAATTATTAGCAAACAATATAGTCAAACCAAAAATTTTAACGTAGACTTACAAGTACGTCTACAAAATTTAAGCTAACAACATAGAGACAAACCAAAAATGTGTTAACTTCATGATTATAACAGATTATCGAAAGAAAATCATTGAAGACCCTTATGATTAACTAACACACACTTTCACACAATTTTTTTTTTTAAAAAAACTTAATGAATAATACACAGATCCACTTTTTAATAGATTTTTCTATGTAGACTGTATATTCAGTCTAAATAAATGTAGACATTTTTTCAGTTTACATTTTGTAGACTGTCTTATAGGTCTACGTTTAGGTTGGTTTTTTCAATTGAAAATTCACGGGTTACTTTCTGTATTTGAAATTTTTTTTGTGATTTTATACAAGTAGACTTCCTTTTTAGTCTACTTTTTTAAAAATGTTAGTTTTGCAATTGACCCGAATTCGTTCAAAATTTGACTTTTAAAAGTAGACTTACAATTCAGTTTACATTTTTAAATTTGTTTGAAAGAGGTTAGTTTTGAAATTGACCAAGTTTGACTTTCTACAAGTAGACTAAACAAAACGTCTACAAATCCGTAGTCTGAAGTAAAAGTCTACACCATAACCCGATAGTTTAGTTTTGCATTTGACCAAAATAAAATAGTAGACTTAATATGCAGTCTACTTTTTTTCTCAGATTTGTAGACTGAATATGGAGTCTACACGTAAAATTAAGTTTCGGTAAATTTCAAAACATTTTAGTCAAATACAAAATTAACCTATTTAACGAAGTCAAAGATTTGGTCAAATGCAAAACTGACCTTTAGTAGACTTCCCTAGCAGTCTACAAAATGTAGACTTACATGGTAGTCTACTATGGAAAGTCAAAATTTTGGTCAAATGCAAAACTAACATCTTTTATGTAGACGTACTTGTAAGTCTACCAGTTTTTTTTTTTGTTTTTGGTTTCAAATGTAAAGACTAGACGTACTTGTAATCTGCATTACAAAAGAAATTAATTTGGTCAATTGCAAAAGTAACATGTGCGTTGAAAAGTAGACCGCTTTGTAAGTCTACAAATTTGTGTAGACATACAACACAATCTACTATCACGACACATATCTGAAATATGACGAAAATCATGTGAATAGTTACCTTTTTCCGGTGTAAAACTTGTTTCCAAGCTTTTTCCACCGTCTAGAACCCACATATGAGCAAAAGCACCACCTTTTACGATTCACTTCTAAAGAAACTCGAAAATATGAAGTTTGTGCTCATGAAAATGAGAGTTATGGGGGGGGGGGGTTTAGATGACAAATGGAGAGAAAATGAGAGAAAATGAGAGAAAATGAAGAATAGTTTGTTTAGAAAGTGGAAAAAGTGGTTATACATTCATATCTTGAGCTTTAAGAGCTCATCAATGGTGGTTCATGGTGGTTGGAGATATTGATGATAATGGCATTGTTGTAAATAAGGAGAAATGTTTAGGGTATAATAAGTTTTTTGGCATTTTCGAAATTAATAAAATATTATATAATAACGGCAATTTTGTAAATAGTTGAAAAATATGAGGAGGGTTTGGCCTTTTTAATGATGAATAGTAATGACAAAAAAAGAGGTTGGTTTTGTGTTTGACTTGAATTTTTAGGTTAGTTTTGCAAAAAGCCCATGAACAATAACTTTTGAATTAGAAAAATTAAACTACTAAAATCAACATTTTAAATATGAAAATAATATCAATAAGGTAAATTATGTATATATTATTAATTGTATTGTAAAATTTACATATAATTTTACTAATATATCTTAATGAATTGATTTATTCGGTTTCTTCGATTTATATACCAAATAATGTTCATATACCATTTTTTAAAAAAATAACATTTATTTTGTATATTTTGGATTATCAAATCTCAAATATTTTTTCTATTTCGTTTTGGTTCATTTTTATAAGATTGAACACCCGTAGATGCAGGTATAAGATGCCTTGCTATTGTACTAGAACAACTTGTTAACGGATACAGATTTCAGATTGTTTTGTTGGCCAACAACGATAGTTTTTGTTGTTATTATGAACGCAACTGCAAGTCAAAATATTATCCATTATCCTCTTTATTAGGGAAATTGACAGAAATAACACTTTTAAGATACCACTTTTCAACTTTACACTAACCAATTTTACCATTAAATTTTAATAGTCAAAATACTAATAGAATTTAGGGTTTATGATTGATAGTTTAGGGTTTAGTGTTGATTTTTTAGGGTTTAGAGTTTAGGGTTTAAGGTTTAGAATTGATATTTTAGGGTTTAGAGTTGATTTTTAGGGTTTACGGTTTACTTTTTAGGGTCTAGAGTTTAGAATTGATGTTTTAGGGTTTAGGGTTAATATTTTATTTAATATTTATTATATATATATATATATATATAAAGAACAAGTTGTACCACCAAAGTGGTATAAAATGTGTATTTTTGAAAATGTTCCTTTGTTGATGGTAAACATGAAAAGTGGTACCACCAAAGTGGTACCACCAAAGTGGTACCACCAAAGTGGTACCACCAAAGTGGTATAATTGAAATTCTTCCTTTCTATTAATGTTAATATGTAATTATTTACTCCTATTTTGGAAAATCAGTTTTTTTTCTGTCATAAAAATAAAATATTATCAGGAAAGTAAACAATTGTGATGTAAAATCAAGTTATATATAAACGATATTACAAATATGATATAAAAATCAACCAAAAATGGAAAAATGATCATCCTTTTTCTGACTATTTAACCAATCACAGCAATATGCACTTATGTATTAATTAATTTGGATTCAGAAATACATGCAGTAAAACCTTTATAAATTAATAACGTTGGAATTTTGAGATTTTATTAATTTATAGAGTCATTAATTTACACAGAACATTTTATTTAGATTTTTGCATTTAGCAATATATTATTATATTTTTGGGCAACAAGATATATTTATTCTAAGATAAAAAATGTTTAATTTTAATGTATAGACATTAGTTTTTATTATTATTATTGAAATTTTATATTTAGATTAATTATATTATATTATTTGTTGTATATAATATATATTACATAGAATTTAAATGTGATTTAAGATATATATGACTAAATCTCATCAAAAATCTATTAAGTACATAATTCCATTGTGAATAGAAAATAAATAATATAATGATAGGTTGTTACTTATATAGAATATGTATACATAGAAATTTTTAATTTTTAATTTTAATGAGACCATATATTTACATAGAATTTTCTTAAAGATATTATCTGATTATTTTATCGATTTGTGTCAAATTTTAACCGATTCAAGTTAGACCAAAAATATTTATTAATTTATCGAATATTAATTTATAGAGGTTATACTGTATTGTTGAGTGGTTAATCATGATAACGATCATTATTTTTCCTTATGTAAAGATAAGATGGACCTTAACCATTTTTAGATGTTTACCTAAAATTTTTTCTTATTACTTTATTCGTTTCTTCATCTACTTTATTAGTATAATCTGTGATTTCTTTCTTTGTATACTTAAAAGAACAAGATTATATTAAATAACTAACTAACTAAATTAAAAATGGTAGATCGGTGGAGTGGTGATCTTTTATTTGATATATAATGGTAATGATATATATTTGTTTTAGTCAAAATATATATTTATGCAATAAGTTGTAAGTAAAATAAATATGGGCTGAATTATTTATATATTTTATTTTTTGGTAAATATATTTTACTTTCTGGTAAAGATATATTTATGTTCTTTGATATTATGTGTGAAATAACGATTAAACCTTATAGGCAATAAGTTGTAAGTAAAATAAATATGGGCAGAATTCTTTTTTTTTGTTTTATCAACAACTGAATTCTTTATTTAATGCAAAAAATCCATATTTTGGGTAAATTAAAATATTGATATCAGATTCAAAAGTAAAAAGAACTATATAAATACTAGATAGCGAAGTTATGGAGATGTAAGTCTGATGTATACTTAATCACAAGACAATGGTATCAAAAGCAATTTCCGTCTTCCTGAATCTCTCGCTCTTTCTTCTTTGTATGACTCTAAATCTCGCACAAGTATTTTACTTAAACGAGTTCTGTTTATTACCTAGCATATCTTATATGTGAATAATGTTTATTTTTCCTTAGGTGCATCGATAGCAAACATACCGACCGCAAAAGGTCGGCCTTTTATGTTTGATCCATGCAAGATAACAGAAGAATGTGATGATGCTAATTGCGCAAGCGGGGAACCTCTATGCATACGGGAACAATGCCACTGTATCAGTTCGTCAAATTCTCTTTCGAAGCTTAAAACACTAAATTATTTAAAGCCATTCAAGGTGAAGAGTGATATATAGATACAGGGATTATCATTTTCTTATGCGGCTGAAATGTGCCTTAGTGTCTTATTTGTGTGTTTGAAGGCCTTTTTTCTATATACTACAAGCATGCTTAGAGCTTGGGAGGATTTGTCATCTTGAAATAATAGCAAAAAAGATTCAGACAGGATTGTGTTTTGTTTGAACAGATGAAAAACTTCGCATCTACGATAATTGATATCTTTCAAACTAAAAAGATCTATGAGAATTATTATTTAAGACAGCAAGTAGAACCAGCTATGTCGCCAAGTGGATATATAATAGATTTGGAGGATGCGTTTTTAATTTTAATAGATTACACATTTACATATATACATACATCCAAATATCCAATATTAAAATTGTGCATGGTACTAGATTTAGCTTATATCAACAAAAGGTTTTAGAATCTATCTATAATAATAAAGTTGCTTTTTTTCTCTCCTTGGGGCGTTTTATTACGCGTGTCCATTTATAAACGTCAGCAAAATTGTTTTCTGCGTTATGTGTACTAGGCCATTTTCTGATTGGTGTTTTAATTCATAAAACCCTTCACTCCTTGAGTATACAGGCCCATTCTGTCTCCTGCTTCCTTTCAATATCTTCTGTAACAGCTGTTGTTACACCTCCGCCCAAAATCAGACCACCCACTAAGCTACAACTAATTATCACAACCATGGCCCTCAATTCTTCCAAAAATCTATAACAATAAATTAGTATATCGATCAACTTCAATGATTCTCATCCATAAAACCTACTCATTCCTCTTCTTCACTCCCAAACACATTATACAGAAATGACAACCTCCCATCTCTTGCTTTCCGATTTGAAACCCAGCTGTTGTTGTCGGACCATTGTCACCTCTCTTCTTCGTTTCTGTGATCCAAACCCAGCTAATGAGTGTTTGATGTGTTCCTCATCGATGAAAAGGTTGTGATCTTGTCATCGTAAGCCTCAAGTTATCAACTTTCCATTTTTTATCACTCTTCCTCCACTAGCTATGTCGGTTTAGTGTGGATGAGATATATGCAGACCTGGATATATGTGATTGTGCCAATTAACATTCTTAAGCTGATCTTTAATACCTTGCTTGGGTTGCCATAGGTAGTTGTTGGACAGACTCATTCCTTTGGTATCTGTTTTTGTTTCAGGTCGTGGAGCATGGTCTTGGACATTAAACAAGTTGTCATTCCCACAGGTATAGAAGAGAAAGTGTGAGATGTAACATATTTTATACACTTTCTTATATTCTTTTCTGTGGGAAGCTTGGAATGTTAAGAAAGGAGGAGAGCCGATTGGGTGTTGATCTGGTTTTCGTAGATGGAAAGGTTTGTAATTTTATAATTTGTTTCGTTCAAACACTTTTGCACCTGTGAAAAACCACCTGTTTACTGATTACGGTCTTATTCCAGTCAAGCATGATTCAGGGACGATAATTTACTCCAAACAAAACTAAAATATTTGACCACAGACAGAATCTGCTTATTCCCATGGCATTGTAGCACAACTTTTGATGGCTGTGAGGATGAGACTATATGGTGTTGGGACCAGGACATCATTATCAAGTAATTTTTTTTTCCATTATCACCTCTGGCTCCTGAATATGAATTTCTATTGCTTTTGGCTTATGTGTATACTGTATATATAGTTCTGATAGACATGAAACCTCCAAGGAGGTTTTCCACATATCTGCAATCTCTTCTTGAATACCTGAAGCTAGAATCAGCTCAATTCCTTACAATCTCACAAAAAGCTAATGAAACTTTAATAGGTATCTGATTTCGTGGAGTAGCATGTGATCCGCACTAAAAGAACCAGAACCTTGAGAGTAAAAGAAAGAAGGCAGGTATAGGAAGGAGCATTAAGTTGCTTAGAAAATGGCAATGCCTTTCAGGCAACCAAAAGCATATTTTAGCTGTCACCCTATAGTTTAAAAGGAACATACACAGACCAGTTGACAAAAACCCAAATATTCTTCAAGTTAATCTGGTAGGGCCAAAGCCAGGGGAGAGAACAAAAAGAAAAAGAATACAGAGTTGGAAGAGAATAGTAACTTCCATGAGTGTCCGCCATGATCGAAGAGAACATATTAATTTTTTAGCCGGTGAACTCGACAACGCCAAGTCTACCTCTGAATCCCTCTCTCCCTTTTCTTTTGCTCTTCATCTCTTCTTTACGTCTCTGAATTACAAAAATTCTTCACAATATATATCTCTTTGTTAATAGCTTTGTATAAATTAAGTTGTATTCACTTCCGTTAAAACATATAACTGATTCATACTTAAAACATATAACTGCTTTCATGTAATAACTTATATAGTTTCATAAACTTTAACTTTTTACTTTAGAGAACGAAAATTACTACTTAAAAAATAGGGAAAATTGCCAAAAAGGGACAAAATAACCATACTATTGTCCCCTTAGAACAAACTCAACTTTTGGCATGTTTGGACCTTCACTACCCTTTTAGTCTTTGAAAATCCATATTAATTTTTTTACAAGGTAAAAAATTATGGAAAAATAGTAAACTTGATGTAGATAAGCATGTTCATATAAGAAAAATATTTTTGTTTATAAAATGTCTTTAAATTGTAAATTCAAAAATGGAGTAAATGTGTTAGTATCTACGATCTACCATCTACGGCAGTGTAGAACATGTAATCTAACAGAAAGACAGCGTTCTAAACGGCTTAGGATGCACAATATACCAAAAATATATATAACTACGAGCTCAGAATATATAATCTACCGAAGTGTCTGTAATCTACGGTTTTGGTTGACTGTAAGTCCTAGAGATAAACAGTTATCTAGCTCGGTAGGAAGTAGATTCTTTACATTTTTTTTCTATCTACAATCGTGGTATACCATATCCTAGTTATTCGTTTACCTTCTACGTTGGTAGAATGTACATTCTGGAAAAAAAATAAACAAGATCCGAAAATCTAGCCAAAAACGGTTAACTAATATTCTGTAAATCTTTTTAATATCCTAATTTCCTTTTTTAAGTTTTCTTCCAAAAAAATTGAGAACCTCCTCTTCTCACACGATTTAGGGATTCATCGTGTGTGTTTTTATCTTCTCTTCTTGTTTCAATTCTCTTTGCCACAAAAAATATGAAGATTCACATCTACGCTTCATGTGGTTTGTGGAAATCGTCAATATACAGTGGATGGGAGTTTCTTGTCGATGAAGCAAAAGGAGGGAGGTTACTTACTTTGGACACAAGTTTAAGC